>JAJKFI010000089.1:5289158-5322019 GCA_029204185.1 Lerista edwardsae
TGGGGTCGCGAAGAGTCGGACACGACTTAGCAACTGAACAACAACAAACAATACTCTTGACACTGATTACTCCAGAAAAACCCAACTAGCAAGATCATCATGCAAGAAAGTCCTCATATGCTGAAGAAACTGTCAGGGTGAAAGTGTGGAGAGCAACACATTCAAGCCTGAAGGTTTCTAAAGAGTTCCCTTGTTCCTATACTGTGCAGAACTGAAGTATGTTGGCATGCAATGGCTCCCTTTGTTCCAATGAATAGCTTCCAATAACCAAACTCATTGGCAGGATGACTTTTAAAAACAAGACTCCTCCCACATGTAGGGTATCTCCATGCCTGTTTGGGCAAAATGATTCAAGTCCTCTTTCCTCATCCGGCCTCCAGAGCTGCACCATTCCTAGCAGCCCTCTGAGCCATCACAGGACCTCAAGATGTCACAATGAGTAATCCCTGTGAACGTACTGGTGGGGGTGGGAAGGAGGGGCCAGCCAAGGAATCTTACGTTTGATGAGCAGTTGTTTGTGATCACACGCCATGACCAATGGCAAACTGAGGGAGACAAGAGTGCCTTTATCAAGGAGCCCCGAGCAAGCTCATAATTACTGGAAGTTATGAAAACATTACACTCCAGCTAGCAGGAACTATGGGCCGCTGTGCAGATGGCATGTCTTTACTAATCCAAACTGACAAGCTCCCCGACATGCTCAAAGCAGCCCTTTAAAGGATCCTAATGGTTCTGAAATCTTAGCAGCATTAGAAACTGCCTTCGGAGGCGGCATTGACCTGCTGCTGCGCTGCCACTGGTTCACTGCCTGCTCAAACCAAGGAGAAACTTCTTCACGCAGCTCCATTTAACAGCACAAACACAGAAGACAGCAACCACGTTTTTCAAGCCAATTCTGCCTGCCCGTAATGCACTAATGCTATGTTTGTTGAACCAGCCAGAATCCCGCGAGCTCTTCGTGTCTCACAGCTCGACGTTTCAGGCCCGTCCCAAATTTTAAGGAGACCAGCCAGTAATGACGCTACCATCTAGGCTTCGGCTCAAAAGACCTCTGAACCCTATGAGCAACTTTCAACTCCTACGTTTGTCACACAGATGGACACACGATAACACAAACCGAGGCTGCAATACAGAATCTGCCAGAAAAATGAACACTGATTTCATTGGCTGCTAGTTAATGAAACAGGTTTGACACTTGGAAGAAATGCTGCACGCGAGCAACAGAACAAAAGCAGGCTCCAAATGGGATCATTTCAGAAGTGACAGAAAGGAATAAAGTTAGCCCAGCCAGCCAGCCATCTGAAGCAGATTGCATAGGACAGCATATTGGAGGGGACTTGGCCCGCACACACATACACAGCTCATCAGGTTGCTGCTACAGTCCCACTACTCCAGTGCCACTATTGCTAAGAAGAGAGACACTCTAGCTAAGCACTCTTCCCCCCCACTTCCTCGTTCACTTCCTCTCCCTCTGCCTTATGAAATTCAGCATGGAAAACAAAGAGGAGTGGCTAATTGCCCACATGCTGGCTGGGTACAAAACAATGCTATGGCCATCAGGCAAAGTGGGGGGGAAAGTATAAGGTACAAGAGGGTAGGATTTTGCACTTCATGCACCAGTATATCTAGGCTTGCCTCTGCCAGCAGCCTTGCAATAAGAATATAGAAGTTATTAGCCCACAACTCGTTTGTATAGTCTGCCTGCCCAAACATATGTTAGTCATCTGTAGCATGTAGAAAGCTTGAATGAGAGAACAAACCAAACTCAAGCAAAAATGCTCTTGTGCATCTGCATTTTGAGATTTCTTGAAATGCGACAGCCTAATGCAGGTCATCTTAGCTTTATCTGATACAAAGTTCCACAACTTGGCAATTATACCAAATGGACAAAAGATGCTTCTTCCTCCTATAGAGGCAAGTGAACCACAGCTATTCCCTTTGGGTTGTTCCCAAATTTACCATGGTCATGACACCTTTCTTTCACTATGGCCTCTTCTTCCCGGCTCTCCCAGAGGCCATCATCTTGGATCTTGTGAGAATTACATCTCATGTAATCCAAGATGGCGGCCTCTGGGAAATTTGAGAAAAGGTATTCAGGAATATCCTGCAGTGCCCCTGTGAGTTCACTGTGGCACCCTCAATTTGGGAACCACTACCGTATGGCAGTTCAAAAGATACGCAGAAGGTAAAATTTGTGTTTACAGGTAGATTACCCCTTATCCAGACATCCAAAATCCAGACATTTTGTCCAAGACTTTTTTTTTTTTAACTTTCTGTATTGTGAACACTAGAAGGTTTTTTTCCTCATTCCCACGTATGGTTCAGGTACAAGCTATGCTCTGTCCTCTGCTCTGTGGTACAGACATCGTTGAAAAATGTCAGAGGAAAACAGACATCCGTATGGGTAACAGTGAAAAGAGCAAGCATTTCTCATTATATTGATGCAGTTATTCCAAAAACCAGACAAATCTGAAATCCAGATATCTTCCTGTCCTAAGCAGTCTGGATAAAGGATACTCAACCTATACTACCATTAACTAGAATTTATTCCAAAAGCTTTCAGAAGTAGGACATATGAAAATGCCTTATATTGAAATCAGTCCCTTGGTCCATCTAATTCAATGTTGTATTAACAGACAGAATTTTAAGCAAGATCATTCCCTGCCCTAACAAAAGATATCAGGATGTCATAATTTTCCCTGCAAGAATTAAGGCAATTGTATGCGGTGAAGGGGCTGAGAATTCTCTTTTAGAAATCTCTTGTCCTCTTATAGAACTACAATTCCCAGAATTTTCCAGGGAGAAACAAAGACTATTTCAGTGTAAATTTATCATGGAGATGCTCTGGGACTGGGTTAGATGCTACATTGGTCTGACCCCATACAAAGATAGCATCTTATATCTAAAATAATTAATGCTATTTAAACCTTTAAAAAATGGTCTGCATTCATGGGAAGAGAAACAGTCAGCAGATAATGAGCTCTAAAAAACAAATGGATTAATTTTTTACTGCATTGTCACACTTAAGAACCTTTGGTCCACAATGGATAAATTTTCTTAACTCCTTTAAATAGATATTGTGCAAAAGCTAAAAGCCTGAAATAGTTCACCTTCAACTGAGAGATAATCCAAGATCTGCCCACATGTAGCAATCCAGCTAATCCTGTTATAGCAGGGTAACAAGACTCTGAGAATTTACAAGGCCGGCTACATAAATCTTCCCTAACACCATTATATGACAGGGCTGAGATTACAATAAATCTCTAACCTAAACATTGTTACGCACTCAACTTTAATTGACTGGATTGGGTTTAAGTGGGAGCAGATCACCTTGCAAGGCCCTTTCTCAGGCTTCAAAATGTATTGTCAACTATAAGAAGCAACGCCCCCTTTCTCCTCCCCCAAATACTTGGCTGTTCACATTTGACCTTCGCACACTCAGCAAGGGTAATAATAAACCAAGTGCAAAGACTGAGAGACGGTGACTGAGTGCATTGAAGAAGGTGCACCTTCCAGCACCAGCCAGCGCCAGGTCAGCTCACTGGCTACGGGTCCATGTCTTTCTTATTTCCCAGTTGTAAAACTGTGGCAAAGTATTTTTGCTTTCCCAAATGGAGCTGGAAATAAAATTCAGAACTGAAGACGTTGCACTTTTATGGTATGCAAGCAGATTTTATATAATATAAAAGCCAGGTACTTGGCATCTATAGTGGGCCTGTCCAATGGAGAGCCATGATCGGGCCTACAAATTCAGGCATCTGTGTTGTTCATCTGTTTTTTTTCCCTCTGCCTGAAGAGAAAGTTCTGAAGTCTGACAGCCCAAAGTGGCTCACCTGACTAAGCCCCAGTCTCTGCCCATAATGCTCCCAGTTCATTACCCACATCCTTGGCTGACTGGTCCAATCATTGATCATGACTACGTAGAGCTATGTATTTCAACAACTGTGGACCAGCACCCACAAGGTGGGTCATGAGCCAATGTCAGGTGGGTTGCATAGCACCTAGGACTGCAGTCTTGAAAATATGGGAAAATGAGAAACTGGAAAAAGAGAGGGCTGTGTGGTTTTGGTTGTGTCAAGGTTGTAAATAGGCTTTTTTCCTTTCTGATTTACTTTATTGTTGGAAAATGACTGAGAAATAACTTATTGTTGCATACTCAGGAAAGCAGCAGGCTCTGGCATCACTATGACGGTGCTTCCGGCCTTCACATCTGGTGGGTCCCGATGATCATTCTAAAAAGTGGGTGCTAAAAAGTTTGAGAACTTGTTACATAATAGGTATTTTAAATCATTGTCCTGAATACTTGTAACCAAGTTAGTTGATCTCTCAAGGTTGAATTGACTGGATTGGATTTTTCCAGGCATCATGGAAAACAGTTCTGGCACCAGATTGCCCAAGGTCTGGGGTAAAAGCCTGTGCATGACCTCCATATTGCCTTCCACTGCCTCTTCATGTGCACCAGACCGCCAGTACTCTAATTAGTATGGGTCTCTTGGCCAGGCTCCAGCTTGGCTGATTTTTGACATTAACTATGTGGTACACATAAATGCACTTTGCTTGACCATCAGTAGCTTGAATTCAATTTCATTGGTCTATTTCAGTAAAACAAGGGTTACTGGACTAGCATAGGTCATCTTTGCTACAGTTCGGTTCACATGGTACAGACCTCTATATTTCAAGCCTGAATACCAGCTCAAACTCCGAATCCCACTGTAAACGCAAGTGGGGAGATGGAAAACCAATTTTAATACTCCCTTAAGCATGGCACTATCATAGCGCTATTTGGTGCGTTTGTTTTTAGCAATGCAGTCATTTATTGACGTTTGAACACCAATTCAATCCTTGCACCCACTTTATGGGGTGGAAAAGCTCCATCCAGTGGCATAGGCAGGGGGCATGGTAAATACTGCAGGTGCCACAATGTCAGTGTAAGCGGCCCCTCCCACTCGCCACTGGAGCCATTCCAGGCAGCAACAGCAATGCACAGAAGACACCATTTGGTTTGGCGACTGCCTGAATGTTACTAGCGCTGTCCGGAATGGCTCCAGCAGTGAGTGGGAGAGGCTGTTTACACAGCATGTTGTGGCACCTGCAGTAATTACCAGGTCATCTCCCTGGCTACACTACTGGCTCCAACCACTGGGCACGAGATGTGGATGGATGGTTGAGCTGCTGGAAGCTAAGCAGGAGAATCTGTGGTCTATTTTAGGATGGGAGACGGAACTTTAGGCTGTGACAAGCTGCAGTACCTGTTGTGGCAGAACGGGGTCACTATGGAGCCGATTAGCCAGTATGGGAATGTTGTGAGAAGGTCAGCCGGCAAAAGAATGATCTTGAGGACCTGTCCAGGCTGGACCTGTCACCTGCTGAAACTCGATGTCACATGGCCAAAGGAGAGAACCACACTGTAAAGGCTACATCTGGGACTGAGGATTCGGTGAATCACAGAATACTGTATATTTGTAAAAACCCCACTGAAAAATGGTGGTTTAGAATAGCCTGCACATGTAAGCCGAATTTGGCATTTACTTCGGCATGGGAAAGGCAGGGGGTATAAATTCTTCAAAAATAAAAAAAATAAAAATCATGGCCATGAGCACATAGTTTACATGCAGAGGATCCCATGTTCAATCTCCAGCTTGTCCAGTTAGGGTTAGGAAAATTCCTTGCCTGAAAACCCTAGAAAACCTCCACCATCCTGTGTATTATAAACAATACTGATGGAGCAATTATCTGGTGTTATAAAGCAGCATCATATGATCAAAAGGTGCTTATTATATATGATTAGAGACAGCACATTCCATTTTTTTTTGTATCTAAAGCAAACACTAATTATTGTTTATAGCTAATAATGCTAGGTAAATATCAATGCATTTTTTTTAAAAAAAGGAGCATATGATGCAGATGTGCAAATCATGGCAGCAAATAGAGAACTATTGGCTATAAATTATAAGGCAAGCGATGTGATGAAACTGACAGCCAAAAAGATTGGAACTAACCAGCAAAATAGTTAGACAGGATGAATCTGTGGAGTCCATGGCAAAGGGATGTCGTGAAGGTCAACAACATGCGTCCTAGACAAATTGATGAGCACTATAAATGCAGATTATTTTCACAAGAGGTCATGAAAATTATACGTTGCCCTAACCTCTGTGGAAATCTCTTCCCTGCATAGGTTCATGTTCTGGGAGAGCCCATAAAGGAGTTATGGGCCGGCTGGTAGAGATCATAAGAGATACCAAACAGAGAAAATTCTCTACCAGTTTTCATGCTGAATATCACCATATTACGTCACTTGCAAATTGCACTGCTGTTATTTGATAGGGCAAAGTAGCAGGGTGGAGCTGTTATTAAGAATGGGAATTTTTACCAGTATATAATGTGATGGATTATTTACATTTCAGAAGCTGAAAGTGGTGCTGAGAAACAAATAAATGCCTCTCTGTTTGGGATCTCTCTTCTAATCTCTATCTCTTCTAATATCTCTAATCTCTATCAGCATGTCATGGTATATTTCAATACCTAGGTTCAAATCTCCGCTCAGCCACAAGAACATATGAAGAGCTCTGCTGGCTCAGGCCAAAGGCCCATCCTGTATCTCACCTCAGAGAGATGCCTCAGGGAGCACACAGGACAACAAAATACCTGCTTCCTGTTGCCATTCCCTTGCACCTGGCCTCCCTTGCACCCAGGAAGACAGGAAGCTTCCTAGGGGACCTTGGGCCAGACATTGCCACTCAGCTTCACCTACCTCACAGGGTTGTTGTGAAGACAAAAGGAAAGGAGGAACTACATACACTATCCTGAGGCTCCTTTGAGGAAAGGCAGTATAAAAATGTGAAAAAAATAGAATATCCAAAATGCTCCACCCCTTCTTCTGCCAATATGTGCATTTCCATAGTTTCCCAGAGGCCTCCCCATAAAACCACTAATGATTAGCATGAAAAAGAACTTCATAGGTTCATTGGACCAAAAAAGACTTAAATAGAACATTATACAGCTCTTGCTTATTCTGAGGTCAATACATGAGGAGCTTCCATGTAACAGCTTCTGCCCCATCTAAAACAGCCAGCATGGGTGGAAAACATATGGAAAAGGGTTGATTGTTTAGTCAAGTCAGCCATAGCAACAATACAATTATTTTAAACTTAGAAGTGCAAGTACACCTCGGTTACTACTTCTACGTGATTTTTAGAAACATCTTAATATTCCGGTCATGACAAAAACAAAGCTATGCAGAGCCAATCTAAAAAGTTTTTAACTTTTATTTGCACAACTTTCCCTCAAAGGTTTTGATGCTGGTTCACAAAGGCCTGTGAAATCACCGTCACGTGACTGCTGCAACATCAAGCAATGAACCATATCTAGCACCACAAAACAAACTTTGTTATCACCTCTAATGCAATGCTCTTCAATGACTTTGTTCACATATTCAGCTACAAGGCATCTTGTACAGTAACCAAAGGCAGAGGCAGAAAAAGGCTTGTCTACCTATGAACCAACCTTGCACCCAGACTCTACCAACAGCAGGACACTGAGTTGGCAAAGTGGCTGTTCTCAGGATTGTAGACCCCATTTCAGTGGTGCCCTCTGCTGTCCACAGAGCAGAGAAAGTGGAGGGGAAAAAAGCAACCTTAAACAACAGGGCAGATGTTTGACTGACTTCCTTACACAAAGCCCCAAAATGACATAATTGCTGCCAATTGCTGCAACTACTGCCTGCTAGTCAAAGAAATATTCAGACCTTGTTATTGGAGAGATTAGCTTCATAATCTGTAGTTGCCTTTCCAAACAAAGGGAGCACCTAGATCTTCTGAATGCCGAAATGGCTGTCAATCAGCCACCTACTCCTACCCACCGCAAGGAGAGTCACTCACAATACAATTTACATGATAAGGCTCTAATTCAGTGATTTTCAAACTGGATCATGGGGAATCCTGGGGTTCCTTAGTAAACAGACCAGTAGTGGCAGATTGGCTTCTCTTTAAGGGTACAGTCCTAATCTGGTGTTAGGCTGGCACAGTTAGGCCAGCAAAGTTTGGCTGCCACAAAGGACACCGTAAAGTATGTTTGGACCACTCTCGGAGTCAGAGAGACCAGCACACAGATGTGCGCCATCCTCCCTGACTCTGAGAGGGGTCCAAAGATGCTTTACGATGGCCCTGGTGCCAGCCAAACTTTGCTGGCTTAACTGTGCCGGCCTAACTCCAGGTTAGGACTGCCCTTCATGTCAGTTTATCCCCACTATTGATTTTGTTTCTTCAACCTATAGTCAATGGGTAGTGCTAGATGCCTTTCAGAGTGCACTCTCATGTTGCATGAGGTAGCAGTGAGCTAATTACAGGGTGACCAGATGTCTTCTTTTTCCAGGATATGTCCTACATTTCAACTGTCTGTCCTGGGTAAATTTCAAAATGTCTTACATTTTAAGACAGAGAGGGGGTACCAGTGTCAGGAGGGGATGCCTGCAAAAATTGCTTCCTGTCTGTCCTTTGTTACTTCATTCATTAAAGGATAAGACGCCCCAAAATCAATATATGAGTGTTTTTAGCCTTTATTTTGTAACATCCTACATTTTCCTTGAACGTCCTACATTTTGGAAAGCTGTATCCTCCTGGTCACCCTGGCCAATCAGGCCAGGCCACACTTCACATGAATTGACTACATTCTAGAACAGCGGTTATCAAACTTCTTGGCCTCCAGAGCCCTGTACACTTCTAAGAAGAATACCAGGGAGCCCCCAAGCACTGACACATGGGCCGATTGGTGCAGCACCAAGCCCAACGCTGAATACCACAACCAAAGAGCCAGAACAAGAGGGGAACGAGGAAGGAGAGCCACAAAAAGGAGAGGTGGGAGAGGACAGGCAGAGAAGGCACAAACAGCAGCCTCTTATGGTGTGCTCATGGAGCCCCTGTAGGAGTCTTCAGGAGCCCCAGGGCTCCTAGGAGCACACTTTGAGAAATGCTGCTCTAGAACAGCTATTTCCAACCAGTGTGCTGTGGTGCATTGTTGTGCTATGAATGGTCCACAGGTGTGCTGTGGGAGGTTGGTGCTCCCCACCAGCAGTGCCATATCCAGTGGCGTATCCAAGTCATTTGACACCTGGGGCCCATAAATGTGACACATCCCTAATTTCGCATTTTTATTCCACCCTTTCTCCAAGCAGTTCAGGGTAGTACGCATGATTCCTCCATGGTCCTCACTACAACCCTGTGAGGTGGGCGAGGCTGAGAGATTGCAGTAGTCACAACATGAAATGAATTATAAGAACTGTCAGAAAATAATGCAGTCACCCCACAAGCAATGGATGAATCTCAGTGCCCTTCCCCGCTATTGCTCCCCTGCGCATAGTACTCAGTGACATACTGCCCTTGCATCTGGAGGTTCAATGTAGCCATCATGGTTAATAACCTATGAGAGATGATAGTCCATCATGAATGTTTAGAAAGCATCTACGTCAGTGACCAACAACACCCAACCTTTCCACCAGTGATATCACTAGGGATGGTGTCACCCAGTGTAGTAACTTCCCTTGTCACCTCCCCATTTATTTTACTATAGAGCAGTCCAGGTCACCCACCCAATCAGTAACCAACAGAAAACCAGTGGCCAATCTGATGACACTCACCCGATGTTTTATTTTTCTGCTTATTTGGCTATCACTTTTGATAGAACTCAGATATTCCAATGTGGTTTATTTCATTACATACTGCATGAAATTATGCATCCAATGATATAAAACATGATGGTATTATTCCTATAAACCAAGATTTTCACAATTCTAGTCACTACTGGTGTCACTCCTGCCCGCCCTGGAGGGTGGCACCCAGGGAGGCCTGCCCCCAACCCCTGCTAGCTACGCCACTGGCTTTGTCCTTTGTCAAGGCATGCTATCAGGGTTTTTTTTACATTTGATAATGTTAATGCCTTATCTGTGTGCTGTGAGACAAAAAAGGCTTAAAATCACTACTCTAGAACACAGTCCAAAAACTCAAGAAAACCTCCCAAAAGAGACATGTAGGGGTTTCTTTCTCAGCAGACCATGTAAATAATTTTCTGAAGGGCTAAAAAGGTAGAAAACCAATGTCCTAATATAGGCAGCCTGACACAATATTTCAATGCCTCAGCAAGACTTGTAGCAAAATAGTTCTACCAATACGTTCAGTTCCATTTTAAATTGGACCTACACATTACTTCTTGTGTTAACATTTGGAATAAAATACTAGAACTAATATGGGATGTGGTGGCCCTGCAGGTTAAACTGCTGAGCTGGTGAACTTGCTGACTGGAAGGTTGGCAGTTCGAGACCACGTGACCAAATGAGCTCCCGTCGCTTGTCCCAGCTCCTGCCAACCTAGCAGTTTGAAAGCACCTAAATGCAAGTAGATAAATAGGGACCACTGAGGTGGGAAGTTAACTGACCATGGAAACTTGTCCTTCAACAAATGCCAGCTCTTTGGCTTAGAAACGGAGATGAGCACCACCCCTTATAGTCAGTGACCACTAGACCATTCGGTTGCGGGGAAACCTTTATCTTTACCCAACATCATATGTTCCAGCGAACACAAGAGATGTGGCAAAAATTCAGGACACCTCCTGGGATGAATTTGATACAGACGTTGCATCAGACCTAGACCACTGATAGTGTCATGGAGGCCTGCTCAAGGTAAGGACGTGTTCCCTTACCTTAGAGCTGCATTGCCCTTATCCCAGTGCTGGAAAGTTGGAAAGGACTGCGCACTAAATCTGTTAGTCATTAAGGTCCCATTAAGCTCTTTGTTGTTTTTACTGCTATTGACTAATATGGTTGCCGTTGGGGAAATTTTTATAACCAGTTTGCATTATTTAAATTATGTGCATTTGCATAATCCATTTTGCATTTTTCTATTTTGCTGTTTTATTCTGGCTTTGCCAGTCAAGAATAAGCTGTACAGGGCACTGAAGCTCTACTCTCTAACCAGTGAAAATTAGATTGAGACACTTCTGTAGCTTTTGAGATTTCAATCACCTTCTCAATCACGAATGCTAGAAAATTGCTGCTTTTAACACAGAAAGATGAGATTCTCAGGCTGTTGAAATCTGCATCCAATATCACATTCTGCCATTTTTCTGTGCTCCTGCGGTTTGCAGCACAACACAATAATAATAAACTACTACAGACATACAAGTGGGTAAAGTTAAAGGAAGCAGCTACTTGCCAGAAAATACTTGCAGTGGTGGGAGGGGAAGCCGTAAGAACCATTGTGGGGTTTTGTTTTGTTTTTGACTGCTTGATAATGTTTAAATTTCAGCAGGAATAATACAAGCAGTCTGGGGTGTATTAGTTATTGTGCAACCAGGGAAGTCACCTATGAAAGAGAATCAACCTTTCCAGGATTTTAGCTCACTACTTGAAAATGAGAAGCAAATGTTTGAAAACCTTTATAGCGAGTGGATAAAGAACACCTGCATTTAATACGAATTTTTGACCTTTAGGCCCCACTTCTATCTGTCTCTCATTCTCTGACACACGTACAATTTCACCATTAACTTTCCTTGGTTTTTAGCAGGTTTTACAACCATATGACTTATGCCAATAAAGGATCTATACTATACTGCTACAACCATATGAAAACAGAGTAATTTAGCCATCAATCTGCTTCTTTGACAAGACTGTTCACACATACAACCATGAGCATAATTCCGAAGTAGGGTACTTCTATGTCCCATTGATTTCAGTATGGGAGATGGGCAGCCTGATCCTATGGTCAGTGGCCCTGGGAGGAGCAGCAGCGCCAAAATGGTGACTGCTGCTTCCCAAGGCTGCCATCAGGATCTCCTTGGGATAAGGTAGCTTTACCACCCCAGAGCGGGCACAGTTGAAAAGACCGTGGCAGGCTGCCTGGCCTCCGGGAGGGCAGTACCTGGCAGCAGAGGTTGCCACCACCCACCACCCCATGAGGGCCCAATCCTATCCTCCCTCTGCCCTGCACGGACGCACCAATGGAGCACCAGATAGTAGGAGCACCCGCATTGAGGTGCTGCGTTGACTAGTGCAGCCCCAGAGCCCACACTGCCTCCTTGCTGGGTGCTTTACAGCATGTTAACAGCACCTGAAGATGACGCTAGGCTAGCACCAATGGCAGCACCAACTACAGGATCTGGTTCATAAGCACTCCATACACATTGAACTCAATGGGATAATTTTATTTAGAAGCCAATCAAGTGCATTTGTAAGCTTTTCGCTGGATGGGTTACACATAACTAACCTTCAAGTTGTGCTTCTGTTGAGAGGATGGGGAGAACTCAAGAACTGCCAGCATTCAAGACAACATGCCTCGGTCCTACTGAAAATGCCCATCAGTCCCCACAGTGTCACCAAGCGCTAAGTGTTCTCACCAAAGATGTGTGTACTTTGCTGTATGGCTATGATGATCATCTGTTGGGTAGGATGAGCCAAGACTGCAGTATACCACCCAGATCCTCCCTCCCACCCACTTTGAACCTTGCAGGTTTTTAATGCATTTTGATTTGTGTGTCTGCACATCCGTAAAAGGCAAATGCCCTCCCAGAGGACCACAAGGAGCCTTTTTTCAAAATAACCTGCCCCCTTTCTGTTCAAAGCAATGCCCTGCCAGTAACTGAGCATTTTTCAGTTCCCGTTTCCCTTAAAGGCTGTTTTCGCCTCTGCTCCAGCAGAGTGCACATTCCACCACCAGAACCAACCTTTGAAATAAACAGCCCACACACAGCTCCACATTTTTTTGTGACAATCCTGCACAAGGAGTGCTACTGCTATGGGAGCCGAGTTCAAGGAAGGATGGCACTAAGAGGACAGTCTCTTTCACAACGTTAAAAAGGATTGTTCTCAACTTTTCCAAAGTACAGGCACGCCCCAGTATCCACTGTACCCCATCGTGAATAACTGAATCCATGGATACTAGGGATGCCTTTTTAAAAATAGGGGAACATCAGTGATTTTGCTGCAACAAGGTAAAAAAAAGATTTGTTTAATGCTCCCCTCTCTTTTTAATAGGCGTCCCAGTATGCATGGTATCTGTGGATAACTGAAACCATGAATACTGAATGAGTGGGAAATGGGGCACGCCTGTACTGCCCAAAACACAGACAGAAGAAAATGGCCCAAAGACATTGCCATCTTTGTGACACTTCCCCCCCCCCCTCCAAATGCAGGAGCATGTGGCTTGGCAACCAAGAATCCTATATGCATAGAAGGCAGACAGTACTTCATATATGTATCACTTAAATAGTTTCAGTTTACTTACCTGAGAGAAATTCAAGCCGTTCAATGGATGGCACTGTTCTTCTACTTTTTCCACTGCCCCAGTCCGCTTTCGGAGACGTTCGGCTTCCTGGGCGAGGTATAGATCCAAGACAGGTACACCGCGTGATTTGATGTCCACCTCTGTCAGAGAATTCACCATGAGCATGACCCAAACTGGTCTTTTCCTCTCCCAGTTGCCTGCGATGGCATTGAAGAGATAATCAGCATACAGCCCTTTGCCCCGTTGATCTGGAGTCATCCAAGAAGGCATCATGTGCTTGACATATTCCAAGTGGCGTTTCAAGCGGCGGTAGATGTCCCTGGGGAGCACATCTTGAAGGTTCTCACCCTGTGGCAGGAGCTGGCAACTGGTTAAAGCGGAGATTGTGTAGGGATCCGTGAGGTCCAGCTCAAAGTAGACAATATGGCTCTGCTGGAAGGCTTTCTTGGAATTTTCAGGAACAAAATCCCAAACTCGAGTATATGGGACGTGGATGGTGCCAAAAAAGTAAGATGGTGGGTCTCTTTTTATAGTCCACAGGAAGGAGTTCAGCTCAGTTTGCTGAAGGGAAGGAAACACAGTAGTGAAAATAAACAGGGCTACACTGAGATAACACAGGATCAAAAACATGGAGAATAGACTGAGCCCTATTGGGTAGGGAAGATTAGTTGTTTGGCATCCCATCTGCTATTACTACCCCTTTCTCCACTGGAGTCTAGAAGCCTCAGTGATTTTTAGAATCAAATCAGTATCAATTGGTGTTAAATTTAATCTTACTTCATTTGAGTGGCAGTAAGGATAGTCTTAAACACTGGGGAAAAAATTAGTTACTGCTTCCTCAATGGCCACATGAATGTACAGATTTTGAAGACTGCAGAACTATTAATAACAATATGTATACATACTTTTCAATAATAGTACACAGAGTACCAAAACACATGAAAAGATAGTTCTCTGCCCTGAAGGACTCAATCTACAAAATACTAAGACAGTAGCTATACTAAGGTAAACAGAAGGAATAGACCTGCTAATCTTATATGAGCTAGAGCAATGGTTCTCAGACCTTTTAGCACCAGGACCCACTTTTTATAATGACAATTATATTGTCATTGAGCATTTGCGACACTCCTGAGCCAGCACAAGGAACTTGTGCTGGCCTAACTCCAGTTGAGGATTGTGCCCGTCAATAATTCACTGGAACATGAAAAGTATGCATACTGAATGGGAGAGACATGCATTTCCTCTACATAGTTGTTCTTTTAATGATCTGAAGAGACCCTTGCTAACTAGGTGAAAATACACCTTTTAAAGTAGTAGCTCACTTATATTCAAACGGGGAGGTGGGGGCAAGGACTGAACAACTATCCCTAATTATTGTAGCACAGTGTTCCACCCAGTAGCTCTTTGCTGGTGTCTTCTCAGGTTTCTTTCTACATTGTGAGCCCCTTTGCAATAAAGGAACCATCTTTCTATTCCTTTGATATGTAAACCACTTTGGAAACTTTTGTTATTGGAGAGCAGAACATAAGCATTCTAATAATAATAACATTTTAAAAGCGAACTATCCAGTCCTATTTTTTTAAAGCAAGAACAGTAGCTTAACATAAGGTATCAGTGCTTCCTGTAAAGTGTTTTGGCAAACAAGAAAAGGTGCAATACCTCAAAATCCTTTTACTTTTTAAAAACTTAACTTTTTTATTCACTTTTTAAATCTCACTCAAAATCTCATCTAATTTAAGGATAAACAGAAAGGCAAGGCTTTTTTTTTTTTAACCCTCTTAACATGGTGATAAGATGAATGAAGATAACTGGAAATCCAGAGAGGGGTGAGAAGTGTCACCTATCCTGCTTAAAAGCAAACAAAGAGTCTTGAAAGCCGCCACAGGCATGGAGAGGGTTGGGAGGTCAACACTCCTTTGTTTTAAACAAGCCTGATCTTTATGTGACAAAGGGTACGCATACGGATCCAAGTCTATCTAAAAGACATCTCAGAAAGAAAAGGTATTGCCCCCTGGCCCACTCCGAATTTCATTAACCCTTTCTCTGTTTTCAAATCTAGTGCAGGGACGGCCCCATGATAGGACAAAGGCATGCATTTTGCATGAATGTGGCATGCAGGGCATTGGGGATAGCTGTCAAAGCTTCCTACTTGTAAGATTTAAGTCAAAAACTAGGGGGGGGGCACCTTACCCCACCAGAATGTGCTGCTCCCCCCACACAGAAGTAAAGAGTTTTCAACCTATGTCACAAAACACGGCTAGTTTCTGAGGAGCAGGAACAATGCCAAGCCTAGGCCCTGTTCTACATGCAAAGCTTTAAACCAGTGGTTCCCAAACTGTGGGTCGGGACCCACCAGTGGGTCGCAAAGCACCTGGAGGAGCCACGTTGAAAATATGGGAAGATGGGATGATGGAAACGGGGAGGGCTGCGTGGTTTTGCTTGTGTCAAGGTTGTAAATAGGATTTCCCCCCCCCCCTTTGATTCACTTTGCTATAGGAAATGACTGAGAAATGACCCAATTTATTGCTGCATTGTCAGGAAAGCAGCAGGCTCTGGAGTCACGATGACAGCACTTCCGGCAGGTCCAGGACAGATTGCCATTATAAAAAGTGGGTCACGGTGCTAAAAAGTTTGAGAACCCCTGCTTTATACTTTACAAGAGGACTCAAGGATACTTCTACCAGCAGAGAAAGAAGAGCTGTGAGGTAACAGAGAGAGATTTCCTCTGCAGGTTTTTCTCAAAACAGGAATTTGGGATCTGGTTTCTAGGCCCAACTACCTCCTCAAACACAGGTTCCATTCCATAAAAGCGCTCAAGTCTTATAGTCAGTTAGAAGGCCGAGACAATTCTTCTCCTTCAGAAGAAGCAGCATGTAACTGAACGCAAGGTTCAGGCAGTGATCCTTGGTGTATGGACAGGCAAGTTACAAGTACATAAAAATTGTGTCAGTCCAACCTTATTCCCAGAACCCCTACGGATGCAGAAATCTGTGGATAATGGGATCCACGGGGTCAGACAACATGCACCCTCCAAATGTGACCTGAGGGTACAGGTCTGTCCTCAACACAGGGCAGGGGACCCACATTGAATTGAAAAATCAATGAAAAATCTGCAGATGAAAAGGCAGGACCTGAATGCTCACCTGTGAAATGTTGGACACACACCCCTACTAGAGGTGCGATTTCTCATTTCTGCATGGTTAGTAAACTCTATGCCTAACAAACTTCCCTCTACTAAAAAACATCTAAAGGCACAGGTGGCCCATTTTTTGAGCACCTGCCACCCTAAACTAGTGACAAGCAACTAGCAGCCACGGGATTCTGTCCAGCCCACATCAAAGCCAGTCCCCAAGCATCCTTTCTATTCAAGTGGTAAATAACTGGCGGCATGAACCAAATACTACAACTTACTATTTGGTGGTATTCTTATGTTATAGTTTAGTGATGGCGAACCTTTTGGGCTTGGTGTGTCAGAAATTTGGAAAATTTGTAACTCAACTCAGCTGGTGGGTCTCACACACACACCCTGCCGCCAGAACAAAAGACAAACAGTTCTTTACATATTGGAGCACATTGCTTTTCATTTGATTGATTAATTAATTAATGAGCTTCTAAGACTTTCATGGCCAGTATAATATTAGAAATGAGATAGTCTGTATTAGTCTGTATTAGCTGTACCAAAGACTCACTGATCCCACATGGAGTTGATGGGACCACCTTTTTCAGTTGTTTTCAGCTTTTTATAAAAATGGATGCACAGGGCAGATTAGAGGCGCAATCCTAACCAACTTTCCAGCACCAGCGTAAGGGAACAAACATTCCCTTACCTTGAGAAGGCCTGCACGACTCCTCCTCCACTGCAGAATGCAGCACATGCCCCATTGACACAGCTATGTCAGCACTGGAAAGTTGGTTAAGGTTGTGCTCTAGTTCTGCTCACTACTGGTTCATGACATAATATGCTCAAGGATTTCCCATTTCCTTGAATAACTCCCTAATTCTCTGTCCAAAATTATTGAAAAGTTCTACCACTTGCTTTTTCACCGGGATTTTTTACTTGGAGGTCCCTCCATAACAGGCCTGGAACATTAAATAAATAAAAATGTGATGCAGCGGAGCTGTGAATACAGCTCCGATGGCAGCACTCACGCCAACTTCATGCCATGGAACTGCACCTGCAAGAGGGGAAGTGAAGGCAAGGTGGGAACGGGAGGGGGCAGGCACTGAGGAGAGGGCAGAAGTGTGCCTCTGAGGACCTGCAGAGTGCATTTCCCTCCATACTCAAGAACCATGGCCAGCCTGTTCTACACATCTGGGACTTCCACGCACAGAGATGGCATGATGTTCAGCCTGAGCCTCGCCAGGATCAAAGGATAAATGATCAGTGAACTACATTAGAAGGAGCACAACCCCAGCCTACATCCTGGCAAGTCACTGGTGCCAGGCCCCACCCCAGCCTGCAGTCCCTATGAAGCAGTGGCTGAAATGACAGGGAAGGGGGCTGGAAGATCATAACAACTAGCTTACCTTTTTGACAGCAGGTTTGGGTACTTGGACTTGGATTTCTCTCTATAATTTATTCAGATTGGAGCTCTCTCTCTCTCTCTCTCTCTCTCTCTCTCTCTCTCTCTCTCTCTCCCATTACACACACACACAGGCCAGCAGCAGTTCAACTTATATCAAATCCCCCCCCCCGCACATCTTTAGCCCCTGCTGGCAGCTCAGCTGCAGCTCGTGCTGGGGGGGAAGGGCTTGGGGGCGAGGTTGCTTCTGATGCTTGCATCTGAAGTGCCTCCCATTTCTCACCCAGCCCAGCTGCTTGCAAGAGCTCACTTGGAGGTGGGGTTGCTTCCAATTGTCTTCCACCCAGCATCAGCTCAGGGAAGCAAGTCTTTTAAGCCCTGGCAGAAGGTTTGGGTGCTTGGATTTATCTCTATAATGGATTTATCTCGATGGCTGTCTCTCACTCTCCCGCCGCCGCCGCCGCCGCCACCACCACCACCCTCTCTCTCGTACACACACACACACACAGGCCAGCAGCAGCAGTTCTGATGCCTTGCCTTGCGTGCATGCTTCCTGCCTCTCTCCCTGACTCTGCACATGCACAGGCACCTCAGGAATCAGAGTGCTGCCAATTGGGAAGAGATCAAAACCAGCCAGCCCGCCTGCCCACTCCCAGATGCAACCTCTTGGGACGGTGTAACCTCCCACACTTGCCCCTATGTTTCCAGACATTCTAACATATATACAAATGTCTAATCACCTTGTAAAAAAGAAAAGACCCTCATGCTGGGAAAGATTGAAGGCAAAAGGAGAAGGGGCAGCAGAGGATGAGATGGTTAGATAGTGTCACCGAAGCGATGAACATGAAATTGGGCGAACTCCGGAAGCTAGTGGAGGACAGGGAGGCCTGGGGTGCCGTGGTCCATGGGGTCACAAAGAGTCGGACACGACTTAGCGACTGAACAACAACAACAACCTTGTAAAGCTACCTAAGCTAGTAGCCAATACAAACAATTCCACTATGCACTGCATAACAAAATAATTTTATTCATTCTGAATTTCCTGCCAGTCAGTTTCACTGGATGGTCCCCGAACCTAGTGTTATGGGGGGGGGGAAGAGAAAAACTTCACTTCAACCACTGTCCCCACAACATGCATAATTTGTATAAGCTCCTATCTTTTAAGTGCCCATCATTTTCCCTCCCAAGGTGCCTTTTTCTAGTCTAAGAAGCAAGAAACATTGTAGATTCAAGCCAAATATCACGGAACATTCACAGAAAGCAATGAAAAATCATTAATGCCAAAAAAAGGCCCTCACATTCACTCCCACAGTAAAGGTGGTTTCATTGCCATTTCGTACACACAACAGAGCACCACAGGCAATCCTGGCTCTTTGACAAGTATAACACACTGAACACTTGCTTTATCACCGTCACACCTGAAAGAGCACAATCCAAAAGGCTACTTAGGCCAGCACATATCCTCTGTGCCAGCCTAGGACTGTTGCAAATGTGACATAAGGCACATCTGCGCCACTCCAGGAGGTGGATGGGCTGATGCAGGCACTAGCGCCAGCCTGTGAAGGCCAAATCCGACTTCCGTGCCAGCCTGGTAAGCAGGGCCAACACCAGCTAAGCTCATGGGTTAGGGAGGGTTGAGGAGGGTGGGAGGGAGATACTTTGGTGTGTGAGAATGCCAGAGAGAGGGCAAGCCCATGGGATCCACCTAGGCCAGTGGTTTCCTCAAACATTTTAGCACTGGGACCCACTTTTCTGTCTGGGACCCACCAGAAGTGATGTCATTAACCTGGAAGCGATGTCATGGCCGGAAGTGCAGCCTTGTGGTGCCAGAGCCTGCGGCTTTCCTGAGAATGCAGCCAGAAGTTGGGTTATTTCTCAGCCATTTTCCAACAGCAAAGTGAATCAGAAAGGGGAAAAAAGCCTATTTACAACCTTGTCACAAGCAAAACAACCCCATTTCAGCATCCCAAACTTTCAATACGGCAGTTCTAGGTGCTTTGTGACCCATCTGAAATTGCCTCGTGACCCACTGGTGGGTCCTGACCCACAGTTTGAGTACCGCTGGCCTTGGACATATCCGAACCCCCATCCTTGGCCCAGTCGGATACAGCGCAGAACAGCTGGCCCACCTGATCCAGCACAGTATAGGATTGGGCTGCCCAATTAATCTGCTTGGGGGATGAGTTTGGACACAATCCATGGAGGATTTCTCCTGCACAACCACCATTCATATAAATGGAACATGTCATGTACCACTTCCCCTCATTTCAGCTGGGCTTGCACAAAGTCTTCTCAAGGGACTGTGGCCTTTGGCAGCAGAGAGGTGCCAATTCCTTTGGGGGGAAAGGTATTTTGGCTCACTCTCTGATATGTTTTATTTTTAAGACACTAAAAATAGATACAAACTTCAGGTCTAAGCAGTTTTTCAGAACAGCCCAAGAGTTCACTGGAACTGCCAGATTTTTCCCAGGAAAGGAGAAAGTTGTATTTATAGGACCAAAACAGGAAGTGACATTCCATTCCAAAACATTACACTTCCTACTGCATCTGTTGAATGGCACATCCTGCACTGGGAGGTTGATAGAAATACCTGAGGAGCCTTGGATGTGCTCCTGCAGATGGTCTGAATTGGCTGCCGTGTTTGAACAGAACACACCTTGTAACCTGCCACTACTTTCATCTTCAAAGGCTATCTGAAAACTATTGAAATGCGACAGGAGACATTAGAGCAACAATGCAACAAATCTGCATGCCAATACTATTTGGTTATAGGAACGTGGTGATGCTGCGGGTTAAACCGCTGAGCTGTTGACCAGAAGGTTGGGAATTTGAGACCATGCAACGGAGTGAGCTCCCGTTGCTTGTCCCAGCTCCTACCAACCTAGCAGTTCAAAAGCACATAAAAATGCAAGTAGATAAATAGGTACCACTTCGGTGGGAAGGTAACGGCGTTCTGTGTGCTATGGTGTATAGTCCTGCTAGCCACATGACCATGGAAGCTTGTCCTTGGACAAACGCCGGCTCTTCAGCTTAGAAATGGAGATGAGCACCACCCTCGACAGTCAGTCATGGTCCATTTGGTCGTGGGGAAACCTTTATCTTTAACTTACTATTTGGTTAGATCAGGGGTGTCAAACTCATTTCATCCATTGTCCCGGCACATTCAAGAGAAGTGTGCCAAATAGCATTTATGATGCCTGCTGAGGGCCAGAAGTGATGTCATTAAGCAAGAAATGCCGTTGTTAAGCAGAAACAAGCACCTTTTCTCACTTAGGAGCTCATTAGCTATAAAAATAGATGAGAAAATATGCACATCTTGATCGTATTTTCAAAATATCACAGAGCCCAATTATCACGCGGGCTGCCTTTTCAGCAGTGACACCTCAGCACAGGTCAGCAGCTGAGAGCAGCCAAAGGTGGTTCTGAGAGAGCCCAAGGGCCAGATAGGACATACCTGGCTCCTATGTTTGACACCCCTGGATTAGGTTCTACCGAACATTCAATGCCAGATTCAGAAGGGAGGCAATGAGATGCAGACATCTAGTTTTCTTATGTACTCCCTGAGGCAGCTGGTGGGCCACTGTGAGATACAGGAAGCTGGAATAGATGGGCCTTTGGCCTGATCCAGTGGGGCTCTTCTTATGTTCTTAACCCCGAGTTCCATTCCTTGAATGGGAATGTTTCCCTGAAACCTGCAGGGTTTCAAACTTGAGACTGCAGAAACAATGATGGCTGCTGTTCCCCTGTGGTCACTTCTGCACTGCTCTGCACAACAGTGGTTTGAAATGTAACTGGTTTTTTTGGTGCTCTCCACAGAATACCTTGTATTTAATAATTGCTGGCACCAAGTAAAAACCAAATATGCGGGAGAGATAATGACACCGCTCCCATAATTCAAGAACTGGCTTTCACTCACTCATGCAAGTAGAAACCTCGCAATTGCTTCCACAACAGACCATAAGGTCACATGCCGTCCATGACAATACCCTCATTACTGGACAAGTCTGAAACTAGGCTTCCTTAAGTAGACTGTTTTGAAACATCCAACTAAAAATAGTCTATAATACCAAACAGCGTTCAAGCAGTGGGCATGGCAAGTCACAGTACTGGTGCCAGATCACTGAGGGCCCTGGTACAATGTCCCCCACAAAGGTACCTGCACTGGTCCCCCACAAAGGTACCAAAGTCCAATGGACTCTGCCACTACAACTGAGTATAAGGGGTCAGTCTGGCTTGGGGGGGATGTAATGGGACTTTGATGGACATGAGCCCTCAGCCACTGCCTGATCCTTGATCTAGCCTGGCAAGTCATAGCCCAATGGATGGATGATCTCTCACACCTAACAGTTTTTGAGCAACTGGCCTATTGACATCAGTTACGTATGGACATATTTGAAGCTATCTGGAAGACATTTTTTGCCAAAATACTTAAAAGTGTGAAATGTGTAGACATGCTTGTTTATTCAACATTTTTTACTGCTGTTGTATCGGGGGGGGGGTTGTAATTGGTAAATTAATAATGACATAATGTTTATTGTCTCTTTGTCACATAAAATGAAATAAAGTATTAAAAAATTTAAAAAAATAGCCCAGTAAGCCATATATAAAACAAAGGGGTACTGGAATTCTTCCTCAACCAACACAAGTAGAATTCAGCAGCTGCCTTCTTGCAACAGACCTAGCTGCTACATAAGAGATAGTCACACAACATCATTTCCAGATACTTTTGTACATCAGAAGAATGGGCCAGTTTGACCCAAAAAGAGGGGATGGGGTGGGTATGCGTCTATCCTGAGCACGTTTCTGTTTTCATTATACGTAAATACCCTGCGCATATCAGAAAAGATGTTAAGGTAAACCAGACTGCCAAGTACATTTCTACCCAAGAAAAATAATCCTGAACAAACTGGTATCCAGCAGACAGAGCCATCCTACAGATCCATGGCTCCACACTTTTCATTTGAACTTTGGCAAAATAAAAACACACACACTAACATGGCAACAGAGGCCGCAAGATCTTCTATGAACAGCAAAGGGGCACTAAGTGATTGAGCTTCACCAGTTAAAAATAGATTAGCCCAGTGGTTCTCAAACCTTTTGAACTGGACCCACTTTTTAGAACGGAACTCATGTCGGGACCCACCAGAAGTGATGTCATAGCTGGAAGTGACATCATCAAGCAAGAAGTGCCATCATTACGATATGAAAAAATGACATTTCAGGAATGCAAAGTGGCGTTCTTGGACTGCAGCAACTGCACAACCATGAAGCATCCCTGACAGAAAGAAACATTAGGACAAAATATTATGTAAAAGCACTGAACTAAAAACAAAATTTAAAAAACGCTCACTTGAAAATTCAAACTGTTAACAGCCCCAAAAGGAACCTAGCAAGAGTAAGGCCTGCAGCTTCCAAGATGGCTGCTCCCAGCTGACATCAGTTCGCAACCCACCAAGTAGGTCCCAACGCACAGTCTGAGGACCACTGATTTAGCCCCCTACTGGCATGTACAGAGTATCAACTGAGCCAGTTCAACACAGGCACTGTTTGCAGTTGATGGCACTGTGGTGGCACATAATTTGATTTTTAAATTCCAGTACTTTAGGGCACCCAACTTCAAAATGTGGGACTGCTCTATCATCCTCTAAGCCCTGATCGGAAATCTTTGCTAACTGCCCACCAAGCAAGCGTTTAGAACAGTTCTGGAAGATGGTGCCACAGAAACTAGCACAAATAGCTAAAGAGAACGAAGACTGGAACACTGGTCAAGTGACCAGTCAAACATCTGCCCATTATTGGATTGTAGTCAAATACTCCACAAAGCCAAGAATGCCCTTAATATTGAGTGGCAACCTTTCTTTTTGTTTTATTGTACCATAGGATCATTGGCCAACAATGGCAACTCATTGCTCACCCAGCCATGCATAAGCTGTGATCACACATTTACACACACACACACACACACACACACACACACACACACACACACTTCCTTTAAAAGCAAACCATCTCCAGATCTGCCTTGTTCGGCTATCCCAGTTAAACCTAGATTCTCCTACTGGCCACATGCTATAACTGCAGACATAACATCTCTGAATACAAGACTCAGGAAGTAGCACCCATACAAGCAGTCATCACAGAGGTACAAGTCACAAGATGTGTCCAGGAATACCCAACATTGGCCTGAAAAAATAAAAAGACATCACCTACTCTCATGCCTTAAATGTGCTGGAAGTGGCATAAAGAAAAAAAAATCACCAGCTAACTATTGCTGGTCAACTAGCATTTAAAGGCACGGCTTCAGGGGCAAATTCAAAAGCTGACAAACCTAAGAGTATAACCAAGTTAAAAGCATTTGCCATGTAAAGAAAAGACTCTTCCATAAGTTCTGCCAGAGTGCTTCAGAGAGTTTCTGGGAAAAACAGGAATCTGGAATCTTAATAGAGTTACCTCTATTCCTTGAAATAAATTAATGCTTTGAATATTTGACTGGTCAAAAGCCAGGACTCTTCTAAACACATCAAAAGTGGCACTTTGAGAGATTTGGGTTGAAAGGAGGACCAAAGAATTAGGCCATCACATTCTTGTCCTTTTAGGAAGAGAAGACTTCAGCAGTTTGTTTTTCTGTATATTCACAGTCATCTAGTTGCAACATTTATCACAGGCATGAACGCTGAACTTAGGAAACCAGTAAAAATGCTGGACAAGAAAGAAATGCAACACATTTCCTGAGAAATGTAATCCACTCCTCATGCTGCCTTCCAAATTATGAAGCGACGTAAGAATGCAGGCCTTAAGAAAAAAACGCTATAGTCATGCGTTTTAGAGTGAATGTCTAACCTGGAGTTAGGCCAGCACAAGGGCCACCATAAGCACATTTGGATCACCCTTGGAATCAGGGAGGCTGGTGCATATCTGTGTATTGGCCCCTCTGACTCTGAGTGGTCCAAACATACTTAACGGTGTCCCTTGTGCTGGCCAAACCTTGCTGGACTAACTGCAGGTTAGGATTGCGCTCTGAATGGCTCAGCAATATAAAATCTCACCACAAGATGCTACCAACAATCTTTGGGAAGAATCCCAGTCAAAGTTAAACTCTATTAAGGGCTCAATCCTATCCAACTTCCTAGCATCAATATAGCCATAATGAAGTTCCAATGTAAGGGAACAAACATACCTTTACCTTGAAGATACCTTCATGACTGTCCCCTCACCATAGGATGCAGTACATGCCTTATTGGCACAGCTACACTGGTGCTGGAAAGTTGGATAGAATTTGCCCCTAAGTCTCATTCAGGGGGCAAACCTAACCGGGAGTTTTGCCGGCACAGTTAGGCCAGCAAAGTTTGGTCAGCAAAAGAGACACAGTTAAGTATGTTTGGACCACTCGAGTCAGGGAGGATGGTGCACATCTGTGTGCTGGCCTCTCTGACTCCGAGAGTGGTCCAAACATAGTTTACGGTGTCCCTTGTGGCAGCCAAACTTTGCTGGCCTAACTCCAGGTTAGGATTGTGCCCTCAATTATTGTCAGTTTCAGGTATATAGTATATATTTTTCCTTTAAAAATAGAAGTCCTCCTGCACACATGTCCAAATTCATTCTCATCCCAAGATACCCCATGCAAGTGCACAGAGAAAGGATACACAGGAACCTGGTTTCCAAACTATAAAACCTAGGACCATGAAATTGAGCGATTCACAGTAGCAAGGGCATACAATTCTTGAATACCAGATGCAAGGGACTGGCAATAGCTTGCAGACATCTTGTTGTCTTGAGTGCTTCCTGAGACAACTGTTGTGCCACTGTAAGATACAGGAAGTGGACTAGATGGGCCCTTGCCTGATCCAGGAGCACATATGTTCTTAATTTAAGGCATAACCTAGACAAAATGATGCACTTTTAAAATCTTATTCAATTTTATGGGCCATTTATGGCAGTGGAACTCCTACTACTGTTAAGTAGTACGGCAGCATCACAAATTGCACATTGCTATCTCATGCAGCAGGTCTGATGGCACAAACATCCAAAGATCCCACATGCACACCATGCATGTAGATTGGAGGTGTGGGGTATTTGGAGGAGACTCGGAGCGCAATCCTACCTTATGCCAGCCTAGTAAGGCTGACATAGCAGGGCCATATCCAAAGGCCCATTAGGAGGCAACAGCACTAATGTGCAGGACAAGGGGAGGTTTTCTCCAGTCACCCCATGGGCCTGCTTGGATCTGCGCCGGCAAAATAGCAGACGAACATGCACGGGAACCAGCGTTTGGATATGGCACTACGGCCGTCCTGCATCACAATCACATCATAATCACCACCTCTGCCCAATGCGCCACCAGTTATGCCCCCAGAACACACCCGTGGAGGCCCTGCGTCGACCGAGTGACGCTGGCACTTGACTGGTGCATGGCCAGCACTGCCAACAGTTGTGCCAGCGCCCAAACGCTTGTGCTGCCGCTTGCACCAGCCGAGAGCCATAGCGCTGATGCAGATGCACTTTATATTCGCAACAGTGCTCAGCCAGCACAAGAGCACAGCACCAGTGCTAAGGGGGGTATAGGATTGCGCTGCCCAAGTGGGGATGGGGAAGGCAGGCAACAAATCAAGGGCTAGACAGTATGAATCCTGGCAGAGGCAGTGTGCACAAGGATGTAATCCTCTTTTTTTGCTGCCCAACATAGCCTTGCCTCTTCTCAGACCTGGCGTAGGTCCAAGAAGACCCATAGGCAACCAGGCCTACTGGAAAGTAAGTAAAAAAGCATGTTCTGTTGGTACAGCTGCATGTTATGGACTGGAAGTGGATAGGATATGGCTCTAAGGATCTCAGAGCCTCAACCATCTTACTAGAGAGTAAGTCCCACTGAACTCAGTGTGCAATCCTAACCTGGAGTTAGGCCAGCACAAGTCACTTGTGCTGGTCCAGGAGCATCGCAAATGCACTGTAAAGTGTGCTTGGACCACTCTTGGAGTCAGGGAGGCCAGTGCACCTCCCCAACTCTGAGAGAGGTGCAAATGTGCTTTACGTGCATTAGCAAGTGATTTGTGTCAGCACAAGTGATTTGTGCCGACCTAACTCTTAGGATTGCACCCACAGTTGGATTTATTTCACCTAAGAATGCCCTGAATTGCACTGCAAAGCTGGTATGCAACACTTTTTATTCTGACAGTTTACATCAAAGGATTGGCTTCTGTAACAGCAGCATGACTGCCACCGGCAAAGCAGAGTCCAGAGGTCATATTACCAGACTTCTGGCAAAACCAGCACCCAGCATTTGCCCAATGGCAACTGGGTGCAGAGGGTCAGCTCTTTTCGCAAAGAGTGAGTGTAGGCAAAACAGGATTCTAGAATTCCATGCTTAATACATGGAACAGCAGTTGAATTCATTTTATTTATAATGCCTACAATGCTGTAGTGTTCAGCAAACTTCATGCATATTATCTTGCTGCAATGCTTACAGTAAGTCTGTAACAGTTCAGATTGGAGCATCTTGGCTGCTGTCTGGCGTGGATTATATGGAATACATCTTGCCAATACTGGAACCATTTCACTGGCTTCTTGTTTGTGCATTTCTGCACACAATTCAAGGTGTTACTATTAACCTAGATCAACCTCACTCTTGTATGAACCTGCCCAAGTTTTCAGATCTGCTGGTGGGGTCCTTCTCTGGGTTCCCCCGCATTCTGAAAGCGAAGCAGGTAGAAGTTGGAAACTGGGCCTTTACTGTGGTGGCCCCCATAGAAAGTCTAAATACAGTTTATTCATGGATTGTAACTATTGTGTGTGAGTCGCCTCCTATCCCATACAAGTAGAGAAACTGGGAAGACAACAGGGGGAGGAGGACATGCACAAGCAGATTCCTAATTGTCCACTTGTGAGCTGGCTCAGCTAGTGCAATGGACACAATCCAGCAAATTGTAGTGGCAATCGAGAGGCTAAGCAACAGAAGTTAACCAACAAATTAAATCCTATTGACTTGCAAGGGATTTAGAGTTGCAACCCTGTTTTTGCTTTGGGAGGAATAAATTCCATTGACCTATTAGATGCAACTACCATTTGCTGGATGCGTGGAGTATGCTTTGTTGACAAGGCAAGCTTTTGCCATCAGCTGTGTTTCCAGACAGTCCTCCTAGGCCTGTATGAATACATTATACACAGTATTCTAAAAGCAGGCAAAGAGCCTGATCCTGTGCACACTTATGCAATCCAATGCACAGCTAGATGAGAGTAAACCCCACTGCACACAGCAGGACACTTCCAAGCATCATAAGATTGGGTGCAGGTTGCTTTCCCACCCCACCCCACCCCACCCCAAAAAAGAACAGCCATACTATTAATATTCTGGATGATAATATTCTGGATGAGTACTTCCGAGATGAAGACCATTGGTTCTCAAACTGTGGGTCTGAGATCCACCAGTGGATCGTGGCCCAATTTCATGAAACTAACAAGGCAGATTAGGCCATGAGCATCAGGGGTTAAACAAGCTGCTGGGGGGAGGGAGGGCGGAGCACTGCTGCCCAATTGCCATTAAAGTCACATAACCTGGCATTTATAACTCAGGTAGCAGACTCCAGAGGAGCTATTTTCAACCACTGTGCCACTGCACGTTGCTGTGCCACAGATGGTCTGCAGGTGCGCCGCAGGAGTTTGGAAGGGTCGTTTGTTAATAGGGCTATTGGGGAATACGAGTCCCCCACCTGCAGCATGGTGTGCTTTATAAATGGTCCAAAAAAAAAAACAGTGATGTGTCTTGACAATTTTAGTGCCTTGTTGCTCTAGAGCCTCTAAAAAGTTTGAGAACCACCGAGATGGAACATTGGAGGTCATCCACAGAACAGTTTGGCCTTTCCATCCCTTTCTGAAAAGGTAACTTCCGATACACATATTGTTACACTCTATGATTGAAACAAGGGACCTCTCCCCCCCCCCCAAAAAAAGGTGAGCCAAAGAAATCATGTTACTTAGCTTAACAGCCTGCTGGCAAGGCTATTAAGCTATCTTAATGGAGGAAAAAAGAAAGAGAGTTGTTGGGGGGGGGGGAGGAAGAGTTTAGTGCAATTAAATCGAGTCATTTTCAAGGCATGCAAGAGCAAACGTCTCTCTTAATAGGAAGAGGAGATAAAACAAACAGAACAACTGAAGCGCTGATGAGGTGCATTTGGAATGCAGGAACCTCCTGCCTGCCGGCCTTCCTCCCCGCCTGGCGGGATGCTGAGGGCGGGGAGGGAGGGAGGGAGGGAGGGCCCGGAGAGATTGGCGAAGGAGTGAGAAGTGTTAAAAGTAAACAAAAGTAAACTCCACACCCGCAGAAGACCCAAACAAACAGCAGGCTGGCACCTCCACTGAACCTTATCTCCTCTCCCCGCTGGATCTCATTAAAGGCACTCTAAATCCCATCAAGGGCCAATTTACACCCAGCCTCTTTCTGGAGGTAAAAAAAAAAAAGGCACGTCAGCTCCAACACGCACGCTGGACCCCCGCCCCCTCCGAAGCTTCCCTTCCCGCAATCCAACGGCGCCTTGGCACGTACAGCCGAGATCCTATACTATGCTCGCAGCCAGCGATTTACTCAGACGCAGCTAGTCTCCTCCAGTCGAGTTCTGTGGAACTACCTGCCAAGCTAGTGCTCGGGGGGGGGGGATCGTGTACACACACCTCTTACAGGAAGAATCAAGGGGGCTCCCAGTTGAACAGGGCGCGCCTGACTCCACCAGGCGCGCAGCCTCTCGGGGTCATGGTTCGATCCTGGGCGCGTTCTCTTCGCCTCAGTTCCGAAGTGCTCAATGGGGCTTATTCCCACGTACGCGTGCAGCGGTCCCGTTTAGAGAAGCGGGACCTGGCGCTTCTCCGGGACTTTGGGAATGAGACCCTCCACACTGACTGGTGGGACTGACTGCGGAGGAAACGCGCACAGGCTCGGGCCATCCCCGTGCCTGGCGCCGCACACCCGTTTCAGGGCTGGGGTCTTCTTCGCAAAGGGATACCCCAACAAACCCATCAGCCTGGCAAGTGCCTCCTCCCGAGCTCAAGGGGACTGCCAATTCCGGAGTCAAACACGTGCGGGACTGCGCCGGTTTCTGCAGTCCACCGGAGCGGGGGAGCGAAGGGGTGTCGTCTGCAAGCCACACTTTCCCCCCGACCCCCAATTCCCCTCCTTCTCCACTGACAAGCCCGCCAGCGTGCAACCGGCCCCCGTTCCAAAACTTCCAACTGCATCTGCTGCTGCCAGAGATGCGAGGGACGGGAAGGTGCGCTGCTACAAAGGCACAGGGTGGAGAGGCGCTCCCCGCCTCACAGCCGACTCCCCAGCCCCCCTCCGCCGCCCCCCTTGGGATGCCCCCCCGCCCCACCCTTTCCTCGCCTCCCCCGGGGAGGGCACTTACTTTCCTGCGGAGCTCGCAGCTGCTTGCAGCGGGATCCCGGCTCTGCTTCGCTTCGGCCAGCAGGAGGAGGACGCAGTTCAGCAGCAAGCCAGCCCCGGCGTTGTGCACCACCATCCTAGTTCGCTCCACACCCGGAGCGCGGGTGGGGAGGGGTGGGGGCCGCGCGGAGCGGGGAGGACGGACGGAAGCGGGAGGGAAGAACTCGCTCACTCGGCACAAACTCCAGAGAGCCGCCGGGGGAAGTTGGTCCTGCCTGCCATCTAAAAATGTTTGGCTGCTGGCGTGCCTGCCGCGGCTGCCCCAGCGGCCCAATCCCGAGTCATTCCCTAGCCGAGCCTTCCAGGCGCTGCCCCCTCCCCTTAAAGGGTCCCCGTGCCAGGCTGAAAGGAGGGGGGCTCGCCATGCCGCGGGTGCGTGTAGGGCGGGGGGGGGAGACTCCCTGGGGTGAGCGATCCCTCCCTCTATCTCTTCTTGCCTCCCCTTTGCAAAGTTCCTCCAGCGGCGGGCGGGGAAGCCTCTGCAATTCCTTCCGCAGTCCCTGGATGGAGGAGGCACAAAGTCACACACTCCGTGGGATTGGCCGCAGGAGGTGTCTAACCCTAAACTCTCCCGCCGCCGCCGCCCCACCTCCTCGCCCTTCCCCTCCTCTGACCTAAGCACTGGGGGCCAGCCGGCCTCCTACTGGAGTCTCCTGACCTGACCGTTGCACTGAAATTCCCGTGCTCGTCCCTCCCCCTCCCCGCCACCCTAAGAGGGGTTTTGGTGGACACCCCAGGTGCCAAGCAGCCCCGGCAGGGAAAGGGCAGCGCAGCACCCAAATTCGGAAAACACAAGGATCGACAATGCAACAGACCTGTTGAACCCGAGTCCCGCCTTTTTAAAACTTCTTTCTAAAGAGCAGCGCAGTGCTGTCTTGTGATACCAAAAGCCGTGGCACGTAAAAGACACGAGGCCCCTGGAGTGCGATTAACGTGCTAAAGTGCCCACGTGCCACTAAAAGAACGAGGCGCTTCTGCTAAGGCCCTAATGTCGCCTGACCTAACAGGGAAGAATCCCAGCATTTACCAGGGTCCTGGCATGGATCTGTGATTCTTGCTCAGTCTTTAGTGATCGCAGCATATGTATGCACGAGGCACCTTTTAGTGGCTGTCTAGTACTTATCAGACCCACAGGCCCCATGGCAGACCCCATCCAGAAGGCCAACTGAAAAGGTCGCCTCAGGCGGCACATTGGTCAGGGCACTCCCCTCTTGTCCACCCACTTGCCTCAGCTCCTGCTCCTTCGAGCCCTCCACTTGCCTGCCTTTCCATCACATAAGAAAAGCCTTGCTGGATCAGGCCAAGGGCCCGACTAGTTCAGCTTCCTGTATCACACAGTGGCCCACCAGGTGCCTCAGGGAGCATGCAAAGTAACCAGATACCTGTATCTTGCTGCCACTCCCCTGCATCTGGCATTCTGAGGTAACCTTGCACTACCCCCAAGGCAGACACCAGACTGAGATTGGGTTTTAATTTTATTAATCATATGTTAATCATGAAACCTACTGAACACCCATCCCTCCCTCCCCAGTCTAGGGTAGGCAAATAACCTTCCTACTTTGGGGTAGGCAAATCACGCTTCCTGCTCTGCTCCCCTCTTTCGTTTCCAATTCTGTGGGGGGGGGGGGAAGCAGAGGCTGAACTGGAGCATCACTAGGCATGGGGGGGGCAGTTTTTGGCATGCTTTCTGAGGCTGCAGGGGTTCTTGGGCTGGCCCTGAACAGGGGCATCATTGAAATATAATGGGAGAAGCCAGACCATGCGCCTGCAGAGATGGCCATTAAACAGGTACTTGCTTCCCTGCAATATTAAGAACATAAGAACATAAGAACATAAGAAGAGCCATGCTGGATCAGGCCAAGGGCCCATCTAGTCCAGCTTCCTGAATCTCACAGCGGCCCACCCCAGGTGCCCCAGGGAGACAGGAGACAACAAGATGCTTGCATCCTGTTGCCACTCCCTTACACCCGGTACCTGTAGCCCACCACCTTTGTAAGGAGGTTGCACAATCCATCATTGCCTATAGCCCACAATGGATCTTTCCTCCAGAAATCGGTCTAATCCTCTCTTAAAGACATCAAGACCAGATGCCATCACCACCTCCTGTGGCAAGGAGTTCCACAGATTAACTACCCGCTGGGTAAAAAAGTACTTCCTTTTATCTGTTTTAACTCTCCCAACCCTCAGTTTTAGCGGATGCCCCCTGGTTCTGGTGTTGTGAGAGAGGGAAAAGAACATCCCTCTATCAACTCTATCCCTTCCATGCATAATTTTGTATGTCTCAATCATGTCCCCCCTCAGGCGCCTTTTTTCTAGACTGAAGAGCCCCAAACACTGCAGTCTTTCTTCATAAGGGAGGTGCCCCAGCCCCGTAATCATTTTTGTCGCTCTCTTCTGCACCTTTTCCAGAAGAGGTATATATTTCCAGAAGAGGCTATATTCCCAGGAAATAGCCCCAAAACACATGATATGAGTGTTGAAATGAAGGCGGCCTGGCCTTGAGGGACTACATGTGAACTACAATTGTAAGCCACTCAGGGCCAAATCACGTGATATAGCAGTAGCGCTTGGAGTTCTACTACCGCATGGCTGTTTTAAATAGGGTTACCAGATACAAACTGGGACAGAGTGCCTATACCTTTAAGC
>JAJKFI010000089.1:5322029-5359563 GCA_029204185.1 Lerista edwardsae
CAGTTTGTATCTGGTAACCCTAGCTTTAAAAATCCTGCCTGGTTTTTCTTACCCTGCATGGCTCCTTTAAAAAAGAAATCAGATGACTTGATCATATCAATATACTTTCTGATTTTTTAAAAAACAGCCAGGCAGGGCAGCAGGGGGCACAAATTTTCATTGGAGCAGTTTCATGGGAGAGGGAGAAATCCCCCTGCATTTATAGATATAAATCACTCCCCCCCCCCAATTGCTATCAGCCTTAGTTGGTGTGTGTGTGGGTCTATTTAGTCCTACGGTTACCAGATACAAACTGGGACAGATTGCCTATACCTTTAACCATTGTATAGAAATTTGGGCAGGTGCAGCTCATCATGGAAGGGGTTCAAAAGCTGCACCTGCCCAAATTCCCTCTTCTACACAATGGTTAAAGGTATAGGCACTCTGCCCCGGTTTGTATCTAGTAACCCTATTTAGTCCACTGCTGCAGGCATGCCAAAACTGAAAACAAAGCAACAGTATTTTGTTGCATATCTACATTTCCAGTAAGAGTGAATGCGACTAATGAAATAACTAATGTCACATGGGACCTCACAGATCATAGTCATAAAAAGCAGCCTTATTGTAACACTGTACAGGTTTGAAGTGTTTCCAGTACATGATCTCAGCAATCCTGACACCAACATGTAAGGTATATCAATCAATATAGTCATTCCTGGGCTGTATGTGGGGCTGATGCTGAGATCACCCTCCAAGTTCATGGCAGGGGCAACATCTAATATCAGGACTTCCTGGTTTACAGCTCAGCCACTACATTAGTCAAGCTCTCTAAAATTAGATTTGTTGCGGCTGCTTAGTGGGAAGATATGGAAGAGGTGTAAAGAGGAAAGTGCTGTCTCACTGTCCTTCTGGTGCAGTGCAATGTTAATACTTGAAGTAAACAGGGAGCTTGAATAAAAATAATTTTCATGATTGGGAACTAAAGAACTGATGTTTACAGAGGAGAGAAAGGAAAAAGATCCCATCAAAACACATCTGATGGAAGGTGATTTGATCTTTTTCTTTCCTGAAAATGGTAACCGATGGAGCTTAATGGTTAACATTATGGAAAGGAGCTGGAAGGCTCTGGTTTGAATGTTATTTTAACCATAAATGAATTAGGTAACCTAAGGCAACTCTCTTTTTCTCTGTAACATGGATAGAATAATTACAGTGCAGTTTATATGTGTGTGTGTGTGTGTGTGTGTGTACTCAGAAGTATCATTGGGACTTACTCCCAGGAAAGTGTATAGAATTGCAGTCTTAGTCCGTTTTATAAGGACTAGTCAAATACTGTTTAAAAATGCTTGGCCAAGTTTTCTCCTGTTTCTCCTACTAATCTTGACATCAAATTCTTTGGATCTGAATTTGATTTGGATTTGATTCTTTGGATCTGTTTCACATTTTCTAAAACTCTGCCTGTTTGATGGGACATCCTCTTCCCCGCCGTTTAAACAGTTCACATGTGATACAACACAAGAATTGGCATTCAGTTGACCTCCTTTTTCAGAGTGATTGCCGGAGTACGAAACCATATCCTTTGTTCTGTCTTGTGAAACAGAAAAAAAGCTGTGTATGTTATTCATCAGCCTTACTGTATAAGCTGCCTTTGCAAGAAAACACTGGAGATAATGAACCAAAAAACCAACCACGATAAAACCGCAATAAAATGGCTAAAAATGCAATCATCAATTAAAACAAGGCTTTTAAAATGCAGCTGAAATAACAGCACATAACCACAACAGAGGAAAAACTCAATCAATAATATAGTTACAGCAAAACTGCACCACGAAGTTTGCCAATGTTTAAAGATATGTTGTTCTTATTTGCTGTCATTTTTTTCTTTCACAGAAGTATTGAATAATGACTTTTAAAAACAACAACACTGGTTTCAAATCAGGTTCTTCTGGGGACTGTGAGGTTCTTTGAAAGCTTATCAGGGGCTCCTCACTGAGGAGATCAATAACGGTAGACAAGGTTCCCTGTCAAGGTTCCCTGCCAGACCCTTTGCTCACAACCACTGCATTTCCTCTTTGATATACAGCTGTAGGGAAGTATTTGTGTGTTTGCAAGCAGGTTGTCACAGCAGTTGTGAGGTTCCCATGGGCCTGGCCCATAGCTGGTCTGAACTGAACCTGCAACCAAGGCTATGCCACAGAACCCTAGGCAAGACACCCGGATCCTAGGCAAACAAGTTAATGCAGAAAGTATTTCCTGAAGGTAGAAAGTGAATCAGGACACAATCCTAACCAACTTCCCAGCACTGGGTTAAGGGCAATGCAGCTTTGAGGTAAGGGAACCAACATAGCCAAGGGAAGCCTTGAGAAGGCAGCTGTGACAGCTCCCCAACTGCAGGGTGCAGCACCTGCCCCATTGGCACAGCTATGTCAGTGCTGGGAAGTTGGTTAGGATTGCGCCCTCACTGTTGTAAAGGAAGGATAGTATATAAAGCAAAGAAAAGAGGAAGGCTTTTGTTGCCGTTTGAAAGGAGATCTGAAGAACAGTCTCTAAAGAAGGGGAAGAAACAGCTGTCGAATGCCTCAGAGTTTATTTCAACATTTCAGCTGCTGTGACAAAGATCAAGCAATGTTAAAATGACATTTTGCCTATTTTCATAACCTCTTCAAGGAGACTGCAGCTATGCTAAAAGCAAAATCCTTTGCATGTTGGAAGCAAGGCCTACTGAATTCAATGGAACTTGCTCCCTGGCAAGTGGCTATATAGGATTGTACCCAATATTTTTATACCCTATTTTATAGGCCGTAAAGCGCCTATAAAAGTCCAATATTTTTGGACGTCATTGGTTTCAATTTGTTGCATACTGGAATAAGAATCAGATTTACATTTGTTTTTAGATTGTGAGCCCTTTTGGGACAGGGAGCCATTTAACTTTAATGTTATTATTTGCCTGTAAACCGCTTTGTGAACTTTGTGTTGAAAAGCGGTATATAAATACTAGTGATTGATTGATTGATTGATTAACCTAAGACTATTATGATTGATTTGTTTACAGTTAGTATTTCTTCCTGAAATTCCTGAATGGACTTTATAATATTAATGAAAATGAAATTTCAAACAAATTCTGCAACCCAGTGTGACTGAAAAAGACCCAGATAAAATCCTCTAGAAATGCTTGCAAAGTACAGTATTCCTTCCCTCTCTTATTGGAGGAAAGATGGATTTCCATGCAATTCTTTAAATACCCAAACACTTATAATTTCTATTCAGTCTTTAAATTCTGGCTGGATGTTCAAGTTCAACTGAAGCAAATATTTGCAAATATTTGATATTTTCCAATGTTGCCTTATTGAACGCAGTATTCTGAATTCAAAATTAAATTTGTGAAAAGGCCAGTCAGCAAAAGAATGGAATACGACCTTGAGGACCTGACGAGGCTTGACTTGCGATTGCCTGCTGACTTGATGGCATGCAGCCAAAGGAGAGAACCACACTTTGAAGGCTGCATCTGGGACTGAGGATTGGTGGATCACAAGAACACTGTATATTTGTAAAAACCCCATTACATTGAAAAATGGTGGTTTAGACTAACCTGCTCATGTAAGCTGCCTTGGGCATTTGCTTCGGCATAGGAAAGGCAGGGTATAAATTCTTCAAATAATAATAATAAAAAAATTACTGTAGTATCTTAAATACAAAATTCTACTTCAAACTTCAGGGTGTTGATAGCTGCAATCCTGGGTGTACATTCCACTAAACCTAGGCTTACTTCTGAGTCAACATGCCTAGGAATGTGCTGTTATTAGGCTATAATCCTATGCATAATTACTTGGGAGTAAGCCTTGTGATTAAACATGTTTTTGATTGTACTGTTAGTCTCTTTGTCACCTTGGTTGTCTTGGTGACACCTTTGTCCACCTTGGTTGTATTGCATAGTTATCAGTGATGTCATCCAGGCGCGTCAAGAACTGGAACGCCCAGATGATTGACAGCCCTCCGCCCCTATGGCGGAGGGCTGCCACGCCTCCCCAAGCCTCACAGCGCCCGAATCGCTCCATTTTAGAGCAATTCGGGACGCAAGGGAGGGAGGGGGCAGCAGCAGCAGCTCGCCTCCGGAGAGGCGGCGCGGCCCGGGCCCTCCGCAGAACTAGCGGAACGGAGTACCCGCCTGGATGACACCTCTGCTAGTTATGCAAAGCAGTCCTGAGGCCACCCAGGGATGCACAGCTTTTTCAATTTTGGTGCCTTTGTGAAGGCCAAGCACTACAACAGTGGTTTCCAAACTGTGGGTTGGGATCCACCAGTGGGTTGTGAGCCAATTTCAGGTGGGTCACGAAGCACCTAAAGCAGTCGTATTGAAAGTATGGGAAGGTGGTATACTGGAAAGGGGGAGGGCTGTGTGGTTGTTTTATGTGTGTCAAGGTTGTAAACAGGCTTTTTTCTTTCTGATTCACTTGGCTATTGGAAAATGGATGAGAAATAACCCAACTTACTAGCTGCATTCTCAGTACAGCAGCAGGCGGCACTTCTTGGCCATGACATCACTTCCAGTGGGTCTCAGACAGTTGTCATTCTAAAAAGTGGGTCCTGGTGCAAAAACGTTTGAGAAGCACTGCACTAAAAGAATCTGGTCATTTGGCGGGGGGGGGCACATTGTCCCTCCATGAAGCCCCTCCCCATCACTGAATGCTTTGGCACAGGGATAGGCACTAGTTGTGACTTGATTCAAGTTGTCCAAATCATTTTTTGGACAAGTCGTGGATGTCACTGACCCCAAGTCAACTCTTGACTTGGGGCCAGTGACTCTAAAAACGAGTTATAAAAACAATCCAGAAGCCACCATTCAGAAGGACAACAGGAGCAGAGTAGGTTGGTTCCAGGAAGCAGGGGCTGAGGAAGTTGAGGCTTCATCTATTTTTTGGCTGCACAAGACTTGTTTCTCAAAATGACTCAGGACTTGACTCAGCATTTTTTTAATGTGTTGAGTCATGACAGCTGTGCATTATGACTCACGAGTTGAGTCACGGGTTGCTGACTCGGGACTTGACTCACGACTCAGGCTCATGGACTCGAGCACATCCCTGTTTTGGCAACGTTTCTTGCCAGTATGTGGTAGAAAGCATGTCTCTTGCAAGCCTCACATGTCCCAAAGTGTGCAACTCCCAACTATCTTCCATGAAATGAAAGTGAGGCCAGTTGTTATTCCAGTCCAAAGCACTGAGTCAGTACAAAGTCCTCCCATGCCACCAATGCAACATGAGCAAAGAAATGTGGACAAAGACTGCAGCAACGAGGAGCTGCCATTTCCAGCAATAGCCACATGTGTTGTGTAATGTCTCATTCTAGCCTCAGACTGTCTGCAAAGGCTGGCAGTTAATGAGATCTGTCTAATATCAGAAGATTTAGTTGAGAGGGTTAATGCCTCCGTGTGCCTGAAGATAAGAGCTGAAGATCTGAAGGTCGCCAGTTCAGGACAGCCAGAAGTTTCTGTGAGCGTCAGACCTCATTAATTGCGACTGATTAACAGCTGAGCTTCGGCTGCCTTGTGTGAGGGGGCGTTGTGCCGAAGTTCAGTCGCTTCTCTGGTGGGAGCAGGGAAGTCATTTATCAGCCAGCAAGAAGGCAAACAGGTGGCCAGAAAGAAGGACTAAATCCAGAAAGATCCATCTGTATGTGTATAGTTCTTGAAAGATAGAACATTTCTGTAAAAATTGTAAAAACCTTCAGGTTTCTGAATAAAGTCTGCCTATGTAAACCGCCTTGAGTTATAGTCATTAGAGAAATCTGGTGACCTATATAGACCTGGTGGTATATAAATCCTATTATTATTATTATTATTATTTATTAATATAGTGGTTCCCAACCTGGGGGTCAGGACCCCCAAGAGGGTCGCGGAGGTTGGGGGCAGCCATCTTAAAAAGCTGGGCATCACCATCTAGGAATAGGAATGTAAATACTCTGAAGACTATCTAAAATGTGGCTTTACCAACATGATCAGCAATGGCATAGAGAAGCCACAATGGTTTCTACGCAACGTTGTTCTCAGTGTTGAATCAATCACTGAACTCAAACGTCACTTAGGGCACAATCCTAAATTGAGTTAAGGTAAAGGTTTCCCCAAGGCCAAATGGTCTAGTCATGACCGACTGTAGGGGGCGGTGCTCATCTCCGTTTCAAAGCCTGTAGAGCTGGCGTTTGTCCAAGGACAAGCTTCCGTGGTCATGTGGACGGCATGACTATATGCCGTAGCGCACAGAACGCCGTTACCTTCCCACCAAAGTGGTCCCTATTTATCTACTCGTAGTTTTAAGTGCTTTTGAACTGCTAGGTTGGCAGGAGCTGGGACAAGCAATGGGAGCTCACTCCGTCACACAGTCTTGAACTCCCAACCTTCCGGTTGGAAAGCCCAGTAGCAGCAGTTTAACCTGCTACGCCACCACATCCCCTGAACTGAGTTTTGTATAAGAGTGCAATCCTAAACTAGAGTTAGGCCGGCATAAACTAAACCAGCAAAGTTTGGCCATCATAAGGGCCACTGTAAAGTATGTTTGGACCACTCTCGGAGTTGGAGAGGCCGGCACACACACGTGAGCCATCTTCCCTGACTCCAAGAGAAGTCCAAACACGCTTTATGGTGGCCCTTGTGCTGGCCAAACTTCGCTGGCTTAGTTTATGCCAGCCTAACTCTAGTTTAGGATTGCACTCTTATACAAAGTATTCATAACATTCTAAAAAGGATGTGTTCTTTTGACTTTCAAGAAGTGTGATTTATTTAAAAGAATGACTTTGCTTCCTGCTTAATGACATCACTTCTGGCTCCAGGTCTCTTAGGGAGTTCCCGACAGGGAACTCCCTGTTGTTCCTAAGAGGGTCCTTGCACAAAAAAGGTTGGAAACCACTGGTCTTATACGAAGCAAGAGGTGGTTGGCAGCCTCGGAAAAGAACTACCACCCCGAAAGTAGTCACATGGCACCCCAGCTGGAAAAGTGAGAATGTGACATTAAAGTTACAAATTCAACCTAAACCACCAAAATATGCATTATATTCCTTTTATAAGAAGGCATTATATACAGTATGATGGCATGCTTATCCATAATATATTATAAATATGTGTATTTGCCAGCATTTCTGACTGTAATGCTGTGATTATGTCCATGGAACACTGACATGCTGGCATGATTTATGACATTCAACTGGAACAGCAGTCAGGACACTCCATCTCGAGCACTTATTTTCTGGCACAGTCCTGGGATGGGGCCATTAGGCAATATTTGGAAGAACACATTACTCCAGAATTGGTTATTTCTGAAAAAACAAGAGGAAACATGAATTTCCACCCCTAATCTAAAATGTTCTGGCACACAGACCTCTTGGACTGAGCAAGCAGCCTAATTTACCCACAATATGCACTTCGAATGCATAAGATGATTGGAAATGAAGGGGATTTCTGACATTGAATTATTAGGCATGTGCATACAGAGGTTTTGAATCGGAAACAACCAAGCAGCCTAAATTTGAAACAGAGGCAGTAAGAAAATGTTGTCTTGTTATCTGTGGAGTAGTACAAGGCAATGTTACCATGTCTCCTACCCGTGGTGAGATGGGGTGCCCTCAGAGGACTCATGTGCTCTTGTGCTATCTCATTTAACATAAGAGGCGGCCTGCTGGATCAGGCCAAAGGCCCATCTAGTCCAGCTTCCTGTATCTCACAGCAGCCCACCAGATGTCTCAGGAAGCACACAAGACAACAAGATGCCTGCATCCTGTTGCCACTCGCTTGAACCTGGAATTCTGAGGTAATTTTCTGAGGTAAAATTCTGAGGTAAATATGAGGTACATAAAAGAGAATTTGATATCCTGTATGTGGGGAGAGAGCTTTAATAACTTGCAATGGTCTTTCATCCTTTCTCCCTCCTTCCCTTAAAACCATAGGATCTGGGCATGTGCTGCTGCCACCGAGATCCTCCTCCTGCTGCCCATGGCTCTTCCTGCTTTCTTCCTTGAACCACGCATAATCCTCCCCTGGTCTGCACCCCCAGCTGGCACCAGCATTGGACAGAGTAGGTTCTGGAGGTCACTGTTACCTATGTGTGGCCTTTGGCTGTCTGCCCTGGTTTGACCTGGCCTCCTCCGGCTGTTTGCCCAGAATGATGGAACGGCTTTCTTACTGTCATTCTGGGACTTACGCTGACAGATGTCAAGATTGTCATCTGCAAATTTGATAAGGCTTCCCTTTTATCCATCTAAGTCATTGATAGAGATTGAAGAGGGCCAGGCCCAAGAGAGATGTCTGGGGTACTCCATTTGAAACTGTTCTCCATGTTAATGAAGAGCCATTGATGAGCACTCTTTGTGTATGCTTGACCTGCCAATTGTGAATCCATTTAATGGTTGTATCATTTCCTAATGCATATTTTACCAGCTTTCTAAGAACAAGAGCTTTCTTGTTCAAGAAACATAAGAACCCCGCTGGATCAGGCCAAAGCTCCATCTGGTCCAGTTTCCTGTATTTCACAGTGACCCAACAGATGCCTCGGGGAGCACAAGACAACAAGATTAAAAAAAACTTGCCTCTTGTTGCCACTCCCTTGCATCTAGCACTCCAAGGTAGCCTTCCTCTAAAATAAGGAAATTGCACCATCCATCATGGCCTGTAGCCTGCTATGGACCTATCCTCCAGAAATCTGTCCAATCCCTTTTTAAAGGCACCTAGGCCAGACGCCATCACCACTTCCTGTGGTAAGGAGTTCCACAGATTTATTACCTTCTGGGTAAAAAAGTATTTTCTTTTATCTGTTCTAACTTTCCCAGAATTCAATCTTGTTCAAATGCTTTACTGAAATAAAGATTTCCACTTTTCTGATCCATCCCAACTAGGCGATCCAGAAGGGCATATGCTAAATTACATTGAGTGCCCAAGGCTTTATCCCCGTGATAAGTAAAAAAAAAATTTCAATATACACTGCAGTAAACTGCAGATGATGAGAAATCTGCTAAGATAACGATATACTGTATCACATTATACTGATGTGATTAATATTTTGATGATGATGATGATGATGAATATTTTGATGATGATGATGATGAAAGGACACAGCTACATTACCTTTCAGCAAAATGTCAAGCTCCACTACTACTCATAGAACAAAATGAGCCCCAGTATTGCTTATAAAATCTGCCTGGGCAGGAACCTGCCTTGCTGTGTTGATGATTTAAGTGGCATGGAAGCATGTCCTCATTGTTAAGTAGCTGCTAAATTACTTCTACAATACACCTAGTATTTATATTACAACTTATATAGCAACAGTTAACTTCAGTACTGAGGATGCAACCCTGTTGTGCACTTGGGCCAATGCATGTTGCTTGTGTCAGCCCAGTCCTGTTGCAAATGTGCCATAAGGCATACCTGAGCCAGTATGGGCTCTGTGCCGTCATGGAGAGTCACATTGGCACAGGCACATCACAGGGCTGCCCAGTTTGAGCTTGGCCAGCACAAGGGGGCTTCATCAGGGCAGGGGGTGGAATGGGGCAAAGGGATGGTGGAGAGCAGGTCAGCCTGGGGAAGGGGGTTAGAGTGCAAATTTGGCTTGATTCTAACCCCTGTCCCTGGACCGGGCAGGCCTAATGCAGCTGCTCAGATCTGCACCAGCAATTTTGCTGCTGCAGATCCTAGCCCAGAGATGGCGAACCTATGACACGCTTGTCAAAGGTGACACACCACTACGCTTTGGGTGACACGCCAGCATTCACCAACACCCAACAACAACTGAGGATTTCTTCATAATGATTTTTTTTTGTAATGATTTGGGATGATTTTTTTAATGATTTGATTTTTTTTTGATATAATGAATAGCCCCACACATGATTAGACTGTATTTTTTTAAAAAATAAATGAATATGGAAATAACTGTTTCTCTTTTGTTGAAGGTAGGGAGTGACACACCAATAGAGTCAAATTAGGCATTTTTGACACAGCAAACCCAAAAGGTTTGCCATCACTGTCCTAGCCCATTAGGGTGGCTGAGGCTTACCTTGGGGTAAGGGGAAAATATCCCCTTATTATCCCAAGATGCTGGCCTGCCTGTTCCAGTGCATTATAGGATTGGGCTGCCATTGGAGAACATCTTATACCAAGTAGGTCTACCAACTCACAATCTGGTCCCTCTCTTCCTGCATCAGGCAGGCTGTCTGGCTTGCCTGCTCATAAACATGTGTGTTAACCTTCTACCTTACGATAAAATTCAATTGCTTCAGGGACTGGAGGAGAGAGAGATGTTTTTGGTGATATTATAACATCTAGGTAATAACAGCCCCTCCCCAGCATGATTTTAGCCATTTCTGCGGAACGAAGCTGAACAGGTTTTTGCAGAATTCAAAAGGACAAGAGGCTTGTATTCTACCCCCTCTGAAAATATCTTCACTTTTAACTGCTGAAACTGGCTCTCAAAATAACCCCAAATATGAATTTTGGAGTTATCTGTAATCAAAGAAAAGAGCCCATTCCCTGCTTTCTGTTGCCGCCAAACCCAAGAACACTGAAAGCAGGTCTCATAGAGCTGACAATGTAATGCCACAACTTTCAATCCCAAAACAGATAAATAATATGCTGCTGCATGCACCAAGGAGGTGAACAAGCCCCCCCCCCTTTCCCTTTCTAAACTCAGGGGCAAAGTAGGGTGGGAGGAAAGAAAGTCATCTCTCCATTATCTGCAATTGAAAAGAAGTTTGCTTAGAAGGACGGATGTGGATTTGAAAGATTCAGAAGCAACAGAAGCCCATTTACACCTTTGGATAAACAGGGTTAGTGAACTTTGAGGTATGTTACTGTATGAAAGCATTAGGTCAGCTGGAAGGGAAATACGGGAAATGCATTACGAAGTGGCGGTTACATGTAATTACCAAGTGTAGCCGTCCAGAAGCGCTACATAAAGAGGAAACCGCATCCTCTAAACCCATCTAATAATCACCTCAGTGTGAATGGAGAAAGCTATACTAAACAAATAGATCTGAAAGGACATGACCAGAACAGGGACCACTGAACTGCACTAACTCCCTGCCCAGAGGGCCAAAAAATCCATAGCCAAATCCCAAATATCCAGGGCTGGTTCTAGGAGCAGGGGGGCGTTCCTGCAAGGCCCCCACCCTCGCTGCAGGGCCCCCACTTACCAAGAAAAGCATTTGTGGTGCTGCTTGTGGCACCTGGAAATAGTTGGTGGTGACATGATGTCACAGCCAACTGCTTCCAGGAGGCCCTTTTTGGGCAGTTCGGAGGCAGGGGCAAGTGGAAGGGCCCAAGGTTAAGCTGTTCTGCTCACCCCACTGATCTACAGCCCATAGAGATTCCCAGCTGCTGCAGCAGGCGATATGCTCGCTGTACTGGTGCAGGGCCCCCCAAAGTGTGAGGCCTAATGTGACAACATTGGTCACATTGGCTTAAAGCAGGCCCTGCAAATATCAATACATCAGGAGGCTGAAAATAAATATTTTCTATTCTTTTCTTAAAATGAAATGAGAAGGTTACATCATTGATAGACGAGCCTATACCCCCCCTCCCCTGCTGGCACAGACATGCCAGAAATGGGTGTGCTGTATCCAGTGGGTACGGATTGGGAGGCAAACCTCAAGGGACAACTATCTCCCATCCTTCCCTGCTTGTGAGCCTTACAGCAGTGCTTGACTGGCCATTACAGAGACACAGTCCTGGACTAGAGAGATCTTCTTCTTGGTCCAATCCAGCAAGACACTTTTTATAGTTCTCGCAGCAAGTTCAGTGGATGTGGAGGAATAGTTCTCATGCAGAACCATGGGGCCTCAATCTATCACTATGCCATGCTAGGGTCTCCCACTCAATGAATCACACTGTGGCATTACAATGGTTTCCCTGTTGCTACATAGGACCTTCCTTCCTGTAGACCCACAGCAAAAACCGAGTACTTAGCATGAGACGACACACGCTATGCTTCTCACCATAGCAGTGAAGCACGTCCGACTAAAGTCAACAAAATTATGCACATAGCGTGCGTTTAAATGCTCTGTTGGGCTAAGCCTCAATAACTCATTTCCTCCCCATCTCCCCACTGAGCTCATTTCAAATACTTTTTTTTTTGTTTTTGCTTTCAAAACAAGTAACATGAGCAAAATCAAAACAGGATAAAGCTGAATCACGGCCTCTCACCTCTGAATCGCTGAGACGGAATAGTGCTAAAAGGATCTGGTGAAAGTGTTCCTGCAGAACCATTTGGCAGCCTGGTAAATGATTCTGTGCAGTGTATTATGAGACGGAACTGAGGTGGGCACCTAAACAATTTGGGTAGCCACAGGGGAGTCAGAGGAACTCTGGGGGCCATACCATGAACACCCTCTGCCCAACTTTTGTCCCTTCACTGCAGTGGCTGATGAAGGAAGAAGTCGGAGGGGTTGCTAAACAGCCATACTTCTAGGTTGGAGTATGTGCTGCCTGCCTGCCCCCCCTTTCCCCACTCTATGACCAGGAAAGACTATTCATTACATGGTGATGGTGGCAATCCCCTCAATGAAAGGGCTGGATCTCTAAAGGCCCAATTGTATTTGGATGTTGTGCCAATATTGCACAGATGCCACTGTAATGACTGTCTTATCCTGAACTTATCCTTGCAACGCCACACTGATGAGGCCCTGATGTTGGCACAACAAGGGCCAAATAGCAAGCCTGGCTTGGCAAAGCAGAGATGGTGCACCTCTTTCCAGTAATAATACCCCCAGCATCCATGGCAGCACCAAAAGGTCCTGTTATTCACAGCATGTGGCATCCTGACAGGCAGCGCTCCATCACTGTGTTATTGCTGCATCATTGCAGTGAGGGCAAATCACCTGTGAAATGCCTGTGTGTCATTGCCATGAACATAGTGCAGCATCTGTGTCAGTGGTATTCAAACTTTTTAGACTGGGACCCACTTTTTAAAATGGCACTTGTGTTGGGATCCGCCAGAAGTGATGTCATTAACCTGGAAGTGATGTTGTGGCAGGAAGTGACATCAAACAGGAGGTGCTGCCATTGTAACATAATAAAAAGACACTCCTGAAATGCAAACTGGCATTCTTGGGCTGCAGCAATTGTTCAACCATGAAACATCTCTGACAGAAAGCAAAATGAGGACAAAATACGATGTAAAAGCACTGAACTAAAAACAAAGTGAAAGAAAAAACCCTTACTTGAAAATTCAAACTGTGAACACTCACAAAGGAATAGAGAGCAAGGCCTGCAGTTTTCAAGATGGCTGCTCCCAGCTTTCTGCAACCTACCTGACATCAGGTCGCGACCCACCAAGAGGGTCCCGATGCACAGTTTGAAAAACACTGATCTGTGGGGTCCAAGGAGCCAATCACGGCATCTATTCAGCCCCAACACTGGCAGCCAGAGAAGTACTGCCCTGGTGAGCTGAACTGAGCAGGTGCAGGGCCAATGAGTGGGTAATGCTGTGGACACACACACACTGCCAGTCACTACAAATGAGCAACATAGCAACAGGCATCCCTTCCAACCATCGAAGTACCGCAAGGACCACACACACTGATGACACACTATCCCCAGCATCTACAAAAGTTACAGTGGCATCAGCAGCAAAGTGGCAAAAGCAAAGAACTTCTAAGACCCCCCCTTACCCTACCCCCACACAGTCCCCTCATTCTACTAGCACAAATGAACACAACCAGGGAATACATTTCGGAGCAGAGCAGAGCAGGACAAGGATAGAAAAACAGGTCCCTTGGAAAGGGGAAGAAGCCACATGAAGCAAACACACCAGTCTTTCCATGGCAAGGGCTTGAGCCCATGTGGGGACATCCACTAGCTGAAAAAAGCCCTTATCCTAGGTAAAGAACTTGAAGGATTCATAGGGGGAGACTCAATGGCATCAAGGCATGGCAGGGTGCCTCAAAGGTCACTGCACAAAGACATAGGCTGGGAGCCAGGCAAGCTGGGTTTCAGACCAGACAAGGGATGTGCCCCAACTAGCAAAGCACTTCCCTTTTGTATGGCTGGTCAGAACCACTCATGGCAGGGGCAATGTAAGAGGGGGGAGGCAGTTCTAGAACCCACACCAGCTAGTCCACAAAGCTGCTTGAGCTTACCCAGGAGATGGGCAAAGAGCATCTTCTCCAGTATTTTAACACCTTGCATCACTGCAAACAGGCACACCTGGGTGGGATGTAAATGTTGGCCTCCATCAACAGGAGGAGTTGTAACCTATCTTGTTAATTAGATCTTGCTTGTTCCTTCTCTCCCTGCATCTGATTAACCTTTTGTTTAGTTTCTTTTTCCTGTCTTCTTGTCCTTACATGCAGTTCTTCCTCATCCCCGAAAAGTTCTTAAGAAAAGTCATTGTGCTGTATCTGGGACTGCTTAAATCTCTCAGCTCTGCTAAACACTTCTGTTTACATAAACCACTTTGAGCTTACCGTTTACACTGCTTGCGTTTGAGAGAAGGATAGGCAGGAATCCTTTCAAATACATTCTTAGCACAAAGGAATGAGGTAGCTGGGGTGAAAAAACTAGTTAGAGTGGAAAAATGGCAGTAAGCAGGAGTAAATTAATAACCAAGTGCAATCCTATATGCATCTGTTCAGACAGGGCCGGCCTTAAACCAATGCGGCAAATGTCATCACACTGGGCCTCACACTTTGGGGGGCCCCACACCAGTGCAACAAGCATATCGCCTGCAGCAGCAGCTGGGATCTCTATGGGCTGTAGGTCAGTGGGGCAAGCAGAACAGCTTAACTTTGGGCCCTCCAAACTTCCCCTGCCTCTGAACAGCCCAAAATGGGCCTCCAGGAAGCAGTTGGCAATGACATCATGATGTCACCACCAACTATTTCCAAGTGCCACACTTGGCATGTGGCACCACATGTGCTCGTCTTGGTAAGTGGGGGCCCCTGCAGGGAGGGTGCGGGACCTCACAGGAATGCCCCGCATTGGGCCACACCACTCCTAGAGCCAGCCCTGTGTTCAGAAATACATATGTCCACTGGTGCTTGCTTCCAGTACACTCTCAGGGTGCAATCCTTACTTGCTCTGGAAAAGGCAGGCCAACTGGCCTGCACTGTAACTAGCACAGTTTAGGAACAGGCTGGAACCAACTCTGAGTAAGGGGATTTTATTCCCCTTACCCCATTTTTGCATGCCAGGTAGCCCTATGGGGCTACTTGGATCTGTGCCTGCAATTTTGTGGGCACAACGCCTAGCAGCCCATATAACACCGGTCGGGCCAGTGGTGGGAGTTAGGACCCAGGGGGTTAGGTCACCCAGACTGGTTCCACTCCCCTCCCAGGCCTGTTCCGCCTCCTGGACCACCCTCTCCCACCCAAAACCATCATACCTGCTAACTGGGCAAGAGGCACTTTTTCAAGTGGTGTTCCCTTATTTTTAGCAGAGGAGAGTAATTGTCCTTCACCCCTGCGCAGTGGCTGTTGCTGGTGGTGCTCTGCATTTTTTATTTTTTTTTAGATTGTGAGCCCTTTTGGGACAGGGAGCCATTTAACTTTATTATTACAGTATTTGCCTGTAAACCGCTTTATGAACCGCTTTGTGTTGAAAAGTGGTATATAAATACTGCTGATTGATTGATTGATTGATTGTTCCACCCTCCCATCACCCTCTTCCATCCTCTGTGCCGGCCTAACAAGGCTTCATCCTGTCCTGGTGCAAGTCCAGCAGTGCTGGACCAGCACATGTCTGTGCACTGGCCAAGACTGCTCCTGAGTAGCTATGAACGTACTTTACAGCAAGTTTGAGACACTCAGGAGCAGGCAGAGGGGAGCTGTGCTGGCTCAGGGGGGGGGATAGGATTGCTTTGTCAGGTACATTGGATGGCAGCCTTAGCCAGGGTGCAAAGCCACCTTAATGGGAAATCTATTTCTAGGATAATGTAGCATCCCATACACTTTTTGACTCATAGGAAGGAAATAATAGTAACTTTTTTCCCCTCAGAATATCATGCACCAGGCTGCCAATGCCAGTGTCCTAAAAGGTCTAAGTGCTTGAGCCGCTGATTTTTGAGTTTTTGGGAAAAAAAGATGTCCTTCAAGGGGGTAAGCAGTTAGTTATCCCTGAAAAAACGGGGGAAAGTTAATACTCTCCAGATTATGATTGCGCATTCAGTGGTATGTTTAAGTTAAATGCAAGTGGGCCAGTGCACGTGTGCATTTATATGTGATTTGATATGCATGACATGCTTATGTGGCCATGGACTTCCCATGTGTTCCATGCTTAGTATAGATCAGGGCAGCCTTTCTTACATGGAACAAGGTGGTAGGATTTTGGCTGTTCCTGCTTCATGCTATAGGTAGGTAATATTCTTGAATATTCTCCCCTGTCAAAAAAAACCAAAAATCCCTGCACAAAGCAAACCAGCACATCATAGGAAAAGGTAACATAAATGGCGCAAGAAGGAGCTGCCTGTGCCACAAAGGTAATGTAAAATTCGACTGAAGGGTTTCCTGTTTAGACCAAAAAGAGAAATTCTACATAACCAAAGCATATATTCTGAGATATAATGTGTCAACGTGTATAACCCACCAAATCCACAAGGGGAGGAACCAATGCCTATTATGGAATTTGTGGGGATTATGAAGCAATAATAACTTGAAACTATGTTGAATTCAACAGAACAGCTATGGCACAAGGGGAAATCTTGCATTACATTGGCATGTGGATGGGAAAAGTAACCTGAGAGATTTTCAGTCACTTCCTTCCTCAGCCTAACATTAATTTACATTAACTAGCCAACACTGTACACAGGAGCCAAGGGAACCAGCCACAAGTTTTAAACAGATGAAGATTATTTTTCTCATTTTTTACCCACCCTGAGTTTCAACCTGGATTTTATCCATTTTGCAGTCATCATAAAGGATTTAATGATAATGTAACAGTTTGGGGGTGAGGGGAGTTGGCAATCAAATGCATTTGCCTGTTCTTAGCACCTTTGTGCATACAGAAAGTGCTAGATGCAAAACCTGTAACTTCACAGATTTGGCAGCCAACCATCATTTTCTGTTACAGGAAGCAATATTTTGCCACTACACTAGAATTCAACGAAGTAAGTTAAAAATTACATTCCTCACTCCATTAATAGATGCTTCTTAAAGTAGCACAGAATTCCCAACGTCAAAGTGAAAATGAATGTGAACACTTTCAAGTTTCATGGATTTCAATGGGAGAGGCTTAATTTTCAGTAGAATACAGATATATTTAACTTACCTTATTTTTCTGTTTTTGTTGCAAACCAATCTACTTAAACTGATGGGTGGTATAAACATGCTTTAAATAAATAGTTATGTTACCTTTGTATTGTAACATAAGACAGAATCAGCTGCGATCTAGGAAGACAATGTGGCAAGAGCCACATTGTTTAGTTTAAAAAATAACTATTGCACAGATGAAAAAAAAGTAAAGATACCTGTTTATTCAATGAGCCATTAAACAAAAATAAAAGTAACATTTTGGCCCCATCACATAACTAAGAAGCAAAAGCTTAAAAGGGGGCTATGCAGACAGGAGCTAGCTCAGGGCAAGGTAGGCAGCTTATTGGATATACAGGAGCTACTTAACAAAATGACTAACGGGTGAAGAAGTACTATGACAATAATTACTGTGAGCTACACCCCCCCCCCGCCCCCCAATAATTAATTGTAGAAAAGGCAACAGGGCAAGGCAACAAGAGCAAGGCAACAGGGCAGCAGATCCTCCCAAGAAGCAACACACATACACAGCTGCAGCAGATCATTCTAAAATACAGCCATCATGGTCCTGATTTTTCTTTCCACCACCGCTCCATATTTAAATAAAGAAAAAAAAATCTCCAGAACAAGGGAGAAGGGTCGTGATTTGGAGGGCGGGAGAAGTTTGAAGCAAGTCCCCCACCCATGATGCTCCAGGGAGGAGAGGGAGCCATCTTTCACTTCCTTTCCCCCTGCTCTTTGCCTGCTCTGCCTCTCCCCAATGTGCAGAAGCTTCTTTTCCTGCCACCCTTCTGGGCCCAGTCACCAGTCCTGCTTTGAGCAGCCCCCTGGCCAGCTCTGTGCTCTCACCCCATCCTTTCTAGCTGCTCAGCGGTGGCTGATGCTACACTTGATCTTAGCCAAAAGGCCGAGAAGCGATAGCGGTGGCTGATGCTCCGAGCCGAAAAGGGCCACGAGTTACTGGTAGCTCACGAGCCCCACATTGCCTACCTCTGGGCTAGCTTAGAGGCTGTCGGTCCCAAAGGTGTATAGCAGGTCTGGCCCCCGTGCAATGGTGTTCATGATTGCCCCCCTTGCTATCTCTTATAGCTATGAATAGTTGCCAGGGAGAACAGGCCACCTTCACTGCATTTGTGATTTGTCTCTATGAGGAACTCATCATCATCAGGGCAGAAGATTTAGTCGAAGGGCAGAAGATTTAGTCGAGAGGGTTAATGCCTCCGTTTGCCTGAAGATAAGAGCTGAAGATCTGAAGGTCGCCAGTTCGGGACAGCCGGAAGTCTCTGTGAGCGGCAGACCTCGTTAATTGCGGCTGATTAACAGCTGAGCTTCGGCTGCCTTGTGTGAGGGGGAGTTGTGCTGAAGTTCATCCGCTTCTCTGGTGGGAGCAGGGAAGCCATTTATCAGCCAGCAAGAAGACAAACGGGTGGCCAGAAAGGAGGACTAAATCCAGAAAGATCCATCTGTATGTGTGTAGTTCTTGAAAGATAGAACATTTCTGTATAAATTGTAAAAACCTTCGGGTTTCTGAATAAAGTCTGCCCATGTAAACCGCCTTGAGTTATAGTCATCAGAGAAATCTGGTGACCTAAGAAAGGCGGTATATAAATCCAAGTATTATTATTATCATCATCATCATCATCATCATCATCATCATCATCATCATCATCATCATAGAATGTTGATAGCATCTTCAGATTGGAATATGTGCAAACCCCTGAATTGTATTTAGAATTCTATTTTATTCTGTAGTCTGCCCATAGGCCCCCCCCATAGTCAATTGAACACTAAATACAAATGAAAGACATATTCAAATATTGCTCTCAGAAAAAAAAAATCTACTAAATTCTGCCAGAGTAAGGGGGGAGTCACATTTGGAAAGTATTAGCGGACTGTATATTGTGTACTGTCCAGCCATATTTAAATAAAGTAGGTTTGTGACATCACTTTTGGCCTCCCACATGCCATTCTGTCAGCCTTGTCAGTTTCACTATACCCATTTGCAGTAGTGTATGTTGCAACCCTTCTCTGCTATCAGAGTTTGATAGTGATCCAAGAAATCGGCCTTCTGTTGTTCCTTCTGTTGTTACTTCACTGAGCCAGCAAGAGAACTTTTTGCTTCAGTTTTGATTACGAGCACTAAAGCCCCTCTCAAAGTGAGAGCACCGCATTTGGCTAGCATTATCCTTATCCACAAGGCTAGGTGGTGCACAAAGCTACTGTTTGGGCCACACAGGATTTTAACAGGGGGATAGCATGGTGAACCCAAATACAAATAATGTTGTTGTATAGCATACAGCCATGCTGATGGACCACCCCCTGCATGCTACAAGGGTGTCATCAGAAGGCCAGCCAGAGGTAAACGCTTTTTGTCTGACCTCTGGATAGACTGTCCGGCCACCTGTGGGTCTCCTTGGACTCATGCAAGCTCTTTTGTTGGTGTATGTCTGAGAAGCAAAAGGGTGTGGAATGGGTTGAACACTGAAGGACAGGATCTGGTGCTGCCAAGTTCCACCACCTCCAGTCCACTCTCCTCCCCCTGCCCTCCCTGCCCAGGAACGCCCCCAAATCTCCCTCTCCCTGCCCTTGCTGCCAACTTACTGACAACAAACCAGTCTCCAGGAGCCACTGGTGCACACACCATACTTCTGGCTGATTGCGCCAGCATCCTGGAAGTGTGCAACCAAGGCTGGCCTTAAGCCAATGTCAACACATTGGGCCCTGCACTTTGCTGTTGCAGACATGACCTCTACGGGTTGTAAATCAGTGGGGTGAGCACAGCAGCTTTATCTTGGGCCCTTCCACCTACCCCTGCCTCTGAATGGCCCCAAATGGGCCTCCTGGAAGCAGCTGGCAGTGATGTCATTATGTCACCACCAACTATTTCCAGGTGCCACACAAGCACTCTTCTTGGTGAGTGGGGGGCTCATTGGGTGGGGGGGGGGCCCCATGGGAATGCCCCACATTGGGCCCCACCACTCCTGGAGCCAGCCCTGTGTGCAACAGTGTTCCTGCTTCCACATTGCCACAAAGGGCTTTGCACTGCCAGAGGAAAAGTTCTGCAGCACAAGGCCCAGATAGGATGGGGCCATAATTTGGCTCTTGCTTCAGCCCCAATTAACTGTAAGGGGATCTATCCATCTGTATGCTATTATTAGGATACGTCCATATAGTGTCGACATTAAGTGGAAGTTCCATAGATAGCCTGGGTCTGATGAGCTGTTTTTCTGGCTAAGTGACAGGTATCAGTAAGCTTGAAATTGATCACTCTCCCTTAGCCACTGGGTGGATTGGATCGTATGTCCAGCCTAGCTATGACAAACAACCAGGAGGGGGAAGGACCAATAGAAAGAGAAAGGCGGTGGGCAGTTCCGTGATCCTTTTCAACATTCTCTCCCGTCCCTGGGAAAGACTTCAAAAAGCTTAACAAGCTTGAAAAGCTTAACGATTACAGCCTGGCTTATATATGGCCATTTTTTTCCCATGCGATGAATGTAAAGTGCAGCCAGGATTTAAATTCTGGCTGATTAGGAGAGCAGTGCCCTAGTGAAGCACTTGGGAAGGTCGGCACAGGAGGGTCAGCACACAGGTAAAGTCAGGAACACCAAGCATGGATAGTTCACTCACAGCACAAGCTGAGGCATGTCTACTCAGAAGTAGTTCCCATTGTATTCAATGGGATTTACTCCCGGGAAAGTGTGCCTAGGATTGCAGCTTCAAGCAAGCAGTAGTAGATGGAGGTCAAGGAAGGAAGTCTCAGTCCAAGGAAGAAACCAGGAAACTGAGAAGCAGGAACAGAGGCTGGCAAACCCAGAGCTTTAGGGCAAGGCCAGATGGACTGGTACTTAGGCAAGGACTAGGCTTAGGGTTACTAGACTGAATAGAAGAGGGAATTTGGGCAGGTGCAGCTTTTGAAGCCCTTCCATGATGAGCTGCACCTGCCCAAATTCCCCCGCTTGTATTCAATGATTAAGGGTATAAGCACTCTGTCCCAGTTTGTAACTGGTAACCCTAACTAGGCTGGACCTGGAAGAACTGACACCTAGGCCAGGTCAGGAAGAATCAGGGAGCACATGAGTGCAGCCAGGACCTGGAAGAGTGATCCAATTCCATTCTTCATCAACAAGGTTGCCAACTTTCCCAATTAGCCCCAGTAACTGTCCTTTAACAGCAGCTTTGCCTGCAGCAATTAGCAAGTGATGGGTGTGATTTTTGCTGATTTCCCCCCCTCAAAATTTCTTGATTAAGACAGCAAATTGTGGTGTTATATGTTTTTATTCTACATTCTCATTCCGAGTTCTCATTTTTATTAATTTTAAATGCTTTAAAATGCTATATCATGTACTAGGCAGATGACGGAGGTGACACAGTGTCAGCAGATGCAGCCCCAGTATTATTTCTAATTGGAAAAAAGTTGTCTATTTTAATTTCTGGGAAATATCTTAACCACCCAAATGTGGTGCTTTGTGTTTTTATTCAGATGCTAGCTTTTCGTTACCCGGCGTTGCCCGGGTAGTTATTTATCCCAAGATTCTATTAGACACGAAAAAGAATGAATTGTACCAATCAGCTCAGCCAATTGTTCCAGGCGTTCCAGCGGGGCATGGCGGACGTTTTGTTTCGCACCCTTTCTCACCCCCCAGGGGCCCAAACCTGGACTCCAACGGCGTGGGGAGCATCACCGCTCTGTGGTGGTGCTGTAGTTTTATTTCTGGATGGTGTGATGCACCCGTAGGAAACCTAGGTGTATACTTAGATACACCCTAGGACAGCTAACTCCTCCTGGCCAGCAAGCATTGTTTTGTCATCAGTTACCATCACATGGTAAGCTGACCATGTCATACTTAGGTGACCACTTTCATGTAGGGACCCCCCCATACCCCCACCTGTGAGGGCATGAGGGGGGCCTGACCCCCGCAATGTTTGTCGCCAGGCCGCAAGGTGTCTGCGTGCCAAGTTTGGTGTCAATCGGTCCAGGCATTGCAGAGCCTGTGCTGAACATACACACGCGCACACACACACACATCCTTTTTTATAGAGAGAGAGATTTTGACCATTGTTAACACCCAAAAAGCAGTTTTCAAAAAAACAAAACAAAAACCCACCACTCCTAGTGATGGTGTTTAACACCATGAAAAAGCTTCACCTATTGGGTTTCTGCAACTTGAATCTCTGATAACTGCAAGCTCCTTTTTTTTCTGGCCAGTTAGCGATTCCTTCACCCACCTTGCAGAATAGAGGTGGGTATAGTTCACCACTGCCAGCAGTTCCATCTTAGGCTCTCCCAGTTCCAATTCTGGGGGATCCTGATATACAGTTCTTTTGCTAAAAAAAAAAAAAAATAAGCAGGTCAGGTCCTGTAAGCTGACAGGAACCCCCCTGGGAACCATATGTATGCTGCTTTGACCTCAGAGGAAGAGCAAGGGATAAATGTAATACATAACAAGTAAACCAGTAGCATGTGATATCAGCTAGACACATAGCTACCGCTGTAATACTGTACAAATATTGGCTTATTCTGATAAACTGAAGTTCTTGGAAGTAACAATGATTCCCTATATACTATCCGCACTCTCACCCCCCCCCCATTTCCCCCTGCTCTTTATCCCATACATTCTCCCCTTAAATTCCTATATTCTTTCCCTCTGCAATCAGTACAATTTTAACCATGAGGTAGTTAAAAATCAAACTTAATTACTCCAAAGAAACAATATCCCTTTTTCTTTATTGCAGACAAGCTTCAGAGAGATTTGTAGGCAGATCATCTTGTGTAATAGGATTCTAGGTAAGGAAACAAGAGCTTATCTAGGATTTAGGAAACGCTGTAGCCTTCCTTAAGTAGCCAGGCATAAAACAACAAAAGACTGGGTTTAAAATACATGTCTAACAAAGCTTTTGTTATTCCTGAAAACAACCCAGCCACAGTGTTCATCAGAGTTCTACCCGGCAACATTAGCTATAACTGTGAGTAGACTAATTAGAAATTGAAATGGATATAGATAAAATTTGAATTCATGCCAGGCCTATCTATTTCAGTTTTGGTAGTACTTTTATTTATTTATTTATTTATTTATTTATTTATTTATTTATTTAACGATATAATGATTTTTTTACCCCACCTTTCTGCCCCAAGGGCACCCAAGGCAGCATACAACATTAAAATTATAAACATTAAAATCAGATAAAACAATAATAGTAAAACAATTAAAAAAATAACATTAAAAAAATTTAAATTGTTAGGCTGTAATGCTCTTCTTGCTTGCTGCAGCAGCAGCATTAGATTCACTATGTGATCCTATGCAGAATCAGGCAAACTTAAACCTATATCTTTGTATATGGGGCCAAACTAGACATGGTACGGGAGACCGGTGACTGCATCTTCCAATACATTTTTTTTTTTGTTTGCTAAATGCAGCTGCAAGTTCCCCAATTTGGATTGGGGCCTTGGTGCTGGGGGAAGTGGGAGTTGCCATTTCTGTGGGGTTATGGACCAATATGCTGGTAGAACACTTTCCACCGGTTGCAAACATCGTCCTGTTGCTGGAGACCATCGTCCTGGGCACCGCCAGAAGTGGGGCGGAGGGGGGAGCACTGGATCCACATGGCAATGGACCACAGACTGCAAATAAGATGGCACAAGGGGTGAGAGGGAGGTGGGGAGGGGTGGAACAGGGCAAGAGGTCAGCAGAATGGTACGGAGATGGGGGGAAGAGGGCAGATTGTGTCCATGAAGGAGGTGGTTCCGCAGCAGCTGCACCTGCTGAATCTAACTCCTTTCTGCAGCCTGATCTGACTTCACAGGTCAATGTCGACGTGACCAGTAGGGGCTTGTCCCAGGGGAAAGAAACAAATGTTACCCCGAGAAGGCCTCCCAAAGCTAAAACTTTCTTGTGCTGGTGTTGCTGCATTGTCATGCAGAGAGTTAGATAGATTGTTCTGCCTAGTTGGTTTTCCTGAACTGGCTACAATTTGCAGTGAGAACAATTTGGGGAAAGTAGGTACAATATCACCTCCAGGACAGTAGGAGGCAGTGTATTGTTCAGGAGGCAGGTGACCAGGATGCTATTTGTCTTGCACCTTTACTTTGTCCTCTTTGACCTTTGGAGTGTGTGTCTCTACGACGTCCATCCTCTGACTTCTTCTGATCCTCTAAGCATATAGACATCTCTGCATGAGCTCTGAGCATCTGCATGGAGTCCACCAAACCATGAGGCCTCACACACCCATGCAAAGAGAATCGCTATAGGATTCCCATTTCCAAAGTCTAGGTTGTTCCATTTCAAAGTCAACAGATATCTACAAGCTTGTGAATTGTAAGTATTTTTAATTTTAATGACCTCTGCCCCTGTTTTATTGTCAGCAGCAAACTAGCATGGGGTTGTGGGGCACAATAGCAAAAATGGTCTTCCGCCAAAGGTGCGTGTCGCCAAGCAATGTTCTGACCAATGACAGACCACATATATGATGACGATTGGTTTACCGTACAGAAGTTGGTGGTGTCTTTAGGAGGCTCCAGAGGCCTTCACAGTCTCAAAATGGTCTGCAGAAGTTCCAAGAAGCTACTACCAGTTTTTTGAAAATGACTTCCATTTTGCTTCTAAAAACTGGAAGCATCTTCTGGAAGCTTCTGCGGGTCCATCTGAGGCCCGTGGAGATCTGGCATAACCAAGAAGAGGCCTCTGGGGCCCCCTAATGACACAAAGGTAAGGATTGTATAATGTCAACATCCCTTAATTATGGGGTTCAGAGAACATATCCCTGATGTTCAGTGACGCATCCCTGTATATGACTCTGTTTGATTTAAACTCTTTTTCCAATACAAAAAGATGCATACAATACAGGCACCTGTATTTTTCTCTCTTGGCAGCTGCTAGCAGCCTAGTATAGTTAGAGCAACTTAAATTGGGGAAACAGCACAAGGTTAAGGATTCATAAGTTTCCTCCAGCACCCTGCCCAAAATTGGGAGCCTGGTGCCTGCTTATAAGTACAAAAACAAAAACAAAAAAACCAGGATAGGCGATCCAATCATGGCTCTCCTCCATAACATACAGTTGGACCAGTTCTAGTTCCAACAGACTTAAGGCAGGCAGATTCACACAGCTGTCCATGACCTCTAGGCAGTGGGCTCAGGCCTGTGTGCACCTGTCCTCAGGCTTATCTACACCTAGAGTGAAGTGATTGACGTATGAATCAGAAGTACTTGTCATGCAGACTTGCCTATTATAAGGATTGCTGAGATATTGTGTGTGAAGTTCTTTAAACCCTTGAAATGCATTATATAAGTGTTTGAATGAGCCATCATAGCTCAACAATCACCGACCATGCTTTTCAAGAGCAACAGTTGACAAGTGCCGAATACTGGCATGCTGAGAAATCAAATGATCTGATGCAAGCATGACTCAGCCCTTCAAGGTACGGCTAAGAATGCTGCACTTGGCCGCCTTGGTTACCGGTGCAGCTATTTCTTGGGTCATTACTGTATTGCACTTGCCACATGGGAGAAGAAAATACGGAGCTTCTCCAGCAGCTTTGTTTGGTGCTGTTGATGGCACCGCTATGTGAACAGGGGTGTATGTAAGCTGCAAACAGTGAAGGGTGGACACTGGACACAGAAAGCAGCTTCCTGAGAACCTAACCTTTCATTTGTTATTTTTAAAAAAGAATGTTTCTGATCCATATGTTTGTGAAGACGTGTTTGCAAATGTGTGAACTTTGTAAACTGAAAGCCAAAGGCAACTGGGAGCACAATCCTAATCCCGAACTGGAATAGGCAGTTCGACATGCCTGCCCCATATGTAGTTTGGGTTGGGACTGGCTGTGATGTAATGTAACCCAGTAACACAGGGAAAGGAGACTACAATACCCTTCCACTGGTGATGCATAGTGAACTGGATAGGGCTACTTGGACCTGTGCAGCTGATTTCTGTGTGTTCTGCCAAATTCGCTGCTGGGTCTCCCCAAGGGCCCTGATGCCCACACTAGGCTAACTAGTTTCCCCTTCATTTTTTTAATTAATTTTTTATTTAAAGATACAGGTAAGGAATAATAATAATAATAATAATAATAATAATAATAATAATAATAATAATACATGTATTTATATACCGCCTTTCTTAAGGTCACTAGATTTCTCTAATGATTACAACTCAAGGCGGTTTACATAGGCAGACTTTTTCACAAACCCGAAGGTTTTTACAATTTACAGAATGTTCTATCTTTCAAGAACCACACTCAGACAGATCTTTCTTTCTGGATTTAGCCTTCTTTCTTTAGCCACCCGTCTGTCGTCTGCTGGCTGATGAGGCTTCCCTGCTCTCACCAGAGACGCAGCTGAGTTTAGCACACTCCTCCTCCCACGAGGCAGCTAGAACTCAGCTTTTAATCAGCCGCAGTTTGCAAGGTCTGCCGCTCACACAGACTTCCGGGAGTCTCGAGCTCACGACCTTGAGATCTTCAGTTGTTATCTTCGGGCAAACGGAGGCATTAACCCTCTCGGCTAAATCTTCTAAATCTTCTGAATACATGGGACAAATAAAGCAGGTATAGGAAAAAACAAAAAACAAAGGAACACACATTAGGAAAGGACCGTTGCTGTGTGACTCATTCCATTATGACAATAATCTAATAGTACTACAGAATAATCTACCTTCGGCTGTATCTAGCATAATAAAATATCAAATAAAGAAAATAAGTCTCCAATCTCTGTCTATGCCTAAGATTGTTTATCAATCCAATCATAAAATGGCTGCCAATAATGACTAATCTTATCTGACTTTCCACGTAATCTTTCAGTTAAAATATCCATTTCAGCTACTTCATAAATTTTACTTACTAACTGCTCTCCAGTTGGAATTTCTTCATTCTTCCACATTTGAGCATACAATAATCTTGCTGCAGTTACAACATGAATAATAAGGTATCTAATAGAAACATCTTGAACATCTAGCATAATATTTAACAAAAATAATTCCGGTTTGAAGGGAATGGTACAATTACACATCTCTTGTAATGATTGCCATACTTGCTCCCAAATTTTTTTTGCTTTTCTGCATGTCCACCACATATGATAATACGTTCCTTCTACATTTTTACATTTCCAACATTCATTTGAAGTATTTTTATACACCTTAGCCAATTTTGCTGGTGTGGCATGCCACCTATAAAACATTTTATATATATTTTCTTTGAACGAAGATGCTTTGGTCATTTTTATATTTGTTTTCCAAATCTTTTCCCATTCATCTAAAGCTATCGAACAACCAAAATTCTTTGCCCAAATGGTCATTGTCTCTTTTACAACTTCATCTTGCATTTTCAATTCCAGCAGTGTTTTATATAAAATATATTTTATATATTTCTCTTTATCCTCCAGGAATTTTTTTATCAAATTCTGTCAGTTCATAATTTATTCCAGTCTTCTTATCCTCTTTTAATCTTGATTTAACTAGTTTCCCCTCCAGAGCGGCCTCAGAGATAGGCAAGAGGGAGGGGGTTCAGCCACCCACTGGGCCTCCTCTCTTCCAGCAGCTTTGCTTGGAATCACCGGCTGGCCAGCCTCCTCCAGACTGCCCTCATCACTGGCTTAGCTCCAAACTACTCTAAATCTAGCACCAACAAAACCCACCACCAAACAATAGGCAGTCAGCTTGCCCAAACCATAACTGCCTCCTCCACTTGGTGGCTCCAGGGGTGTGGCAGACATACAACAATTCCCAACAATAGTCTCCCAAAACAACCTTACCTTATCTAGTCCTTCAGCCAGTTCCTCAGTCCATCCTTCAGGCAGGCAGCCCAGCCAACATTCCATCAGTCCAGCAACTACCTGGTGCCCTCCTCCAGCACCTACCCAAGGTACCATCCTCCAGCTCCTCTCCTCCAGCACCTTCCCAGGGCCTCTCCTCCAGCTCCTGCCTCCACCTTTATACTGAGGCCAGCCAATCAGTGGGCAGGCTTTAATTCATCAGCCATACCCATCTGCATCTATGCTAACCTCCCTTCAGAGCCAGAGCCCTTATCAGTCTCCAGCTGTGTTCCTGCTGCAGGAGTTCTGGGATTAACTCCATAACCCCTGGTTTACCTGGACAAGGGGCTATTGCTGATAACATTCCCAATATCCTCGGAGTATCTCCTACCTTTTCCAATACACTGTGGCACAACTCCGAGCAGCTGGATCAGGGTCGAGCAGTCCAGGGATGGGAATTAGGATCTAGCCCAAGTGCCAGATCCTGTTTCCACCGCCTCCCCGGGCAGGCCCGCCTGTGGGCCTTCCTGTCCTCCGTTACCCCTCCATTTCTCCTTTCCCCCTGCCCTGGTCCGCCTGCCCCTGCCCTCCTTGAGCCCCTGTGCCAGCCTCCAGATGCTGGTCTTACCTGGTCATCTGCAGGGACAGGGCTGGAGGCTGGGAGGCCGGCCACATCCGAGTGCCAGCCGCCCTCGCTCCAAGAGTGCGTAAATGAGCTATTATATATAGCACAACACTTGAAGGCTGGCACAAGCAACTTTTTCATGGGCGTCCCATTATCCATGGTTTCTGTGGATAACTGAAACTGTGGATACTGAATCAGTGGATACTGGGCCACATCTGTATGTACATTTGCTTTGTTTGCACTGGGCACAGAATTCAAACTGTTCTTGGAGCAAAATGTGAGTTGCCTACATGCAGAATTCTTATATATTTATAATGCGTATGCGTAACCAAGTATGGAATATGTGCCATTGATTCAGAAACGTTCAGGAACGTTCTCAAGGGAGAAAAATAAAGGTTCATTTTCTGCGGCTGATTCTGGCTCAAAAATGGGAAAATCCTCCAAATGTACTCTCATTGTCACCAGCCAGCCATGCTGTCTGTATTGGAGGCCACGACCTGGCCTAGCTGTCATGCTGACACACTCTTCCTGGGCTGGCACCAAGCAAACTTCCAGACATGTCTAAATGGCCTGCGGGCAGAACTACTGTAACCCTAAACACAGGGAGGCTCTTTCAGTTTCTCATGAGAGATGACAGGAAGGCCTCTGCAAGTGACAAACGATATTCTCTCAAGCTGAGATCGCTCCATTTTAACCCCCCCCCCAAAAAAAAAATCTGGACCGAAATAGAGAAATGAAATGAAGAAGAAAACAGTCCTATTATGTCAAGCTGCTTATGGGATTATGGTAAATTATGGCTCTTCCTGCTTACCGCAAAACATTGCTTTGCTGGCAGGCTCTGGCATGAGGGTTTCCAAGGAGGACTTACAGTGTCTACTAAACATTTATTCTTTTACTCAGAAGAATACTACTATTTGTAGAAGAATACTCTTCTACTACACTTCTACTACTTGCCTGTCTATAAGCAACTGTGGATTTCCCAGCACTCCAGGAACTAAAGACCTGATCCTACCCTTGAGATGCACCAGCAAATCTCCACTAATGCTGGTGCAGTGGCAGCCCCACTGGTGTAGAAGTTTGCTTGCCAATGGACACACCATGGATGTCTGTGTGATGCCGGAAAAGTGCCCCGCCATTGTAACTGGGACATAGCTCAGATGCTGCTGCAATTCTGTTGGTGGAAAGGTCAAAATGGGATGTGACAAGGCAGGGACATCGGAAGCAGGATAGATCCTACCACCTCAGATGACTGACATGCCCCTGGCAGTTCACCCAGCAGTGCTTCTCCGGCTGCCAGTATTAGGTGGATGCAGCGATATGCACCTTGACTATCACACCAATGATGCACAGATGTCGCACCAACATGCTGTCGATGACGTGCTGCTGTTATTCAGTGGGTGACAGGCTGTGTTGAGGTTCCCATGGACACTTTCCCAGCTGACATTGCTGGGAAAGGCTGCATCAGAGTTACTGGAGGGCTAGCCTGGATGGATGTAGGATATGATGGACATTATACTGGCATCTTTGAGATGTCAGCATGGCATCCAAATTGTATTAGATCCTAAGTTGGGATAGTGCAACTGGAACAACTTCTAGCATTTTGCTAGTGGAGGCTGCTGCAACATCATGGGCACTCACTAGGTGGTGTTTGAGCATCTTTTTGGGATATCTCCATAGATGGCTTGTGATGGTTTAAAAATTAGTTGCATTTGATTTTTGCATCAAATATAACATCAATGGCAGTAAGTAACTATTTATGTTGCACATAAACAGCTATGCAGAGTACTACTACAAAGAGCAGATGGTCTGTTTTAGCTAAAATTTATTTTAAACATTTATTTTAAAGTTTTATTTTCTACCTTTCAGTCCAAGGTGGCTAGCCTTTAAAAAAGAGATGCAAATTAATTAATTAGCAGCCTCGAAACCAAGGGTGTCAAACGCGTTTCATATAGTGGGCCGAATAGCATTCATGGTGCTTGCTGAGGGCTGAAAGTTACTATACATCATTAAGCAGGAAGTGACATGATGGGCAAAAATAAGCACTTTCTTCTCATACAGAAACTCATTAGCCACAAATGACAGCAAAAGAGAAAATGTGCAAATCCTGTTCATAATTTTAAGATATGAGAGAGCCCAATTATCATGCTAGGAAAGGCCAATTATAATGGAGGGAGGGAGGTAAATTGCTTTTGGGGGGCATATCCACAGTCTTTATGTTTGACACCCCTGTGCTAAACCAAGCAACATTTAAAGCTGCAGTCTTATCAACTTTACTTGCGTGAATTCAACTACAGGTGCTTAACCAACAAAAAATAAAACAAAGAAATAAACAATAGTTTAAATAGTGCAGACGACTTCACCTGCCATTCCACTTTCTAAATACATTTTCCAGAGTGAGCCTGAGATCAGAGAACAAAGCTGCTGCCCTCTCAGTCAGTCTCAATTCCTGTGAGCCTCTCATAGGTTTTAAAGAGACAGTACGCATTTGTTGGATGTAAGGGATTTTCAAGGTAATTTGAGCATACACAAAATTTACTTACACGTTGACTTTGGAACATAACCCTTACATAAGATGTGCACTGGGTATATTTGTCAGAGAGTTGGTTTCATTGAATCTCCTGGGACTTATTTATCAGGAAATGCAGTTAGGCTCGTGCTACATAAATATCAGCACGAGAAGTAGCAATAAAACAGGCTCACCACCAAAGGCTTGGAAGAATAAAGATGACTTCACCTGAAAGATGGTAAAGTGAGTGCCATACAAACACTGACTGGGGACAGTGTTCTACAAATAAGGTGCCCCCACAGAGAGGACCCGATCTCCACTCTTCATCTGTCCAGTGCCTAGAGCTGATTTTAAGTGTAAGTGAGGTGTCAAATGATGTTTGGTTCTTATTTTTCCACTGGCTGATAAATGGAGACCAGATTTTGACAAGTGTATCTGCTTTTAGTGTCAGTTCAATTTATTTTTACAGTTTTATGTAAGATTTGCAATTTATCTTTACAAACTTTTTTTTTAAAAAGCCCTTTGACTCAAAACACATCAGATATATATTTTAAAGGGCACATTATTGGAATGCTTGCAGTCAAGATACCAGACATCTCCCTGATCCAGACAGAGAAAACAGCATGTGGGAGGTGATTTCCACGTGCACCGCAGATGCACACCCAAACTAGTATCGCTGTGCTCATCCAGGCCCCACTGTACTGGCTAGATGTGTCTTTCAACACAGCACAGGAACTTGCACTCCCAGCTAGGGTCAAAATATGTTCAATTGGTGTACCACACAGGGCTGGACCAGAAGACTTCCTTATGCATATGCTGCCCCCTTACCTGATGAAGTGCCAGCCTCTATTCTTCCCACTCTCCACTGTTCCAGCTCTGCACTCTCCTCTCCTCCACATTTCCTCTTCCCCCCTTTTCTAATCCAGAGAGTGGAAAGAGAAGGAAGGGCAGTCAATATGTCTGGTGGGTAGAGATGGATTCCCCCACCAACCTGCAGCCTTAGGCAACAGATTTACTTGGCCTCAGGGATGGGCCATCCCTGGTACCCACTGTACTGGATTTTTTTGCTTCTTCTACCCTAGAAAGCTTCTAGGCCGGCTTCAGGATCCGCAAAACCCAATGCGGGGCATTCCTGTGGGGCCCCCAACCATCCTCATAGGGCCCCTACTCACCATATAGCTGTGACAACAAGAAGAGTGCTTGTGGTGCTGAGTGCAAAGCATGGCACCTGGAAAAAGTTGGTGGTGACATGATGATGCCACCACCTACAGCTTCTGGGAGGCCCATTTCAGACCATTCGGAAGCGGGGCAGGCCAAAGGGCACAATGCAAAGCGGCTGGGCTCGCCCTACTGACTTACAGCCCACAGAGATTGCGGCTGCTATAGAAGGCGATCTGCTCACTGTGTTGGTGCATGGACCCCAAAGTGTGGGGCCCAATGTGACCCCATTGGTCACAGTGGCTTAAGGCTGGCCCTGCCAGAAAAACTCTTCATAATTCAGAATGCCAAGCTGTGACAGAACCTTTACACTCCTAGGCTATCTCACATACGTTGAAGGATTTGATCCTCTTGGTTCTTTCCCCAAAGTCAACAAAATATATTCTGTGATTCTGCGACTATCAGCGGATGAGATAAAATCACTATCTATTCTAAAAATATATTAAGCCCAATATCTTGATCACCATTACACTCCTGTGTACCACTACTTCATTTGATAGTGACTTATGACTCTCACATGTACAATTTTCCCATTATGAAGGCCTATTGAGGTCAAACATTATTGTCAGCATTTAGGTTTTGTGTCATTGATATTAACTGGCATTGAGGGGGAAAAGAGCAATTGTCCTCAGTCTCTCGACTATGGATATGGTCAACGCAACAGTGGCCTCTAGTGGCCGTATGCCCAACTGCTGGTAGATCAGTACTGGAAGACTTAACAGGACGCAGACATCAAAACAACAACAAAAGATGGCAAGATAGTTTTATGTGATGCTTGAATCAGGTGCATTAGGCCATGCACTTTTGGTATCCTTCAGATTCACTTTACAGCAGTGGTTCTCACATATTTTAGCACTGGGTCCTAGTTTTGAGAATGACCATCTGTCCAGGACTCACCAGAAGTGAGGTCATGGCTGGAAGTGCCGTCATTGTGACCCCAGAGCCTGCTGCTTTCATGAGAATGCAGCAATAAGTTGCGTTATTTTTCAGTCATTTTCCAATAGCAACGTGAATTAGGCTTTTTTCTTTCTATTTACTGCCTTGACACAAACAAAACAACAAAACAACCACACTGCCCTCCCCATTCCCAGCATCCCATCTTACCATATCTTCAATATGGCTGCTCCAGGTGCTTCGTGACCCACCTGAAATTGGCTCACGGCCCACTGGTGGGTCCTGACCGACAGTTTGGGAACCACTGCTTTAGAGTGCCCAAGAAACAGAATGGGGGTTACACAAATGCAGGAGTGGGCCTGATTTTCAGTGGCTGGGATTGTCAAGGAACTGAATTATCCCCTTCCCAAGTGGTGAATTTGGGTGCACTCCATTCGTACTAACATAAATAATTCATATGAATAATGCCATTCTCCTATGGAAGGGAGGGAGAAAGCAATACCACTGGGGCCAGTGTTATAGTGAGGCACTACAGCATTTGTCCTCCATCCCTGATGCAAGGTGGCCGACCCCTGCTAGCAGGGATCTCACCAACCTCACCAACCCACCAGTAATCAAATACAAATGTATGGAAAGCACCATCCCTTGCAATAGGAAGCAAAATGCATACAATACAAAACAGGGCTGCAACGTTAAATTGATCTGATCATTTGAATGTGATTGTTAAGAAACTTTTTGGATCTATTACAAAGGTGGTAAAGGCATCAGCAGCTTTTATTCATTTTTTGTGATTATTTGGCCCAGTCTAAGGAGAGGCATTCCTCCCACACAAGGGGGAATGCCTCTTCTCAGGCAGCACCTGCTGCACTTTGCATAAGCATCACCTGAGAGAAGGGATGCTTTTCCTCTCCCCTTCAGAATGACTTTTCTTCATATGCAACCCTATGAAGATTTTACAGATCACCTTATTACTCAACTTCATGAGGTGACAGCCCTAAATAGAATGCGAATTAATCTCAATTTAGGGTTTTTTTAATTTTAAAAAATTGCAAATTAATAGACATATCACAGTTGGAGCATTAGGGTACTTTGCAGAAAACTCCTCTACAGTGGCAAGAGTCATAAGTAAACAACAAGCGTTAGCAACACATTATATCAGCCTATGCCTTTTAACTACAAAGTAAGGAGAGAGGCAAGGGACGTGGTGGCACAGTGGGTTAAACCACTGCTGCTGAGCTTTCTGACCAGAAGCTTGGGAGTTCAAGGCTGCGCAATGGAGTGAGCTCCCGTTGCTTGTCCCAGCTCCTGCCAATCTAGCAGTTCGAAAGCACCTAAAAATGCAAATAGATAAATAAGTAACACTTTGGTGGGAAGGTAACGGCATTCTGTGTGCTACTGCGTATAGTCATGCTGGCCACATGACCACGGAAGCTTGTCCTCAGTACAAACGCCGGCTCTACAGGCTTAGAAACGGAGATGAGCACCGCCCCCTACAGTCGATCACGACTAGACCATTCGGTCGTGGGGAAACCTTTACCTTTAAGGAGAGAGGACCTGAGGTCGCCCCCTGCCTGCAACATTAGACACGTTATTGTCAAATGCAGCTGGTAGCTTTATGCTGGTGAGTTTTATTTAATGCGTATGCTGAGGTCTGTGACTATCAGTGGTCTGCCGACTATCACGGACATCTGGTTTCCATACCCACTGACATGTCCAAAAGTGAATAAAGCATTGCTCAAAAAAAAATGTGCTGCGATCTGCTCCAGTGTGATGCTGCCGCACCGAGACTCTCTTGGCCCAAGAGCAAAGAGCTTCAGCAGAAGCGGAAGCTCAAGCATCTGTTGCTGGGCTGCACCACTGCCCAGAATGAAGGTGGCCCTCCATCCCCCCCAGCCCCTTCACCCCAGCAACCATACAGAGCTAGCAAAGCAAGGTAAGGAGCTGCCTGCTTTAACGTGCTACTTTTGTAAGCGTGGAGTGCCTTTTGTCCCAGCATCCCACGGAACATTAGTTCAGCCACAATCTCATACTCTTTCCAGCATGCTTCAAGCAGGCTCTTAACCTTCAAAAAACAATGTGTTTTAAAGCGCCACAAAGGTACTTGCTTGTTAATATGTTAATTCTTTGGTATAACAAAACACGAATGCTTGAAAGTATAAAATTGAGGGCAGGAGCAGAGGAGGGAAGAAGAAGTTTGTTGGCAACACAGATGCCAGCCAATCAGCACCAGTTGTTACCAGTTTCTCCGGCAAACTCACAGAATTTCCCCCAGCCCCCAATGTGAATAGAAAAGATTCTTCCAGACTGAATGCAGGGAGGGTGTTTTCATCTGTCACCGTGCCCTTAACTGTTGCATCGCTCTTCCCCCTAATATCCACCTGACAACACAGAAAATGGGCAGGAGAGTCTGGCCAAGTGGAAAAGCTGCCTCCTCTGAAGCCCAAAGATCACCTGGGATGGCAGTTCAAGACGTAACCGTGAACCGATAAATTCTGCTGACAGAAATGAGTCTCTCCAGCTGGTGAGAGGACTGGAGATGACAACCCTTCCAGTGAGAGTGGAGGAGTGCCTGTCAAGCCATGCGTGGGAGTGTGAGCGGCCAGAGAGATGCCAGACTGTGAAGGAGACCACCTGCACTGTGGTGTTCTTGAAAGAGAGAACTTGTGAGTGTAACAACCTTCATATGGGGCATCTAATTTCAGCTCAACCCTGGTATATAATTATAGTAACACAGCATGTTGAACCATTCATTCATTCATTCATTCATTCACTCATTCACTCATTCACTCATTCATTCAATTTGTACCCTGCCTTTGTACCCAAAGGGCACCCAAGGCAGTTCACAATATATTAAAATAAATATATAAATTACAAAATGCATATATATAAAATGCATGTATAACACAATATTAAAAAGCCAACCTGAGGCAAGCAGCTGTTATAAAAACCGTTGGTCATAGAACATTACGTTATTATTTTAAAAAACCACAACTACCAAGCATCAGTCTGCAACTTGCAGACATACCCTTAAGAATACCCTTTTGGGTTCATATTCTTGTTGAAACAGGAAGGTATCAGGCCTCTCCAGAAGGCTTTTAAATAAGGAGCAGTTCTCAATCCGAAGGGGAGGGATTTCTATTGGGAATTCTACCTGCACTATGAAATAGTGAGTTGGCTAGAAACTATTCCTGAAGAATAACATGTGCTCTGAAATATGTGTGTGTGTGTGGGGGGGGAAGATAATGGTCCCATCATTCAAGAACACCCTTGTTTTTGTCTGGATCGTGTGCATTTTTAGGTCTGCCTCGTTCTCTTATCCCTGTTTAAAAGCATAACCATGGTATATTGAAGGAAAAAACAAAGAGATGAAAAGACAGGAAAGCCAATTGTATGGAGAGGAGTAAATCCGCACCCCCTCCCCAAATGGTGCTATGGAATTTTGCGTCTTCTCTTGATATCCTACCCAGGCCAGCCCAAGTCAATCAACTGGCACATGATGTGTTTTGCAGATGGATCTGCAGTGGTGCATATCTGACACGCAGATGTTTCAACTTGCAGTTCTTCGCTGTCCAGCAATCAGACAAAATTTGGGATGCTGATCATTTGCAGATGTTCCTTGAAGAAAGCAAGCGGCCTGTCCACTTCGACTAAATTTATTCCTCCTTTGGTAAGCCTCAACAATGCTGAGAAGTGCGATGGTCCCCCGGGCAGGATTTAGCGGCTGCCTGCATTGAGGCTGGTGTTTCTATCTTGAGTGAAAATTGATTAAGGAGTTGTGGAAGAAAAGGCATGAGGATGAGGGTAGAGGAGGAGAGCTTTTGTTTGAGGCTGGGTCTTTCAGTATTGCCTGGATTCAAAGCGGGATAGGAAATCTCATACACATAGAGAATATGGCTGTGAAACTGAAAGGCCTGCCAGGAATTATTGCTTTGGGGGCAAGTGCTGATTACAGACAGGGGAACAGAGTAATGCCAACAGCCAGAACCTAACCAAGGTCAAGGTTCATTCGCACTATTCAAATCCCAGAATGCTGCCCTAGGATATGTGAAACTAAGCATCTCGGAGCATGTGTCAAATGCATTTCTTTGAGCATTGAGGAGCCACAAAATCCCACACGCATGTGAAAGGAGGGAGATTGGTACTGAGGATAGAGGACCTGATTTTCTGGCAGGTACAGAGTAACTATCACCATTTTTGGCTGTCAAAAGGGAGGATCAAAAGCAGGACTCATTCACAGAGGAACATCATCTGCTGATTTCTTATCACACAGTGAATGAATGAATGAATGAATGAATGAATGAATGAATGAATGAAGATGGAAAAGTTCCATACAGGCAGTCAAAACAAGACCTGGAGCTG
>JAJKFI010000089.1:5363864-5424084 GCA_029204185.1 Lerista edwardsae
TAATAATAATAATAATAATAATAATAATAATAATAATAATAATAATAATAATAATACATGTATTTATATACCGCCTTTCTTAAGATCACTAGATTTCTCTAGTGACTGAAACTCAAGGCGGTTTACATGGGCAGACTTTTATTCATAAACCCGAAGGTTTTTACAATTTACAGACATGTTCTATCTTTCAAGAACTATACACATACAGATCTTTCTTTCTGGATTTAGCCCACTTTCTTTAGCCACCTGTCTGTCTTCTGCTGGCTGATGCTTCCCTGCTGCCACCAGAGACGCAGCTGTCTTCAGCACACTCCTCCTCCCACGAGGCAGCTGAAACTCAGCTTTAATCAGCCGCAGTTTGCAAGGTCTGCCGCTCACAGAGACTTCCAGCAGTCCCGAGCTCACGACCTTGAGATCTTCAGCTGTTCTTCGGGCAAACGGAGGCATTAACCCTCTCGGCTAAATCTTCTGCCCAAGGTAGGTAGCTGTATGTACAGGTAGGTAGCTGTAGGGGGGGGCTGTTTCTGCAGATCCCGTATCCACAGTTTCACTTACCTACAGATGTGAGGGGGACCCCCTCTGCATGCCCACATGCAATGCAATTATTAGACTTGCCCCAGTTAAAAGCTCTTGCTTAGACCAGGTTGCTATAAGCTTAGATGCTAGGAGTCAGCCTGGAGGTCATTATGAGCTTCTAAACTTATAGCAACCTGGTTTACGCAGGAGCCTTTGGGTGGGGTAAAGCTAACCATCATGTTAATGGGTGTGCAGGGGACATGCAGGGGCATGCAGGGAGGCATGGAGGTAGGCGGCCCTTGTATCCACAGTTTTTGATGTCGGGGGGGGGGGGGAACCTACCTCCTGCAAATACTGGGGCAAGCCTGGACTCCATTTTTGGGCATTGCTCATCCGCAAACCTGTTGTGTGGAAATAACAGAGGAGGACCAAGAGTAGAAGAAAACAAGACAAACAGGCTGCAATCCTATGCGCAATTTCCTGAGAGTAAGCCTCATCCAAGACAACGGGACCTCTGAATAGGACTGTGTTCTAAGGAAGAGAATCCACACACATTTAGGCTGCCATCCTATACACATGTACTTGGAAGCAATTCCTATTGAACACAGTGGTACTTCCAAGTAAACATGCATAGGATTGTGCTGCTAGGTTTCTACTTTGGATTCAAAATAATTGCACTAGGGCGAGGAATCCAAGTGCCCGAACACCACCTTCGTTTTGCCGCAGCTTCACAACAGATTCAGCGGGCAAGCCAAGAGCGGATGACCTGGCCCAACCAAATCACTTATTTGCTGGTGCAGCAAGTTTTGGGATCAGTCTTTTTAATCTTTAATCACTCAAATAAAATATTAAATGGAGGTCCCTAGATACAGATTTAAGAAGCCTAATCTTAAGCACCCAGGTTTGAATTTTTAATTTCATGTCATCTCCAGCCTTCTAAATATAGTTTGGAGACTGCAGACCCTGACAAAGACTCAACAGTCATCTAATAAGCTCTTTTCACCCGTTGGGAAAGTTTAGATGTTTTCATAAGTGCTGTTTTAAAGATCCTCAAACTTCCAGCAAGTGAAAGTATAGTGTCTGTACTTATCCAAATACTTGCTTCCTTCATGAAAGAAGAGATCAACAGCAATTTGCAGACATGCTTATGACGTGAGAATGCGAAGATTAAAAGAAGAAAATAAAAATCCCCTAGAAAAGACATCTGAGCCTGAAAGTAGGATGGCAAATGAATGGAGTGTTCCATGCGCTACGGCGTAGAGTCATGCTGGCTACATGACCACGGAAGCTTGTCCTTGGACAAACGCCGGCTCTACAGGCTTTGAAACGGAGATGAGCACCGCCCCCTACAGTCGGTCACGACTAGACCAATTGGTCGTGGGGAAACCTTTACTTTTACCTTAAAAAATAGTATCTTGTAAATACTGTAACTAAGGGCCCAATCCTATTGATGCTAGCGCCGGCGGTAAGCCCTTACTGCCAGCATTGGTGTTGTGAAAGTGCCCTAAGGCACTGCTAGCACCCATGGTAAGGGCTTACTGCCAATGCTGGGCTTGTGCCAGTAGGTGCAAGGCCTCAGTCTCAGCCAGGCAGGCAGTCACACTGTTGGCGAGCAGTGTCATCATTCGAGGCAGGCAGGGAGGGCAGAACTGGGCAGGAGGAGGGGAGCAGTGGGTTGGGATTGGCAGTGGCCTCCACAGCCAGATCCAATCCCTCATATTGAGCCGTATGGCCAGACACAGAAGCCCTCAAGTCTGTGCCGGCAAAATGTTTTCTGACTCAACCCTGGCTTCAGAGTGTCACTAGTGCAGATGAGATTTTCAACATCAGCACTATGAGGCTTAGCTGCTAGAAGATGTGTCATAAGTAGAGGTGTGGTTTTGGAGTGATATTTTTTCCATAATTACTTGACTAAAATGGCAAATTGCAGTATTGTGTGTTCTTATTCTACATTCTCATTCCAAGTTCTCATTTTTATTAATTTAAAATGCTTTAAAAGCGTACTAAGCGGATGATGTAGGTGATACAGTGTCAGCAGATGCAGTCACAGTATTATTTCTAATTGGAAAAGTAGTCTATTCTAATGATCTTAAAACACCAAAATGTGGGGTTTTGTGTTTTTATTCAGATATTTTAACCGTCAAGAGGCAGTGTTTAACCACCAAAAAACAGTTTTCAACCAAAAAAAACTCCACTCCTAGTTGTCATTTCTGTATTTCTTGGTTAATGTCATCTTGCAAACATCACCGCCATTGTCAAGTTGATGTAAGAGTTCTGCCAGACCTAGGACTGTACCTACCAACTTCTAAATTGCTTCCAGGTTTATTGAAGCTTCCAAAGAGGCAAAAGACTTCATAATCAGCAACAGATCAGCGTCAACTTCAAAGTGTCGATTCAAGCATTCAACAAGCAAGCCAACTACTCCATGATGGAAAGCGCCAACACCCCTCCTTTCATACATATTTACACGGGTGGTGTTCCATGTATCTGTTCATGTTCTTTACTGATGCTGAAAGAAATTCGCCTGGCATAGTTCCATCTGGTTGTGGTTCATCTTCGAAAGCTTTGACCCATCCACCAAGCAAATTATGTTCTTTCATCCCCAATGGCTATGCCAGCTTCTCTGTACTGAGAATGGTGGACCACTCCCCACACCCAATCTCTTGCAGATGCTTTGTGTACCTAGTAAAAACTAACTACGTCAGCCAGAACAGACAGAATAAATGCTTATCTTCATCATGGCAAAATGCAAGAAACCCTTGAGTAGGAGTGTATGAAAATGGTGTTATTTTTTCATAGATTTCGTGATTTGAAAGGCAGGAAGTGGTGTTTTTATTCTTAAGTTCTCCTTTCAAGCTCTCACTTTTCTTAACTGTAAATGCTTTAAAAGTGTACTAGGTAGGTGATATAGGTGATAAAGTGTCAGCAGATGCAGCTACGGTATTATTTCTAATTGGAAAAGTACTTTACTTTAATATCTTAAAACACCAAAATGTGGTATTTTGCGTTTTTATTAGGATATTTTAACAAGGTGTTTTGTGTTTTTATGCATTATTACAAAAAACAAAAAAACCCACCTCTACCCATGAGTTACCTTCTCCTTGGACGAAGGCAGCTAAGAAATTCCAGGACAGAAGTGAGAAGGAAAATTCTGTTTGGCCTCAGAAAAGCTTGGGGAATGCTAGAAGACAGAGTTTTTTTCTTCTGCAATAGCCTGCATCAGATCCATGTTTCTGAGGGCACAATCCTACCCAGCGCTGGAATGGCACAGCCAGCCGGCCAGCGCCATATCCAACACTGGGTGGGGGCCAGCGCCATATCCAACACTGGCATGCGCTCCCTTACCATAGGGGAGGCTCCAGCCCCCCATGCGCTCCTCGGATCTGTGCCCGCTAAATAGCGGTCGCAGATCCAAGGACACGGCGCGGCCTGAATCAGGGTTGCATGGCCTCCCGAACGGGCTTAGGATGCGGCCGTATGGCCACTTCCCAAGCCCACCCGCATCCCACCTTCCCCCCGCCCACATTCTCCCTCCCTTGCCCAATCCCCATGTCGCTTCGGCATAGAGCCTCCCCTGCATCAGCCACCTTCGGCCAATGTAGGAAAGGCTCACCGTCGGCACTCTCAGGCTGACGGTACTCATAGCATCAGGCTGACAGCTCAAGCGCCAATGTGGGGGTGGCGATCGGCACCCCCACATTGGCGCTCCGCCCCTTGTGTCGACACTATGACGTAGCGTTGATGCAAAGGGCGCAATAGGATTGAGCTGTTTTAGAGATCTCTGAATGCCACACACAAGCATTCACACACTTAGCATTTCTGGAATCTTCCATGGCAGTGTGAGCTGCCCCACTTTCCTCCTGATTGCTGGCAGATGGAGAGGCACGAGGGAGCTTTGCCAGTGAAGGAGGAGATGTTGTGTTGGTATCAGCAAATCCTCGAGGTACATCAGCAGCCTACATGGGTGCTCAACTGTGAATGAGGCGTTGGCAGGCATGATGGTGAGTGCGTGCATGATGTACACCAGCAAGCAAATGGTGCAGATGGTGCTACATTGCTGGGCGGAAGAAGTTAGCACGGCCAAGAGCTTGGTTTTGCACAGGCAGTCTTGGATTCTAGTGAAAATATAACTGTTTTACCAAAAGGAATCTTTAAGCAGGAAGGATACACAAAAGATTCAGGAGTTGAATATATGGGCTGCAGGAAAGCAGAATAACTGCTCTGCCTTCTGTCTACATCTATCAATACACAGTTCTTGTGCAATTGTCTTGGATCCTGTTCCTGTCCACTGTGGTATTAGGGGAGGTAGTACTCCTCTTTCTCTCCTCCAGCTGATAGGGGAGTGGGTTGCAGTAATCATGTCCAGCCAATTACTCTCCTTGTTTTTTAGACAGTTATCTGGATTGGGTCAATTTTCTGCATCAGTCATTGATACTGGCCTGTGGAGAATCATCGGACACATATGTCCCCTTCCAGACTTGCCCTATCATCTGGAGCACCATCACGGGGACTCCAGCTGAACTTTCACAATCCTGGTGATGATGAGAGGTCTTTGGAAGGCTACCTGAAGAGTGCTTTTGGGTTCGGGCAAGCCCAGGGAGGGAGCCAAGCATCAGGTAGAGAAGGAGGAAGGGTAAAGCAACCCCCTCCCCATGGCTGAACTCTGAGGCCTTGTTGTTGGGCTAGCAACCATCAATGCGGGATAGCTAGCACAGAGAAGGAAGCATCAGACGCATTGGAATATCTGTATTCTATCAAAAGTTATAGTCCCCCCATCAAGAAAATGAAAATACGACTGTGATGTCACTTCCTGTTGTGATATCACTTATGGGGCATCATTTTGCCCTCCGCACCAGGCTACACTTTCATTAGCTACACCAGTTACTTTCAGATTCAGTAACTGAATCTGTAACAGAAAAGACTCAGTTTCATAAAGTTCATAGAATGTATGGTGAAGAGGGTCCCATTGCCCCTAATCCCATTTTTTCCCATAGGTTTAATGATTTGGTGTCCACTAATTTGGTATCCATTCAATTTTCCAGGAACCTAACCCTGGCAGATAACAAAAACCGACTGTATGAGGGGAATGTAGTGCTAATGAGATAGTATAATGTTGAGTGATCAAACGGACTGCATCATTTTAAGGGCGCAATCCTAACCTGGAGTTAAGCTGGCACAGTTAGGCCAACAAAGTTTGGCTGGCACAAGGGACACCGTAAAGTATGGACCATTCTCAGAGTCAGCAAGAACAGCACACAGATGTGTGCCAGCCAGGCAGAAGGTCTGGTCGAGAGGGTTAAAGCTGCAGTAATTGCCAGAAGATAAGATCTGAAGGTCGCTAGTTTAAAACCACCGGAAGCTTCCGTGTGCGGCAGACCTCGAGAATGCGGCTGATTAGATCTGAGCCGTCTTGGCTGCCTGTGAGAGGGGGAGTTGTGCTAGACGGCCAGCTGCTCTTTGGTGAGAGCAAAGAAGCAGATTATCAGCCGGTGGAAGGCAATCATGCAGCGAGAAAGAAGGATTGGACGATAAAAGTGTCATCTGTATGTAGTTGTTCTTGAAAGATTAGAACTTTGTTTGTGATTGGTAAAAACCCTTGAGGTTTAGAAAATGCCTACCTATGTAAACTGCCTTGAATTAAAGTCAAAGGAGCAATCTGATGACCAAGAAAGGCGGTATATAGATACCAAATATTATTATATTATTATTATTATCCTGAGTGGTCCAAACGTGCTTTACGGTGGCCCTTGTGCTGGCCAAACTTTGCTGGCCTACTTGTGCCAGCCTAACTCCAGGTTAGGATTGCACCCTTAAATACACAATTTTTGAATGTTCCTTATGTCAAAACACCCTGTAAATAGAAATCTAGAACAGTAAGGGGAAGGTGTGTAAATCAGCCCCTCACTGTTCATTTTCTATGGTCAAAGAACATTTGAAACTGGAATTCTCTCTCTGCAGCCTGATGCAGGACATTCAACTGCATATGGAGACCAGGCCTATTATCATCTCACCTTCTTGCACAGCATAAGACAGACGTTTTTGTTCACAGTTCTTGAAAAGGCAGAAATGAATCTGTCCTACTGTAAGACTACTGAAGACCGCTAAGGCGATTGAACCCAATAACTTATTGGACTCCAGAGAGCTCTTTAGAAAAACATCTGGTGTCGATTTAGACCCTGGATGAAGATAAATGGCCAACTGCTCTTTCTTTGTACCTTTGAGGGAACCATGCACAAAGAGAATCCTGCATCAGCATAAAATGCTGACAATGCTCCATTGTGTTTATTCAGCTTATTACAATTTTTCAGACTCAAGCAGTGAGCTATTACAGGGCATGTGCCCTCATGGCCTGAGAAGCAAAACTAGGATGCCTCACAGTGCAAGGACGTATCAGATTCTATTCTGCTGCATCATAGGCACACATCTCTGTTCATCACTTGAGAACTACAACTTGCTTGTAAGTAAGTCATTTATTAGTCAAGACTATAAATTGTAACAAGTGTACAACTATAAACAATTTTAGCTCAAATCCTTTTCTGGTTCAACTTCATATGTTATAGAAAATAATCGAATTTTCTGGTGAAAATTTTTGATAAGCTTTGGATGCTCTCAAAGGAAAGGAAGCAACTTTCGGTATAATACCCGAATTCCTATCAGCAAGTGGTAGTTTGAACTTTTGCTGAACTGACCAGTGATACCTTCCTAAAGGAATATATCTAACACCAGAGACAGAACGTTGTTGTTATCCAATCAGTGGCTGAACTGGGGGGGGCAAGGCGTGCAAATGCCTTGGGTGCTGGGCAGGGGAGGTGGCAATGCCGGTGAACCCCGCCTGCCCCCTGCTCCCCAAGTTAGAGCGAAGCCTCTCCGGGTAAGCGGTTTCCACCGTGGAAGCTGCTTCCTGGAGCGACACAGTGCAGCAACAAAGGGTTGCCTGCCCCTTCACAGCCGCACCTTCAGGTGCTGCCCTCCATCAACATTGCGCCACTGCAAAGGGCTGCCCATCCCTTCCCAAGAAGTGGAGCAACGCGGTTATGAAGGGGCAGGCTGTCCAGTGTGGCTACAAAAGGCCACTTGTTCCTCCAAGAAGGGACAGGCGGCATTTCATAGCCACCCAAGGCCACTGGGGGGACAGGGGCACCTGCAGGTGGGGGGCACATCCCTGGAGGTGTTCCCCAGACACCTATCGCCCCTGTATCCAATATCACTTCAATGCTTTTGAGAGTCCAATCCTAACCTGGTGTTAGGCTGGCATAGTTAGGCCAGCAAAGTTAGGCCAGCACAAGGGACACCGTAAAGTATGTTTGGACCACTCTCTGAGAGCACAATCCTAAACTGGAGTTAGGCCAGTATAAACTAAGCCAGCAAAGTTTGGCCGGCACAAGGGCCACCATAAAATGTTTTTGGACTACTCTCGGAGTTAGGGAGGATGGCTCACATCTGTTTGCTGGCCTCTCTGACTCCAAGAGTGGTCCAAACATACTTTACAGTGTCCCTTGTGCTGGCCAAACTTTGCTGGCTTAGCTTATGCCGGCCTAACTCAGTTTAGGATTGTGCTCTGAGTCAGAGAGGCCAACACATGGATGTGCGCCATCCTCCCTGACTCCGAGAGTGGTCCAAATGCACTTTACGGTGGCCTTTGTGCTGGCCAAACTTTGCTGGCCTAACTGTGCCAGCCTAACTCCAGGTTAGGATTGTGCTGTCAGTTGGATCAGCGCATTATTTTTAGTGGCAAAATTAGAAATACTGTAATCAAGTGACAACCAATCATGTGTGAACCAGCCCTTAGGCACTGTGAGATACATCACTATACTCTAAAGATCACAAAGTTGTAACACCAATATTAGCATCTAACACAGTAATTTTCAACCAGTGTGCCCGTATGCTCCGCAGATGTGCCAAGGGAGTTTGGGGGAGTGTAACTTATTAGTAGGACCTTTGGCAATGGCCACTCTCACCGTGAGGCCTTCTGGGCTTGACCCTCAAAGACCCAGTACAGAATCCCAATTTGCCATCTTGCCCTCTGTGAGGAGAAGCAGGCCTTGCTTATTGACGTTCCTTTCGGGGCTCGCACAATAAGGAGAAGAAGTTTCATTAACCTGAAAGTATAGGCATACTGCAATTTTGAAAAGTTTTATTTCAACACATATTGGCACACAATAGTGACCTAGAATGTGTTAGGTATAAATTAAGACACAAGGTTAGGAAAACAAAGACAATTAAAAGCAGTTTCCCACACAGGGCCGGCACACTCTAGTTGCACTGGCTTTTGCTGCGTGCCATTGCCTTGACTGCTCTATTTAATAGTGCGGAAGTCCCAGATTCCGTTTTCTTAGGAGCCATTTATAGTCCAAAATGTTTAAACTGAATCATATTGTTATTAACAACATATTATCATTTCAGTACTTCTTCCCTCCAAATTAATTGCACAGATTTTAGCTCAATTATTTAATCTTACATTATTTTCACATTTACATACCTATGAATACATCAATACAATGTGCGCGCACGTGCACACACACACACACGATATTGGTGCCATCAAGCATACAAGCACATTTAGTTTGATACAACACTACAGAAAAGCATTATGCATCAGTAATGGAGGGAGGCAAATTTCACCTGCTCCAATTCCAGAATTCATTTTAGAAATTCTCCTAGCTAATTCAGAATTCAGTGGAAGCAGAATGCACAGGCTACAGCGAACCAGAGGAACAACAAAGAAATGGAACAGAGGCAATCTTCCCATCTCTAACTCTGGGTTCCGACAGCCTAAAAAGAGCTCAACAAGTCTTGCCAATTATCTGATTTCTTCAAACAGCCTCCCTGAGCCCCTGGAGCCTGCGGAGACCCATCAGAGAGCTTTCAGCAGGCTCAGAGAAGCAGCTGTCTTAGAGATCTATGAAGCTGCTTGGAAAGGTGTTTGTCAGCAGTCATTAGAGATCACGATGAAAAGCCTCCCCCACAAAGTGACTCTAAGGAAGTGGGAAGGATGCAGCAAATGTCACAGGGACAGCAGCATCAACTCATCCATAGCACCCTAAAACATTGTCTCTGATTCCCCCCCCCCCCGTTTTGCAAAAGCACGTCAATTGTTCTTATTTCCCAGCCATGCTCACTATTTTTTGGCATCTGGCCCTATTTTGCCCTTTCAAATGTTCTCAGTGTGCACATATGCACACTCTAAATCTTCAGATCTCGGCTGCTTCCAGTGGGTCTCAAGGGGGCCTCCTGAAGTGAGTTCCCAGAGGAGGGAGAAGGAGCAATCTCAACTGATGATTTAGGGCACAATCCTAACTTGCAATCCTAAAATCTTCTTTGCATTGAATTGCAAATAGCTTTGCTATGCCACTGTTCCGATCTGCTTGTTCACACCTCAGAAGCCAAGGGAGGCTAATGTATTGCAAAGCAAATAAATGCAGCTTGCACAGAATAGCCTTCAGCAACTTGTCACCTGGGGCACTGGGGGAGGAGAACATTCCTCAGGCAGTGATCTTTTATTTAAGTACAGGGGCTTACAAGACTACCAAAGCTTCTATTTTATTTGGTGAACTTTGGAGCGTCTGAAAGAACAAACCCTCATATGAGGCTCACCATCTCAGCAATCCAACTGAGGTTTAGGTTTGGTCCATATCCTGATTTGGGGAAGTTGATCGAAATTCTGTCTGATGTAGTGGATGTCATACCCACTGCAAAACAACATCAGTGAGTTTTGTCATGAAAGATTGCAAATGATCCTTAGAGTGTTGACAGTGAAGGATCTGTCTTGCCCTGGTAGGCTTCAAAAGGACCCACAATTGGAATTCCATGACACCGATGCACAAAATTGAAGTGATTTCAATTGTAACTAGTGCTGATATTTCTCCAGTAGATGGCACCATTTGTTTTATTCAGCACACTTTATTTACAGTGTATCTTTGCGGGAGAAAAATCAGGTTTATAGTTTTTGAAGAGGTGTGTCTACATTGCATTCTTGGACACTGTCAAGGGTCTAAAGATGAGCATTTTTTACCAGGACCAAAGAGAGATGGGGGTTGTCGCAAACTCTTTTTCTATCTACCAATACAGGAACCCACACCTCACGTTCCTGAGCAGTGAGACGTTCCAAGGGGTTACACTAGTAAGGTTTGGTTTTAGAACACAAAGCATGAAAGAAAACAAATGGTTACTTTCCCCAATTCCCCAGAAGTGGAAAAATAAAAATTCCCCAAAAGGGAAAACTGGAGAATTGTTTAATATGCCATTCGGATTAACAAAATGCCTTCCCCTTCCATTCATCAGAAAGGAGATAGACCTTTATTTGTAGAACTTCCTATAGATCCATCCGTATAGATCAGTGGTTCCCAAACCTTTTTGCATTGGAACCTCCTTTTAAGGTGTGAGGCCAGAAGTGATGTCATTAAGCAAGAAATGATTGTTTTTAATAAATCACACTTTTTGGAAGTCAAAAGAACTCCATATCCTTCTTAGAATGTCCTGCATGCTTTGTATCTAAGTGACATTTGAGTTTTGAGTTCAGTGATTTATCCAGCACTGAGAACAATATTGTACAGAACACATTGATTGATTAATTGATTGATTGATTGATTGATTGATTGATTGACTGACTGACTGACTGACATTGATTGATTGATTGATTGATTGATTGATTGATTGATTGTGGTTTCTCTATGCCATTGCTGATCAAGGTAGTAAAGCCAAATTTTAGATAGTCTTCAGGATATTTATGCTCCTCTTCCCAGTGTGCTGAGAGTCAACTAGGTATGCACATGGAAGACATGATATGCCTGCTCGGAAAGAGACCAGGGAGAGACTTCATTATGCACAACACAAACACACCAAGATGAGCCCCTAGCAAGGCTAATTTCCCTTGTAGTCACAATCATTGAGGAAGTGGCAGTTTAATGGGGAAATTTGTTCCCTAGCCAAAATGAAGCTTCCAAGATCATGGTGCCCAGCATTTTAAGATAGCTGACCCATGTTCTTTGCAACTCCCTGAAAATCTGTTCATGACCCCGCTTGGAGATCCTGTTCCCAAGTTGGAAACCAGTTGCTTGGGTGGGGGCTCAGGCTGTGGCTAACTTTGTAGTCACTCTGTTACCTGGCCAGTCTGAACAGAGGTGAACTAGGGTGGCCTAGAAGTGCCACTAGATTGCTGGCAGTGGAGCTCCGACATTGACCTAACTCCTATAGACATTGCAGTAGGTGGCTGGAGAGAACAAAAGGAAGCCAAGACAACTTCCCCTGCTTCATGATTCTAGAAGGAGGAGAATGCCATTTGCTCTATGGCTCTAGAGACAGAGCCACAGATCAAAGGGCATTGTCCTCCTTCTAGAATCATGAAGCTGAGGAAGCTGTCTTGGCTTCCTTTTGCTCTTGGCTATCTATGGCTCCAGAGCCAAGCAGAGTTGGTGAGTGGGTAAACTGCATACAGACCTGTGCCAGAATAGCCACAAAGGTACACAAAGGTCCTGGTGTCACTTGCAGGGACAAAGTAGAACCTGCACCTACAGCCACAGGAGGAACTAAGCACCATTGGTAGCAAGCATTGGGCCTACTGAGAATGAGCAGCACCTTATTTTCCCATTTTTACGAAATTGGGACAAAACAAAAGTGACAAAATAAAAGTGTACATCAAGCACTTGGAATCCTTTCCCCATGTCAACAGCACAGAATGCGGTGTCTACATTAGAGCTGAAATCAATTAATTCAAAGCACGTGTGATGTAGCTACATGTGTTCCCATTCAACCCTTGTCTCTTCCATTCCGCTATCTGCCTACTGCATTATTATCATTGCCTCTCCAATGCCTCCCACTATCCAAATTGTGAGCTCCTTAGGGTTTTGTGGCTATATAGCACTGCCTACGCTGACAGCATAATAATGCTACAATGATGAGTATGAAGATGATCTCCCGACCATCATGTGCTCCATCGTTATGTGCTCCACACGAGCTCCTTTAGATGCTCTTTGATATGCTGACTATTCCAGGATTTTAATATTTAATGTATTTGAATGCTCTTCAATGTTCACATTTCAAAGGCAGCATAATTTTGTTCACTGCCATCATCCCATTATGGTGTTTCACATGTGGCTGCATTTAATGGGCGAAATGCAAAAGGGTCTTTAATTTAATAGTAAATATTTAATTTCCCATTGCTGGATCTCCAACTGAGTATGGCATTTGATAGTTGACACTATCAAACACACACACACACACACACACACACACACACACACAGAGGGCACAATCCTAACCAACTTTCCAGCACCGGGGTAAGGGCAATGTAGCCCTGATACAAGGAATCAGACATTCCCTCGCTTTAAGAAGTGTCTACTACTCCACTGCAAAATGCAGCACATGCCCATTGGCACAGCTATGCCAGTGCTGGATTGCACCCACACACAACCAACATGCTTAACACAGTCATAGTTTTCCCCTGCTAACTGGACAAGAGGCACTTTTTCCAGTGGTGCTCCTCTTATATTTAGCAGGGGGAGAGTAACTGTCCCTCTTCACCCCTGCGCAGTCTTTCTAGTGGCTGTTGCTGGCGGTCTGCCTTTTTTTTAGATTGTGAGCCCTTTTGGGACAGGGAGCCATTTAACTTTAGTATTATTACTATTTGCCTGTAAACCGCTTTGTGAACTTCGTGTTGAAAAGAGGTATATAAATACCTGTTGATTGATTGATTGATTGATTGATTGATAGTTAACATTCAGGAAATTTAAATTCAGAATAAAAATTTGGAAAAAAATACAATTTCTAGCTTAGATGTAATTTTTCAGCCATTTTAGATTAAATATTCTTCAGACCATGGTCTCCCAGGATACCATATTACTAAGCTAGAATTCCAACGCATGTGAATACTTAGCTTTCATATAGGGCTACAACACACTTCACGTATATGATTGTTGTTATCTTCACAATAATCCTGTAAGGAAGGCCACAATTATCACCCCTGCTTGATAGATGAGGGGCACAGGCTCAGCCTGGCATGTTCAAGGCCATCTCAAAAGTTAGCGGCCAGGGCCAAAATTCAAACCAGGGTCTTGTAGCTCACTGCTTTTAACCACTAGGCCACATCAGCATCCCGTGCTTGTTCTCTGGTCAGAAATGCTACACGTGACTTGCTCCCTGTCCTTCTCCAACTGTCTTGGGCTTAAATCCATTGGTCCTACTGGGACTTACTTCTGAGAAAAGACGTTTAGGATCACAGTGTCCCGGGTTGGGCTGTCCTGCAGAGCCCGTTCTAACAGATGTGACTTCCGCTGCTGGAAAATGACTGCTGGCTGCTTACACATGCTGATGCTGATGCCAGATGCAGCAGCGCCACAATTCCGCTGCCAGGCCCACGGGACCAGGTAAGGCAGCAGTGGGGGTGGGGTGAGCAGGGAAGGGGCAAACCAGGGCAGGAAGGGAGGAAGACTGGCAGCTGGATGGGTGGATCTGGCTGCAATGGGATCAGTCCGGAGGCTCCCCACCCCTTTGTTTTTGTACTTGCATCAGCTAAAGAGGTGGTGCAGGTCCGATGAGACCCACTGGCAAGCAGGAAGCTTACAAAGAGGGAAGGGGAAATAATTCCCCTTTCCTCTCCCCCTGCTGGATACAGCACACACCTTTTGGGTGCAGCTTCATTGGTGGGGGGAAAAGATAGGATTGGGCTTCCAATTTCCAGGTGAACCAGCTGCCATCCTATCCCCTTCTGCTTTTCCAATCAGCATAGCCTTCCCAAATGCTCTTGGCAGAACGGATCCTGTTTACAGAGGAAGGAGTATGTTTAGTAGTAGTGTTTCTAAGCAGGCCTGCCAGTCAACGCTGAAGACACTGATCACAGCACAGATCTGATTTATATGTTCACTGGGGTAGTTCTCTCCTTCACTCGGCGAAAATTGGAACAGGGCACAGGAAGTGTGTGAACCTGGTTGTAGCATCTCAAGATGGTCTATTATTGGTCTCCGAGCATGTGACCTTACGCTGCATGCCATTTGGATTCCAGAACAGGAAAGAGTCCATTCATTCTGCACAAACTCCTAATCCTTCACTATACCAGTGCTGCATCGCAAAACGCTTTCATGCACAAATCTGACCATGCTTTTTCTCGTTCGTTTCCTAGATCGCTAATGAAAATGCCGAATCACATATATGGCAACATTTCTCCATGAGTGCAGTTATTTTTCTTCTACCTGAAAGTTTGCCCTTAAACGCCTGCAGCCTGTTCCTTACCAATCTGAAAATACTTGTATTTATGCTCACCTTTTCCATTTAAGAAGCTATTTCCCATGTGGCTTGAGCTATATGAAATTGCTGGCTGAGTTTCTAATAGATGCAGCACATTCCCCTTGCCTAGGAAAAAAGAAAGATGTATCTTTTAAAAAAAGATATCAGATTAGTCTGGCAAAGAAAAGAGGGTTTGTATTCCAGCACAAAGTTACTTCAGTGGAGAGTTGACAGCTCACGGAGGTGAATGCATTTTATTGGACAGAAATGAACCCTAGGCTAATACCAAAACGCACACAAGGTGTCTGCAGGCTGCAGTTTACACATGCTTACTTGAAATCAATGGGACGTACCTTTGAGCAAACTTTATTAGGATTGAGCTGCAAATAACTTAGAGGACATCTTAGTGTTGGTACCTGGTACTGTGCCAGTTCTTTGGAAAAAAGGAGATTAAAGGGATATCCCATCTCACTGAAGTAGAGTACGGACATGCAGTTATAATGTCCTCAACTCGCCATCACACTCTAGCATGACCTCCAGAACTGAGGAGTGAGGCTCTGCATATAGAATCTGGTTTGGTTTTCAGCAGCTGAAGTTACCGGATCAAGGAGCATGTTTCGTTCCCACTGCCATGCCCTCCCCAAGCCACCTTCATATCAATGGTCCTGTTATAGAAATGAAGTGGTTGGGGTCTCCTCCAGGGTGACAAGGAGACCCACAGTTTGCTAGTAGGGACACCCAATGATGTCATTCAGGGGGAACAGACCAGAATGGGTGTTCCGGATCCTAACGGGCTCTGTGGCTGGTTCCGGGTTCCCGACAAGTGCCAATCAAAAGTGAGTTCCTGTTCCTAAATCATTTGAATGACATCACTGGGCACACCTCTTGGCGGGGCAGCCAGGGAGACCTCAGGGAGAGGCCCTCACTCCGCTGGGTGAGGAGCTCCAGCAGCAAGGCCAATACCAGGATGGCCCCACCCTCAGGACTGATGCCGGGCACTCATCCGGTGCCAGCTGCACATGCAGCCACTCCCTGCAAAAGCTTGCGCAGCAGACAAGGCAGGGCATGGAACGCCGGAGCTCACTTCAGGACTGCAGCACCAGCCCGGGGAGGGATTACTTGTGAGGCAGCCCCAGCCGGGAGAGGAGAGAGCTCAGGGGAGCTCCTGCGAAAGGTAGTGCTCTGCCACCCCTAGAAACAGCCCTGGGCTCAGCCATATTCAGCTAATCTTCCCAGTTGAAGAACAAGGAAGATTTGCTGAGTCAGACAACTAGAGACAGGTGCCACTGGAGCTGAGTTATCTTCTCCCACAGTCTCTACTGAAAGGCGAGTTCCCCCAGCTTTCATTGATAGTTGGAAGACTTCAGACATGTGAACAGTCAGAGCCTGGCGGCTTTTCATGTGGACAGTGTGACATGCAGCCAGACTCCATAAAAGCCACAAAATGTACTTGGAGCTGGAAAAGGTGCAGAAGAGAGCAACTAAAATGATTACGGGGCTGGGGCACCTCCCTTATGAAGAAGACTGCAGCGTTTGGGGCTCTTCAGTCTGGAAAAAAAGCGCCTGAGGGGGGGACATGATTGAGACATACAAAATTATGTACGGAAGGGATAGAGGGATGTTCTTTTACCTCTCTCAAAACACCAGAACTAGGGGGCATCCGCTAAAACTGAGGGTTGGGAGAGTTAATACAGATAAAAGGAAATACATTTTTACCCAGCGGGTAGTTAATTTGTGGAACTCTTTGCCACAGGAGGTGGTGATGGCATCTGGTCTAGATGCCTTTAAGATGGGATTGGATGGATTTCTGGAAGAGAAGTCCATCGTGGGCTATAGGAAATGATGGATTGTGCAACCTCCTTACATTAGTATTAAGCTATTTCAGAGTACCGGTGCAAGGGAGTGGCAACAGGATGCAAGCATCTTGTTGTCTCATGCCTCCCTGGGGCACCTGGTGGGCCACTGTGAGATACAGGAAGCTGGACTAGATGGGCCTTTGGCCTGATCCAGCAGGGCTCTTCTTGCGTTCTTATGTACTTCCTTAAAAGGTAAGGTATCCCTCTTCTAGGCACCCGTGAGTTGTTTTCTGCACCTGTTCCTAGTCCAAATTCTAGCTACAGTATCGATGACCTTTGCCACACATAGTAGAATAAGAATCAGCATACCCTACCCACAGACTTACATGAAATAAAAAAAAATTTGGAGGAGGTGGCACATCACGCAAAGACAGGGCTTCAAAAGGAAAAAGGGGGCAGGAGATGTGATCTGGGAAAAGAGCTACCTGAAGCTAAGCAGGCACAGCCTGAGTCATGTCTGGAGGAGAAACCAGAAAGTCACCTATAAGCTGATGTGGCCCTCAGTGGCAGAGAGGAGGCACTGTTGATCTTTCCTGCCGCAGTGCAAAACTGGAATGGTGAGAATGTTGGTGACCGGAATGGTGACAACAGGAAAATCCTCTGCCTGGTGTGAATTGTGGCTTTGGCTGCAGAAACAACGTTGTAAAGACCCTTTTAGGGTCTAGAAAGCCTGCATATGTAACTGCCTTGAGCAATAGCCAAAGAGTATGCCAAGGAGGAGAAAAGGCAGTATATAAATTCAGTAATAAAAAAACCCAGCGTGTCTTGAAACACCCCTCAAGGAAAGAAAAAAAGTCTTTAAGACTGAATTTGAAATATAACATTCCAGACACGATTATGTTTGAAGGCTTTTTTTCCAATGCTTGTCTGACCTCGCTAGAGATGCTCTTCCTTAATTATGTTCACCTTCCTTGCGGGTTCATCTTGTGATCAGTCAACACCCAGAAACTTCTTTCAGGGCACAATCCTAACCTGGAGTTAGGCTGGCACAGTTAGGCCAGCAAAGTTTGGCCGGCAGAAGGGACACTGTAAGGCACGTTTGGACCACTCTCTGAGTCCAAACTCCATTCCAAGAGTGATCGAAAAACCCCTTTACAGTGGCCCTTGTGAAGCCAAACTGTGTTGGTCTAACTCCAGGTTAGGATTGCGCCCTCAGTTCCTTCTGCTGCCGACTGATAAATCCCTGGCTGGTAACAACAAACATAAATCATTGGCCAAGGGTACTATTGGGGCAAAATTAACCACTTCACAGTTGCATTGATTTCAGGGAGACAGATTGAAGCAGATTGAAGCTACCCTAGTAGTAAACCCCACTGAATACCTTGGGGCATGCTTCTGATTGCATTGCACAAGTGGTAGCTGAGACTCTGCAAGACTCTGCAACTTCCACTGTTTTTCAGTCTAATCTTCTCATCTGCAAGATGCGGGTTAAAGATACTGATATATGTTATAGGGCTCTTTTAAAGACTACAGAAATAATGTATAGGAAGCATCTAAAAAGCTAAGTATTATTGTGTCCCAAATTTCTACCTGCCTATTGTTTAGGAGTTCCCAGATTTTTGACTGCTAGGGCTATGCCACTCAGGACCCAATCCTCTTGGGCCTAGCTCTGGTGGTAAGGGCTTACGACTGGTGGTGGGACTGCGCCAGTAGGCACTCAACCAGGAGGCACTCAAGCCAGGAGGAGCTGATGCCACGCCGCCTGGTGGTAGGCTTTACCACCACTGGTTGTGTATTCATTTGGGGCATGGGGAAGGCAGGGGGAGGGCAGAACTGGATGGCGGGAGGAGCAGGATGGGACTAGTGGTGGCCTCCACCACTGGATTCTATCCTCCGTGTCAGCCCAACACAGAGGTTCTCAAGTCTGCACTTGTCAAATAGCCAGTGTAGACTTGAGGAGGCCCATTACTAGGCCAGCACCCTTACCCTGAAGGAAGGGGACAAACATCCCCTTCTACCGAGGTGCCTCCTACTGCTGCCGTGGCAACCATAGAATGCGGCGGTAGCGGTTTTGGCACCACTGTTCCTATGAGAGGTGGGGGCGGCAGCTTAGGATTGGTGGTCCAGAGAGCATTGAAAATATATACAAATAACTCCAACTTTTGTATATAACTCTGTCTTGTACATAAATCCCTCCTGTGCCATTCCTGTACTGTTAGGAAGACACCATGGCTGAATGACATCAGGACTGTGTTTCATAAATATACTGTAACGTGACTTTGTATCTTTGCAAGAGCTCAGAAATAAATAAACTAGAACTCTGGAGCAACTGCCAGCATAATACAAAGAAAGATAATTGGGATTTAGCCATATTTATCCAAAGGACTTTTAAATAGCAATGTGTTCAAGCCTTGTTCACTCCTATAGTCCAGGGCTGCTGTCAAGATAATGTAAATGTATAGTGAAGTGCCTCCTTCTCTCTCCGGAGAGGCTCAGGAATAAGCAAGCCATCTGTCTGATGCCATCTGCTGTTGCTTTAGACATAAATTGGTCGGGTCACCTGGAAACAGGTTTTGACTAAATGGCTGCTCTGCGGGAGGGCTGACGCTGGCGTCTTCATACCTTCGCAATGGGTCAGTTTCCCCTGGAATTCTTGCTGTTGTAGGGAACAGTCATGTTCAATTGCTTCTTGGCACCGTTCCTGACTAGTAACCTCAGTCACGGCCTGTCTTCATCCCCAGACTTAACTTGCTTCTTGTTCACAGTGCTTCCACCATGACTTGGTGCGTGTTTGTTTTTTGTTTAATTGAGGGTGTGGTCCTCCTAATCAACTTTTCAGCACTGACATAGTGGTGCCAATGGGGTATGTGCTGCATCCTGCAGCTGGAGGTGATCACAGAGGCCTCCTCAAAGTAAGACAATGTTTGTTCCCTTACTTTAGAGCTGCATTGCCCTTGCCCCAGTGGTGGAAAGTTGGTTAGGATTGCACCCTAAACCAGTGTTTCTCAAACTGTGGGTTGAGACCAGCTTGTCAGGTGACCTGATGTCAGGTGGGTTGTGGAAAGCTGGAGCAGCCATCTTGGAAGACGTTACTCTTTACTCTTCATATATTGACTTTACTCTTCATATATTCCTTTCCTGAGTGTTAACAGTTTGAGTTTTCAAGTGAGTTTTTTAAATTTTCTTTTTAGTTCATAATTTAATATTAATTTTTAATTTTAACTTTTAATTTTAATTCTTTTTACATATTATTTTGACCTAATCTTGCTTTCTGTCAGGGATGTTTCATGGTGGTGCAATTGCTGCAGTCCAAGAATACCAGTTTGCATTCCAGGAGAGTCATTTGATTACGTCACAATGATGATACTTTTTGCTTGATGATATCACTTCTGGCCATGACATCACTTCTGGTGGGTCCCAACATGAATGCCATTCTAAAAAGTGGGTCCGAGTGCAAAATGTTTGAGAACCATGGCCCTAAACAAAATAACACAGAACTGCAGCCACACAGTCCTTTAAGTTGTGTGCTCTCATGCTAAGACTTGAATTGCATTATTCCTTCCTACCCAATCATAAAGCTTAATCCTAGCAAGTGAACATCAGGTGGCAACACAGCTTATTCTCTACTGCCCATGGTTTGAAAGATCAACAAAAACAGGATGACCAGCAAGGGAAGGGAGCCAGCTTGCACTGAAGGACCAGAGTGAGCCAGGCATAAAAGGCATGAGGTCTAGTTCGCTCACAGTTTAATCAAGTTTTGAGACATGTTTTTGCTAGCTACAGGCTGCCTTGCCTTGCTCTCAGGAGGAGGATTGACAGTGTTGTATCAGTGGAGAACATCAAAATCGGATGGCTGCATTCGCTTTTGCTTTGTAATTGGCGGATGTCATTAACAAGGTATCTGGGTGCACAGGTGAAATACTTCAAATTCCCCACACTGTGTGTTTTCAAGGAAGGAAGAAGCTCCAAGAATAAAGAGGTGGAGTGGGGCCATAATCAAGGAGGGCGACAATGCCAAGACTCCTCCAGTGACATCGTAACAGTATGCCTTGGAAGTTGGAGCGCATTTGTGGCAATGTATTTGTGACTCATTTGATGTGTTAGTCTGGCAATTGAAACTGGCAGTACTTGGTACGTGCTTCTGACCTTGTTTTAATTTGCGCTCAGGGCTACGTGTGCATCCTCTGCATGTTTAAAAAGTTCAAATTCTGCAATAAAGTGATCAAAGCTCACGTGCAAAAAGCAGAATTCTGTGATGCGATTGTGCAAATTTGCACGTTTCCTTGTATTTTGTATAGCCTATTCTCTTTCTGTTAGACATAGCAAGGAGGCACTCGGTGGGATATTGAAACTAGGCATGCAGCTGAATCCTATAGATCAGTGATTCTCAAACCAGTGCAGTGAGCATATTGCCGCCTTCTGCAGCTGGGATCGCTATCAACTGTAAGCCAGTGGGGTGAGCAGAGCAGCTTTACCTTGGCCCCTCCCATCTGCCCTCGAACTGCCCAAAATGGGCCTCCTGGAAGCAGTTGGCAGTAATATCATGCAATCATCAGCTATTTCCAGGTGCCAACTGCTTTTCTTGGTGAGTGGGGGGCCCTGTGGGGAGGGTTGAGGGCCCGGCAGGAATGCCTGCTTTGGGCCCCACCGCTGCTAGAGCACCAGGACCCACTTTTAAGAATGGCACTCATGTTGGGACCCACTGGAAGTAATGTCATTAATCTGGAAGTGATATCATGGCAGAAAATGACATCATTATGACAATGCAAACTGGCATTTTTGGACTGCAGCAATTGAACAACCATGAAATATCCCTGATAGAAAGCAAGTTTAGGACAAAATATTATGTAAAAGCACTGAGCTAAAAACAAAATTAAAAAAACATCATTTGAAAATTGAAACTGTTAACACAAAAGGAATATAATATATGAAGAGTAAGGTCTGCAACTTCCAAGATGGCTACTTCAAACTTTCTGCAAACCACCTGACATTAGGTTGCGACCCACAAAGTGGATCCCAATCCACAGTTTGAAAACACTGCTATAGATATTTACTTGGAAGTCCTACTGACTTCAGTGCAATCCACTTCCAAAACAGGACCACAGCCTTTCAATAGCACCTCAGCTTCTGATGTCACTATGCACTAACCACACACTGTTAAGCATGGCCACCATAAGGTCTAGAAACATCAGATTTTAAACATGAACACAGAGGTTCTCGGATATCTGCATTCTGTTCTTTTGTGCTCACCTTCTGCCTTTTTTATGTCTTTGGTTAGCATAAATGGCGCACAGGCACATATACAGTAGGCCTGCTTGACAGTGGTAACTTGCATTATGTATTATGAATGTAATATTATGAATGTTTTTAATGCTTACACATTTAGAATAAGCAGGCAGTCATTACTTTGAAGTGTTGCATCCCTATGTGCCAGGTCTTGAGTTTTGTAGTGGGAGGTAGTATTCCCCAAACAGGTTTTCAGAGGCAGAAATGCATATTACTGGAAACAGACAGCAGTGACAGATTTTTGGAGTTCAATACAGGACAGGGTTCTGTGATATTCAAGCACTGCAGAGAAGGGAGATCTCAACCAGCACATGTTTCCCCATCACGGAGCTGCAGCATGGGAAAGATATCACACTTGCTAACATTTTTCTTCCTACAGAGCCCAATTTTTTAAAAAAATGAAAACTGCAGTCAGGGATCAAAAATAGTGGGGGGGGGGAGTTTGCAGGAAGGGACTTCCTCAAAGGTAAGGAAGATGAAGTGAAGATGGAGATGGGAGAAAAGGTGCCCTGGGGTTCATTTAATAGTTAACCTTCTAGCTGGCCTTTGTGTCTCCTCTAAGAAGCTCAAGACAGAACAGAAAAAGCTCACTAAAATGTTTCTAAAATGACCATGACTTAAACCTAATTAACTATTAACCAGGTTAGAACGTCTTCCTGGTAACTTCTCCTGCTCTCTCTAGTAAGAATAATTGGTTACAGTGAGCAGTGATGGGTTAGGGTATTATGGGAGTGGGTGGCAACAGGGGCAGATAGGGAAGGTAGGGTCCTGGGAGACAGGTGGATTGATGATGGGTCCCCCGTCTCCTACTGTATTTATTTATTGGGGTTGGGGTATGAAAAATGTTGAACACCTCTGCTGTTTAGGATTGCAATCTAGGTTACCTTTTCAGTTTGCTGCCTGCCAAATGCTTCACAAGTCAATTTTAAAGGAACTGTACAGGCCTGGCATACAGTATAGTTTCAGTATACAGTACAGTATAGTTATACAGGCCTCCTGTATAGTTTCATTGGTGGGTTTCTTAGCATTCTACCATTATAAAGCCTGAACATTCTAACATCATAAAAACATAAAATGGGCAGTTTTTATTAGCCCAGATCCCGGATGTCACAAAGATCTGCCCTGCTAGTAGTCTGGTCTCAAGAAGGAACTCATTGGCTGCACATGACAGAAGAGATAATATGCATATCTTGATCAAGATACAGAGCGCAATCCTATACTGCACTGGATTAGCAAGGCTGGCTGGCCAGCGCCATATCCAATGCTGGGTTGGGGGAGGCTGGAGCCTCCCCTATACACTCCTTGGATCTGCGCCTGCTAAACAGCAGGCACAGATCCGAGGAGTCCGCGCGGCCTGAATCGGGGCTGCGTGGCCTTGCAATCGGTCTTAGGAGGCGGCCGTATGGCGGCCTCCCAAGCCCGCCCACATCCTGCCCCCAAACTCCCTCCCCTCCACCAATCCCCGTGCCATCTCGGCACGGAGCCTCCCAAGCGCCGACCAGTTCCGTCGGTGCAAGGGAGGCTTCCCATCAGCGCTCTCAAGCTGATGCTACTCCTAGCGTCAGCTTGAGAGCTTTAGCACCGACATGGAGGTGCTGCTCGGCACCCCCATGTCAGCACTAATGCCGTAGCACTGACGCAACAATGTTGCATCAGCGCCACGCACCATATAGGATGGCGCTGACAGTGGGAGAGGTCAATTATCACTCGTTCAGCAGTACCTCTTCAGCTGATCAGTGTTCCCTCTAATTTTTTTTTAATGTGGAACATTTAATAACCTGACCAATATATCTTAAATAAAGCCATACATCTTTAACACTGGCATTTTTAAATGAGCAATGGCCAGTCTGACTTAACTACGATGACCTCTGTTGACCAGCTCTCGCCTTCTAACACTGCTTCCTTCCCTGCCTCTGAGTTTTTGACTTCCTTAGAAGCATCACTTCTATCAGCGATCTGCACACTTTGCCTGGCTCCAGCCAACATGAAAGAGATTAGGCAACAAAGAGATAAATTTTACACCCCTGCTAACTGGGCAAGACACACTTTTTCAAGTGATGTTCCTCATGTTTAGTGCCCAGGGCAAGAGTAATTGTCCCTCTTCACCCCAGCACAGTGTCTGTTCTAGTGGCTGTTGCTGGTGGTGTTCTGCAATTTTTTTAAAGATTGTGAGCCCTTTTGGGACAGGGAGCCATTTAACCTTTTTTTTTTTTTTTTGCTTGTGAACCGCTTTGTGAACTTTGTGTTGAAAAGCGGTATATAAATATTCTTTGATTGATTGATAAATTTTCTTGCAGCTCCTATTACAACTTCTAGGAGTCATTTCACAGCCATACAACCTAAATCAGGGGTTCTGAAATTTTTTTTAACACCGGGACCCATTTTTTAAAATGACAGTCTATCGGGGCCCACCCAGCTTTACAAGATTTTTTTAAAAAGGTGATCTAGAAAGTAATAATTATTTAATTACAAGCAATATTTTTTATTTATGTGTCAAAAAAATCTCGATCATCTTCTCCTAAGGAGGCAACCCGAATGAATAGCCTTAAGGCTTGAGGGGCTTAGTGATGTGACTCAGCCTTCACCTGTTCCCACTACCTGTCATTGACGAATCTGGGGAAAAACACCAGAAAAAAAAGATGCTCAAACACCCCCCCCCGATATTTACACAATTGAGGCAATAGTTGTCTGATTTTTTCCATCACCCATGTTTTCATTGGAGGCTCTGCAAGACCCAGTGGAAATTGGGTCACATCCCACCAAGTGGGACCTGATCCACAGTTTGAGAAACATGGCCATAGATACTATATAAATACAGCTAAGATCGGTATCATTCCCATGTTTGTTTCACTAACTGCCCCACAAATGTACATTTGCTGACAGGAGGAACAGCCTCCTAAGATCAGTTTGCCATCTTCCCCCATAATGCCCCCTCTCTCTCATCTATTGCCCCTCCATCTTTCATTACATAAATTAACTTGCAGTCTTAGATCAGACTTGATTGTCGCTCAAGAGGAAACTACCATCTTAACAGGATGTATAAAGATTCTGAGCAATATGGAGAACAAATTGAAGGTTGAAAAGCAAGGCTTAATTAACTTATTGAAAAGAAGGTTAAGAAGTGGCTTGATTAAGAATTGTAATGTAGTACCTCCATGGGGAGAAAGTGTCGGGTGCTAAAGCACTCTTTCTTCCAGCAGTGAAAAGCATAATTGGAACAAATGCCTGGAATTTAAAGTGGAAAAGGATTCAAATGAGAAATGAGGCACTTCTTTGGAAAAAGAGCAGATGATTAACTATTGGAAGAGTCTGCTGAAGAAGAGAGACTGGATTTGCCTTGAGTTTCTGTCTTTAGATGAAGAAGAGACAGCCTTCTAAAGAGATGCTCCAGCTAATTACAGCGGAGGGAGTTTGATATAACAACATTGCTCTCAGGAGGCCTTCTTGGTCTTCAACTCTTATTTATCATGGTAGCACATTAAGAGTTGCTGGCCCAGTTATCATCTTCCCAGATTTTATGGTAAACTGGAGGAAGGCACCCAAAAACAGCATTAGACACAACCAATCCTTGGGCTACACCACCATCTCTGCCCCCTGAGACCTATTGAGAAATCAAACTATGTTCCGATCTGCAGATCCCACCCTGGGACCTATTTCTTGGTCATACTAGTCATACATATAGAGTGTGACAGAAGGTTGGCAAAGCGGTATGGACTGTTGGGATTTGGTTTTAGTCACCTCCTACAAGAGGTTCACAAAGTGTGTTTCAGTGGTGTTGCACAGCTTCCTGGCTTGCTAGGCCAAGACTGAGTGAAATCTCATGAGAATAGTATGAGATCCCATGCACTCTCGTGCTGTTCTTGCAAGATCACATGCTATTTTTACTGATCACACAAGAGTTTGCACTATGTTGGCTGGGGGAGGTGAGACGAGGTCATGCAGTACCCCTGTGAGTATGAAGGGCACTGCAGCCCTGGAAAGGTTGATAACCACAGATAGACACCGAGATCTGGGTGGCCACATACCCATGAGTAAAGAAGTGAAGGAGGGCTACTCATGGGCAAGAGAGGGGTTTCTGCAAACTCAGAGAACTCAGAGGTATGAGTAAAAAGATGTTAGATTGTAAATTCAAATCAAAACAAGGCAACCTGATGAGGAATGGGTGTGTTTATACCTTCCAGGAATTAAGGAATTTTCTCCAGGTATCCTGGAGAGTGAATGTAGCATGATGGCTCAGAATTGAGAAGCAGGAACTCGCCAGTTGGAATTTCACTTCTGGCATGACGCTACTGTTGTATAACTCTGGAAATCTATCAAGCCCAAGAAGTTCTCCTTTCTCGCCATGACCTGTTCTTTCTGCTTCCTGTTTCTTAGACTACATGTAGTGTCCATCCCCCCCAGCCCAGTTGTTAGATGTAAAAAAGGAAGTTCACCAGTATTTGGTGGTGCCTCATCAACCCTGATGGTTTTGAGTCACGCTAACTGTATTTCTTATCCAGTTGATTCCTTAGTGTACTGCCCCCCAAAATATTTACATCTGAACCAGTCACTGCAGACCAACCCAAGCATGCCTTCAATAGTGCAACTGAAGGTTGGGATGACCTGAAGCTCAGAACACTGTAAATCACATTGGGGTAAAAACAAAATCCTGACATTCTCTCAGGGTCAGCCTACAGAAAGACAAGTCTCCAGGTACATTATTAATCCTGTATGGGTTTGTCTGGCTTAGTCCGAAAGGAAAGATCTTTAATAAATTATGAAAGGTCACTTTAGGTAGCTTCTTTTCACGTATTTTGAGCAATTGGGATATGGGTGTAAACAGTGTGTTCATCACGATGGCATCCACTCTTAGAAATGTAGATTGTCTCACGGTATTGTAGCTTGGTTAGATTGTGAATTTAGTTGCAACTAAGAGTGGATCCACTTGGCCTTTGGTAGAGTTCTCCCCCCATGACACTAGGGTAAATAGGGATGGGGGTATTGTGGGCTCTTGCCCAGAGTGTAACCATATGGACAGCATAGAAACTATAGAATGTGCTTTTATTGAAAATTCTAGGAGAACTAAATGTACAAACTTTGTGTGCAGAAGGATCTCACACTCCACCATCATAAGTCTCAAACTGATGGCGGAAATGCTGCACTGCTGTCATGTGTGCTGGGATCATCAGTGCAAACAACTAGAGGCCATACAACACTGCCCATACAACAGCAACTCACAGATACTCCAGTGAATCTGGCAGGTTGGTGGTAGGGCAGTTCAGGGGAGGATTGGGGTAGTTCAAGGTGGGGAATGAGCTGGGCAGGGTGTGATTCAAGGGAGGATTTTGGCGGCAGCCATACCAGCTGAGATCTCTCTCCTCCACCCCAAACTGCCTCTTTGGACGTGTGTTGGATTGGGCACTTGAATTTCCAGGGGGCACTCTGCCATGATTGGTGCCACAGGGTGAGAGGTAAGCAAATAATTGCCAAGGCAGTGATGCAATAATGCATACTTAAACAGAGCCATAAAAATGTGCATGCGCCAACATTACAAGAGATAAGATAACTTGCACAAAATAGGGTAGTTCTGAAAACTTGCAAGAAATCTCATTTCTTAGTCGTGGCTCAGACACAAACTGTGGCATTGAGGGTGCAGGCCAGCAGGAGTATCTGCTGTGTCACGTTCATGGTCCCAGGTATAACTATACTCTGGTCCAACCTCCTGCTGCACAGGGAATGGAGCGGCGTACTGCACAGTCAAGGTGATCGGGCCAGGCGTTAAATTAATGACTACCTGGGGCGGGTCGTTTCAGATGGGGCGGGACAGTGATTGCTCATCCATTGATTTGATGTGGCATTCCTGCCCTGTTTCAAAGCGATGGGGTGCACCTGTCACTTCAGGGCACCGTCCCCTTTTTCTCCATAGTTTGCAGCTGGGCATTAGAAACTGGTTGTTTTTGTGGGGCGGTTGGGGACAAGCTCTAGGCTGTCCCCACCATGGTAGCGTGCAGGGGGGGTAGGTAAGGTGCTTGAATTGGCATCCATTCTGAGGCAGCATGGTTGGGGATCGGCCAGGCCGCTCATATGTTGCTTATCCAGCTCGGTGAGGCTGGCGGGCGGTCCCCTGACTGGATTTAGCGAAGCTACCCTTGGTTCAGGCCGAGGTGAGTCTGAGCATCACGCTGCCTTGACCTTCGGGTCAGTGATGATGGACTCAGCTCGGCAATGATGAACTGGAGTCTGGAGTCAGAGGGTACGCCGGTTGTGGTCATCCAGATCACCCGGGGGAGGCAGATGGCTAGGACTGTTTCCTCAAAGATCCCACATGCTTAGTTAATGCTCAGCTGCAAGTTAAAATGTTGTGAGTTAATAAAGTGGCCCTGTTTAACTCCAAGCACTAGTCTCGTGTGTTTATTTGAGGGGTGCGGGGTAAACAACTGCAAGAGGGAGACAGCAGGTGCAAACATTTAATGGAATAAAAAAAACTGTGTTTTTATAGGTGCCAGATGTCACCTGTCAGAGTCCATCTCCATCCCTGCTGGGACTAGATGAAGCTGTTAATTCCTTGCTGAATCATGGAGCAACACTGCACTTCTGTCATGTGCCCTGGCAAAGTGGGACTGCTAGGGAGGTCTGTGTGGAGAGAGAGAGAGAGAGAGAGAGAGAGAGAGAGAGAGAGAGAGAGAGATATTTAGCAGCACGATCACATGTCTTAGGTAGACTCAGGAGGGCCTGTCAACTGGCAGCCTGTGAGACGTTTGTATCTGGCCCTCAAGGTAATTTTACTTCGGCTCTAAGGACACAATCCTAACCTGGAGTTAGGCCAGCACAGTTAGGCCAGCAAAGTTTGGCTGGAACAAGGGATACCGTAAAGTACGTTTGGACCACTCTCAGAGTCAGAGAGGCCAGCACATAAACGTCACGTGCGCCATCCTCCCTGAATCTGAGAGTGGTCTAAACACACTTTATGGTGGCCCTTGTGCCAGCTAAACTTTGCTGGCGTAGTTTATGCCGGCCTAACTCCAGTTTAGGGTTGCACTCTAAGAGTCTGGAGCTTCTGGGTTTATGCAGCCCTTTGAGAGACACCTGTCATTTCAAAACCTGTGTTACTCTTTAAGGAGCTGCTTCACTGATTTACTGGGTCAGCAGCTGAATGGGCAAGGAGGGGGGAATTAGTAGCTATTTGCGGCCACAATGAAAGGCTGAGGAAATCAGGCATGGGGGGAGGTCATCTAGGAAAAACCTTCCCTCAGAGGAGACCAGAGATCCCAGCGATTCTTGTTTAAACCAAATTGCAGCAGTGAATCCAAGCGGTCAGAAAGCCCACTCTAATGCCAGTGAACATGGGTTTAGGCAGTCAAAACAGAACCAGATAAAAAACAGAAAAAGTTTAAAAAAAAACAACCTCCAGATAAAAAGGAATGAAACAAAATGGGGAAAGTGCAGAGAAAAGCACATTCAGCAGGCTGGTTGACTTGCCTAGATGGCCACGAAGAGAGAGAGCTTGACAATTTGGATGCAGGAACTGTTAAAGCCCATCAAGAGGATGGGTCTAGTCGCCACGAGAGAAAACCATGCAACATCCCAATGTGTTGCAACACCTGGGATGCCTGGCAGACTGGCTTGAAGTGGAAAGCGCAAGCAGAACAAAAATTCATTCCCTAGAAATGTCTAGATCCAAACATTTCATTTATTTTACGCATTTTCGTGGGCCAGAAAAAAATCAGTTTTAAAATGAAAAAAAATTTAAATGAATGAATAAGTTTTCCTTGGATCTTTGTGTGTGTGTGTGTGATCAGTGTGAGATGCCTCCGAACAAAATGTGACAACTACAGAGAAACGATGCCATGCTTAAACTGAGAAATGATATACAGTGGGTAAAAATGTCAAATATTAGCAAATGCTCTCACCCAAAAAAGTTGCTGTGGACTGGATAAAATCATGTGGAGGGCTGAATGGGGCCCCCAGGCTGTAGTTTGGGGACCCCTGGACTAGACTGAAATGCAGACCCTGTGGCTAGCTGCTTATGTTGTCCAAGAATCCTGGCTTTCTCCACTTTCTGGGGAGGGAGTGGTGTGTGTAGCAGGAACCAGCAGCCAGTTCTAATGGCAAAACCTGGCACAGCACATCCAAGCATTCTTGTGCTTGGCCTTAAGAAACCTAGGTTTGATTATGCCACAGGTAGAGGTGTTTGAAAAGGGTGTTATTTATTTTATTCAGAAGTAAGCCCATTGTGTTCAGTAAGGGAACAATTCTAAGCTGCGCTGGAATAGCAAGGACAGCGGGCCTGCGCCAAATCCTGCACAGCTTCGGTGTGCTGGGGAGCTCCCCAGGGCAAGGGCCACGTTAAAATCAGGGCTGCATGGCCTGGGGACACAGCCCCCACCCTCCTCCCCAGGCTGGCATGCCTACTGGCCTGTCCACCCCCCACCGTGTTCCTCCCACCCGCCTGCCCTCCCCATGTTCAGAACTGCTCTTGCGCCATCCGAGTTCTGCTGGAGTGGCGCTGCGGTGCCTCAGTTTGGTGCCCTTGTTCCAACACTGCTGCTAGCATCAGTCCAATGGCAGTAGTGCCAATGCAGGGGTGCTGGTTGGCACCCCCGCATTGGCGCTAGTGATGTTGGGCCAACACAAGCACGTTGTGTTGGCCCAAGGGATGTCATACTACTGCAGCCTTCAGCTGAAATCCTATCGTAGAAATAAACACCTCTAGCCATGGGATTACCTGATTGGATGAGAGAAAACTATCTGGCCACTTCATCCCTTTACCTAGACAGGTGGGCTTGGCTGCCCAGTTGGTGGGCATATGCCACTTTAGAGGGCTAGTTAGAAGTTTCTGGGGAAACACAGATATGATGCGGGATCAATTCACATTGTTGCACATCAATCAATCAATCAACAGGTACTTATATACCGCTTTTCAACACGAAGTTCACAAAGTGGTTTACAGGCAAATAGTAATAATAAAGTAAAGGTTTATAATAAAGTAAAGCACATGAGGTTTTTTGTGGGGTGGGGAAGGGAAATGGCATTTCAAACAAAGAACTTCTAAGACACATTTTAGTGTAATGGCTTCTGCATCTGCTATGGAGGTTTAGGAAATGTCTTAAAATATAGGGAAATAGGCAGAAACCTAGACAAGAAAACAGGTCATTCATCACATATCTTAAAATTGGGAAAATGGCTGTCTTTTAGGGCGCAATCTAATCTGGAGTTAGGCCAGCACAGTTAGGCCAGCACAGTTTGGCCAGCACAAGGGACACCATAAAGTATGTTTGGACCACTCTTCGAGTCAGAGAGGCCAGCACACAGATGTGTGCCATCCCCCCTAACTCCAAGAGTAGTCCAAATGCACTTCATGGAGGCCCTTGTGCCAGCCAAACTTTGCTTGTCTACTGCACAGGTCTAACTCCAGGTTAGGATTGCGCTCTTAGACTGGACATGCACATCACTTGATCTCTTCTTTCCTGATTGTTTCCTGTTTCATGACTAGCAGCTGTACATGTGAACTGAATAGTACTGCATCTGAAATAACACACTATGACACAGTCCCTCCTAACTAGGCAAAGTGACAAAGTGAGAACAAGTAGTTGTTCTCTTATGTTTAGCAGGGGAGCAGCAACTGTTCCTTGTTCATCGTAGCAAATTGTCCTTCCCAGTACTATTTGCCAGTGTCTTTTTAGCTAGTGAGCCTCTTAAGGGCAGAGAATTAACTTCGCATTTCTTTTGCTATGCTTTGAGAATGTTTGCGCAGAAAAGCAGTATGTTTCAATAATAATAAAAACAACCCAGAAGTTACAGATTACTGGGTAGTTGGTTGACACATGTGCCAAGTCGCGCAACGAGGGAGAACGCAAAGACCAATATGATCCATAAGTTCTACTTTATTGTTGTACACAAGCCATACTTATACCTCAGGGTTACATCGCACATGTCATTCATCATTAACCCGGAAAGTTTCAATTAACACCTTGCAAACAAGCTTAAACGGTCTCGCTAACAAGCTTAAGGGTTTAAGGGTTTCATTAACTTTCTACAATCTTCTTTCCGTCTTAGCGCTTTCTCAATCTTCCGGCCGTATCAGAGCAGGCTGCTCCGCTTCCGATCTCCTTGTTCCGTGCGTTGTCGTGTTGCGCAAGGGTCAGCCGTGTCGTGCAAGGGTTAGTTGATTGCAGCGGACTTCTACTTTGTTCTGGCCCATGTTTCCCCAATCCCATAGTCCTTAGCAAAAACCAACCTTTCAACAACATGTAAAGTCAATCACTTGCTGCTAGTCATTGAGTGGTGAAAATGGAGGTGTAAACTGGTCTCCTAACTAAATCCATAGGGCTGGTGTAATTGTTAGCTGTTCAATAATATAAAGAGCATTAAAGAAAGTATTTGAAAATGATCGATAAAAACGTTTGAAACAAAAGTCAATGGAATCTACTGTCTGTGCTACTAGGCCTTTACCTCTGACCCCAATAATCAAATGTCCAGATTCTCAACAAAATAAGTTCCTTCAGTATCCCAATTCTTTAAGACCCACTATGCATGGCTAGTTACATTAAAGGATTTTGAAGATCAGTGCTGTTCCAGCTGCTGGGTTTGTTGTGCAGTAAAGAGGATGTTTATTATATAGTCCTTGACACAGCTGGGGTTCCAACAGCTGCAGTCTTCTAAGGCCAAAACTCAATTTTTTATATAAAAAAAATCTAGTCCAACTAGTCCAGCTTCCTGGATCTCATAGCAGCCCACCAGAGGCCTCAGGGAGCACATAAGACAAGAAGACACCTGTATCCTCCTACCACTTCCTTGCATATATGTGTACACACACACACACACACACACAGAGAGAGAGAGAGAGAGAGAGAGAGAGAGAGAGAGAGAGAGAGAGAGAGAGCTCTCAACCAGCTATTTTAAAGTGAACTGTTGGTAAGACAGTATGGTAAAACTTCTCAAAGACTTCTCATTCTGGTCCATCATGCTCCAAGAACTTATTTAGGGAGATCATCAGCCACACTTTACAAAATAAATTAGTTGCTGTATTTCTCATCTTTAATTATGCTTCTGGAAAACCTGCCAGACAAAGGGGATGTCACCACAGGCTGTCACAACCAGGACAAAGTCAACATCTTGCTATTAGAAAGAGTGGTATAGAAGTCCATTTAGAGGATCAACTGCATTCGTTCGTTCATTCTATTTCTAACCTGCCTTTCTCCAAAAAGCGCCAAAAGTGGGTAACTAAATGCGACAGTTCAAATGATAGACATGGCAGCATTAAAATAAAGTACAGCCTTAAATCCGGAATAAAACAAAACAGCATCACTCAAACTTTAGAGAACACAGCTCCAAACACGCTCTGGAAAAGAGTGTGTTCATGTTTCTCATAACTATTCCACAGTTGTGAAAATGGATGAAAATGGCTTGCACCTTGTCCTGGCCATCCTGCCCTCAGAAGGAGGTGGCACTCGCAACATGGCCCTACTTGTTGATCCAAGCATCCAGGGAAAGTTACAGGGGATGATGTGTTCCCAGAGATGGGTGGGATACATGCTGCATGGATAAGCAACAATGGCCCTGTTCCATTCGCAGTGGAAGGCAAATGGAAACTGTAGTGGGGCAGCAACAGTAGAAAGTGGTGGTGATAGAGATGCAAAGCCTAGTTTCTAATTCCTGAGCTCATCTCATTGGCATCGATTATAGGTGCTTCAGGTGCTGATATGTTCAGTCAGCGGTTACCCACCTGGGGAACGTCAATAACTCAAGATGGAAGAGAAACTCAATGGTTGCTACAAGAACAAATTAGTGGAGCAGATGCAATATACACATGAGTGACATTGAACAGAATGTTCTAAACAGATTCCTGGGGAAACAGCCATTGGTGGAGTGATGTGTTAACACCAATGAGTTTGCCTCAGTGACTGCTCAGGTGAATGTGACCAAGTGCCATTTCTGTGGGTGGGCTCTGAATACCTGTATGCGCATGCAAATTGTTCCAGCTCACAGTGGCTGCCTGGGAGGGCTTCTATTCTGATTGCCAACATGACTTCGCATCCGGTAGAATTCCCTCCCAGGAACAAAGATCCAGGCCTGTTCAAAGACAAAAGAATCCTTTGGTTTCCATGGAAACATGGAGCCATTGCTGCAAGGTGCATGATATACAGTAATGCTGCCTCCTCGCCATCAGAGAAGATGAGAGGCCTGGCTAGCGCTCGGATTGGCACCCTGCTGTTTCCATAGATACGTACAGCTGTCCCTTTTTTAGAATGTGGCTTGTACCGTCATCGTCATTAAAAGGGATTAGCAGTAGTTACATCAGCTGTTACCTAGAACGTTGCAGTTTCCATGGCAACGCATATACGCCGAGGCACCAAAGTATGGTCTTGCGTATAGGTGCTCTGAACAAAGCAAAACAAAAAAAATGCCAAACGCAAGAAACAACTCCAGCTGAAAGAGATACACGAGGCTTTTGGGACATTGGCTAGTTAGCACTCCACCATATGTATAAACACTACGACGAATGAATGGCCGACGTTTCGTGAAGATTGACATTCACATGAGAACGTGGACAGTTTCAGACACATTTTCCGAGTGCCCAAAGAACAAGAGCTACATTGGTACATGCCAACTAGAACATGCCAACCAGTAATTATTAATATTATTAATAAGATAATAATAGTAGTAGTAGTAGAGAATAGGAAGCTGCCAAAGGCAGAGACCAACTCAGAGATGACAAGCACAATAGTCACACTTCCACAGTCTTCCTGCCGGACAGGATTGTGTTCCGTTGAGAAAGTGTAACCTTTTGACCTATTATAGGTTTGGTACTCAAGAGGGTGACTTCCAACCTAAGCAAGCTCAAAAATAATATACAGAGCATATTCATTACAAGAGGAAACTAAAGGCTTCTGACTGTTGATGGTGTCTGTGTTGTGTGTAATTCAACACCACTACTGTATTACAAAACCAAAATAATGTAGTACAGATACAATGCACATGTCTTCTCCCATGCTCATTAGTACTGGATGCTATATCACAACTGACAGGTGCTGCACTTGGCTCTTCCGCCACAAGCATCCCTAGCTATTTCCTACATCTTTTCCAAGTGCGTAGCCAAATAAGGCATATGATACATCCCACCGATGAGTTTGAAATGCAAATCATCTTCCCCAGAAGAGCAAAGGGCTATAGAGTGATGAGCCTTTCCCAAAGTCAAGACAGCCGGCTTAGGGCAGGGCTCACCAAACCCTGGTCCACAGACTGAATCTGGTGTTTGCCCCTCCCGCCCTGCCATGAGCAGTCACCTGATCTTGGCATAGGGATGCTCTGGGCAGTCACGGCTATGGCCTGGATATCCTGGTGCAAAGCCTGCTGGGACATTGGGCCATAGACGCAACTGTTCAGCCCGTTCCTATGCCCAGATCAATAAGCACTGCTCAGGATGGGGAGGGAGTTTTCATTGCACAGCGGTCTCCATTTTGGTTTAGGAAATGGAGCATGACTAGTGCAACTATTATTATATCCCAGTAACTTCTTGGCTAGGTAACACCAGACAGATTGAATGAAACACAAAAGCAAGCAAGAACACTACTGCATAGGCCGCTGAGCAAATTTCCAGGCCCAGCTCCAGCAAAAGAGGCTTTACGATCTATATTGACAGCATTATGAGCAAAATAATTTCCCAACACATGACTCAGAGAATTACAGGAATTCCAATGTTCTCCTCCTGCATATCCATCCAACATGTCTTAGAATGTGCTTAAAGGTGGCAACACACTTGCTTTGGGAATTCAGCACATCTCTATGGGTACATCACAACTACCCATTAACACTTACAAATGGACTGTATGAGTACTTCCAGCAGTTGGATCTAAATAAGACAGCAGAATCCCTGTGGTATTCAACCAAATGTTAACTGGAGAAAATAGTCTCCTCCATAAACATCTTTTTAAAAAACAAAACATCCAAGATGTGGAAGTTCTCTCCGTTCAGACAAATGGAAACCAATGTACTTATCACAAAGTCCAACCCTATGTACTGTATGTCTACTCAGAAATAAGTCCAGTGGCTTAGCTAAGGTAGTGCAGGGGGTAACAATTGCACAAGGCAACACACTTTAGGGGGGGCAACAAGCCAAGCATGACATTAGTGGCCAAAATTGTGAAAACCTTGATATGTAAAAATAATGCCATCATGTTATAGATCATTGGAAAGGTAATTTAATGCTGACTGCAATGAAACAAACCACACTGTAATATCTGTATTCTATCAGACATTGTGGTCTATTAACCAGGTAAACATTTATTTATTTAATAAATTTGATTTCTTCATGGAGGAGGGACTACAAAATCTTCTTTGCCCCAGGTAGCAGATGTGTAAGTCCCGTTATAGACAATAGGGCTTACTCCCAGGTAAAAAAATTGGAAAGGATTGAAGCGTCACACAGCAGATCACTCTTTCAAACACTTTCATGCTGATTTAATAACAAACCCACCACTATTCTAGCTCCTCTAATGAACAAGCACACGATCATAGAGCACCATACGGCCACCTTATAATTCATATGGGCGCAGGGCTGCTGCGTCTTGTTGTACAAATTGTGTACTGTATAATGGTGTCACATCTAAGGGAGCTCTATTCACATTGGAAGGAGGAGGAATGCTGACAGAACCTCACTTCCAGCTGGGAGGAAGGAGGGTCCCAGCTGTTCTAAGTACAGCAGGGTCTGAAAAAATAATTATTATTATTTTTATAATTAACACTGTAATAATTAACACTGATGACTCATGAGAAGCTGAAATTATTTACACAGAAAACAAACACAATACCATCAGACTCAGAGTGCAATCCTAACCTGGAGTTAGGTAAACACAGTAGGCCAGCATAGTTTGGCCAGCACCAGGTCCACCGTAAAGCACGTTCGGACCACTCTTGGAGTCAGGGAGGATGGCACACTTCTGTGTGTTGGCCTTTCTGCCTCTGAGAGTGGCCCAAACATACTTTAAGGCAGCCCTTGTGCCGGCCAAACTTTGCTGGCGTAACTATGCTGGCCTAACTCCAGGTTAGGGTAGCACTCTTAACTGTGATACTTTGGAATTTACCAGTTTGGAACTTACCAAAAAGAGACTGCTAAAGGGATAACTCTTTCAGATTATGTAGGAAGCATGGGGTTCGTGGAGACAAGACATGCCTCCCTCTCAGGAAGCGACAGCTGTGGGGTGAGGCCTAAATCCTATAAAGCAACCACTGTGTCGAGGCATACCAATGGGTCCACAGGTGTGCTGCAGGAGTTTGGGAGAGGCTAATTTATTAGTAGAGCCATTGAGGGATGTGAGCCCCTCACCTGCAGTGCGCTGCACCTTACCAGTTGCCCCAAAACTGATGGTGTGTGCCTTGACAGTTGTAGCACCTTATCAGTGTGCCATGAGAGGAAAAAGGTTGAAAATCTCTGCAGCAAAACTTGAAAAGGGAAACGCTGAGAAAGGACAAAAGTTGAAAAGAGAGGCAAGAAGGGGTTCTCTCAGAGCATGAAGGCTTTGCCTGTATAAAGCCTTCAGCTGGGTAGTACTACAAACCTGAGGGGGAAAACAACATAAGAACATATGAAGAGCCCCACTGGATTAGGCCAAAGGCCCATCTAGTCCAGTTTCCTGTATCTTACAGTGACCCACCAGATGCCTCAGGGAGCACACAAGACAACTAGATACCTGCATTTTGGATGACAAACAGGGTGACAAGCAGTGGTGTACCTACGGGGAGGGGCTAAATGCTAAGTGTTGCAGGAGCCTGAGCTCCTGTGCAACTTGGCCCTTCCCCCTCGCTTTCAGGACCATTTGCGGCTTGGAGAGCTGGCTCCAAGGCTTTGCTCTCTGAGCCACAAATGGCTCTGGGGGTAAGGGGGAGGGGCCACATTACACAGAAGCTCAGGCTCCTGCAACACTTAGCATTTTGCCCCCCCCCCCGGTAGGATTGCCACTGGTGTCAAGCGTGTGGTTTTTGAGATTTCGGGGGGGGGGGAATCCAGTGGAAAAATTGAGAGATGTTGGGAAATGGGGTTTCATGAAATATTTTCCTTTTTAGGATGATCAGTGAAATACTTTTTAAAGGCAAGTTTCCAAAATATAGTTTTCGCTGCTCTTGACATTCTCAAGTTGCTACCTAATTCCCAGGTAAGACAATTTTGCAGCATTAAGCAATTACAGGTTCTCTATATGGTGGGGATGGAAGTCTTTTACCTGCTTCAGATTCTGCCATCTTCTGCAGTATGTGAAAGCAATTCTGCTCTTTGGGCAAACACACACCCAATTAAGAAACAAACCAGTGTGCAAAGCAGTAGGGAAGTTTGCTTCAATTGGTACAAACCTTCAGTTTGCTGAAGGAAGTGGAGAGAAAAATGAAAGTGCAGAGTGAACTGAAAGGACTGTAATTCATCCTGAAGGGGTGGAGTCCTCTGATTAGAGAAAGAAACTTGAAATGGTGGTATTTTTGAAGGCTTTATTATTAAAATGACATGTGTTTCATATGGAACCAGGACTGCAATCCTATGCATGCTTACCTGGGAGCAAGTACCACTAAACATAATGGAGTTTACTTCTAAGTAGGAAGCCTAGGATTGCTTTGCATGTAACTACTATGAACATAGCTTTGTGAACTACTTTTTTTTTGAAAAGCAGTACATAATAATAATAATAATAATAATAATAATAATAATAGTAGTAGTAGTAGTAGTAGTAGTAGTAGTAGTAGAGAAGAAGGTCAATATTGTGCCAATTATCATTAGGGCCCTTGGAGCAGAGCCTAGTAATCTGAAGAAACACTTTAACATTCTTGGCCCTGAGCAAATTACACCAGCTCAGCTCCAGATTGTAAAACAGTGTTTATAAACTATGATATGAAGAAATCTACAGTATGAATTGAAGAAAAGCCACATACAGTTTCACCACTATGTTCTTAGAAACCAGACATTTCTTAGAAATCAGAAGCACATACTTTTTATTATTATTAACATGTTCCCTAATGCTTTTATTAATTAGCCTCTGGCCTTTCCATTCATCCCACTGTAGGAGTTGGTCTTTCAAGGTAACCTTTATTTTTGTCTTGGAAAAAGGTATCTCATAGGGTTGTTGATATAATGCTAATATTATGTATATTGTACCAGAGAGCTCTATGCCACATATAATTTTCATGGCCTCTGAGTAAATAAATTATGGGCAGTTCTTAATGCCTGACTTAAAAGAAACACAGCAGCCTACTCTATATTGAGCTACAGAAAACTCCAATAATCTGGCATCTTTGAGGACCTGGTTGGTACCAAACTATCAGATATGCCAGGAGGTGCTATCCTGCCCTCAGTGACCCCCAGATCCAGTGTCCCTGAGCAACAGGGTTGCTACTTACCTTGCTGTCAAGCTGCTTGGGTTGTCCCCAAGTTGCTCCTATTGGTGCTGGCCTTGGTGGCACCACTGTAGAGTCAGGCACCACTGAGTCTGCATAGATGCCAGCAAGGTCAGGAGTCTGCTTCTGAGCCAGGAGCGCTACTGGACTGTTCTGATGCTGGCTTAGTGGGGGTGCTGGCCAATTTTACTGTAATTAGTCGGTGCCTGCATCCAGGGTGCAGTGCAATATGCATTTGCAAAAATACTCTAATTTGTGGTGCTGATCTCCTGCCTCTTCTAGGCTACTGTGGGGCGCAACAGTTAAAAGTGCTTAAAGTGTCAAAAATTCATTGATTACAACCTAGAAGGGACTTATTTTCCTCAGGCATAATTACAGCCACAGGAATTCAAGCACAAATTAAAGAACTTAAAACTTGCCTGGGAGATCATTAATGGGGTATGTCATATTCTGCCTCTCCCCCCCACCAAGCATATGGCATTCAGATATACATGACTTCTGCACATAAAAATGGCATTTTAGCCATCATGGCCAATAATACATGAAAGGTTTATTCTCCATTAATGTGCCAATCCCCCCTTTTAAAGCTGTGTCATCACACAATGCAAACAGGGCTTTTCTGCTTTTTGAGAGACACTCGGGGTTGGCCCTTAGAGGCACATTGTTGTCTGCCAAGTGACAACTCATTAGCGAAGCATCACATTCATGCAAACAATTATTGCCTCAGTGTTCAATGGTGGAGAAGTTATTCTATTTTTTTCCCACAATTGCCCTACAAGAGCAGGCTACTTTAAAAATCCAAACAGATCTGAGCGCAATCCTAACCTGGAGTTAGGCCGGCACAGTTAGGCCAGCAAAGTTTGGCTGGCACAAGCACGTTTGGACCAGTCCTGGAGTCAGGGAGGATGTGTGCTGGCCTCTGACTCCGAGGGTGGTCCAAACATGCTTTACGGTGGCCCTTGTCCTGTCCAAACTTTGCCGGTCTCACTGTGCCGGCCTAACTCCAGGTTAGGATTGCATCCTCAGTCCTTTCAGTGAGTCTTCCCCCCCCCCCCAGGGCAAAACTAGGCATGATGGAGATCTCCTGATCCTTTTTAAACAAATTAGCAGCTCCACCGGTGGGCTGGTTGAAAAAGTGGCAAATGGCTCTCTGCAGGGTGTTTAACCTTTTCCTCTGTTCTTTTCTGTCATCAAAATCATATCCTGAAGGTGCTATCATCTCCAGTGAGGAAAAACTACATGTGAAGCATCACCGCCCCTCACCCTCGCTGACCTAATAGGAAATTTAGGAGATGACTTACATGGGGAAAGGATTAACCCTTTTCTCCCAGAATGCCGCTTCTCTGGCATTCAAGGAAGGGGGGCTATGTGGCGCCATTAAGGGTGCAATCCAAGCCCTGGGATGGACCTGCACAAGTCTCCTGTGCCAGCCCAGGAGTATCAAAATGTATATAAAATGTGTTTGCGATGACTCAGGAGGACGGGAGGCCAGGGCACGCCGCTTCCTAGGGAGGCTGGCTCAAGGGATAGGGGAGGGGGGAGGATGGAAGGAGGATGGAACAACGTGGGTGGAGGGTGGGCTCGTGGGCAGACCAGACCAGAGAAGGAGGTGGTGCCAGGATCTGGCACTTAGGCCAGATTCTACCCCCCATCCTGGACGTCCTGGCCTTGCTCCAGTTATGGTGGCACAGATCCATGAAGGCCCATTCAGGCTGCTGCCACATTACCCAGGGTAAGGGGAATCAATTCCCCTTGCCCTGAGTTGCACCGCAGACAGTCCTGGCCTCATGCTGGATAAGGCGCAGGCCAGTCAAGCCTGCCCATTCAAGCATGGGGTTAGGATTGCGCTCCTCTTCAGTCGAGAACTTTGGACCATCCATTTTAGCTCACCTCCACTATTCTGAATAATTCCTGGGGAATGGTCCTGCCAAAGCTGAGCATGTATTAGGCATGGGTTTCAGTGGGAGTGATTGAAGCCAGTGACCTCCATGTCCACTGAAATCAGCAATGGCTTTTTAAAAAATGTAACTTTGACCGGATTATGGCTTTGTTCATTAATCTGCTTCATTTATGGCTTTGAGTGTGTTTCTGTTTGTTTTAAATTATATTTCGAAACAAAACGCTACAAATACACACAAAGAGAGTTTCGAGGGAGAGAGAGAGAGAAAAAGAAAATAAAGGTTTTGACATAGATTTAGCTTTAAAAAAATTGGCAGTAATGATTTCACTTGTTTTGATCATATTGTCAGTATTTCCATTTAGTTGCATTGTGTTGGTTTTTGCAAATCTTTATGTCTAAAACCTTTAAAAATCTTTAGAGAATGAGGATGCTCTTATGTTAATTGCTCTTGTCTGAAGATATGGGGTGGGGGGAAACTTGACAGCTTATACTTGATTGGAAGGGTTGCCAAATAGGCTCCATACTTTGAAACTGTTCAATGCACATAAGCCGCTGAAAAATACAGCTGGTTGAAAACATGTGCAGTTAATACAGTGATTATGCATGCAAGGTTTTAAAAGAACAAACTAAAGTTATCAGGCTGTAGTTTTTAGAACTCTGAAGCCAGGGAACATTGGATGTGTTGCTAATTTTACTGCTCCTACATTGCCTGTATTAATTTAAAAAATATCTTCTCTGCATTATGCTCCAAATCCTACTTTTATCTGCTATTGATGAGATGGAGGCCAAACACATGCTTGACAGCACCATGTGGTGTAGCTGGATTCTACATCCTCACATTGCAGGGGAGAGAGCAAAGGGTTGACTCCACCATGTCATTAAAAAACCAACAGAAAAAACAACTTATGTAGCAATTTGCAAGTGACGAAAGGACATCTGGGTAAGTCTCTAGTCTCCTAGTTCAGGATGAAGTATAATCAAAAGAAGGTTTTTGGAAATGTGAACTAGTTGTGTCACTGAGTTCAAACTACCAAGGATGAAAAATGCTTGGAATTGGATGGGAAAGACAGAAGAGAAAATGGTGCATTCCCCTCCCCCTCCACACACACACTCTAGGACGGAAGTTCCCAAACTGTGGGTCATGAACCAATGTCAGGTGTGTCACCAAGTAGCTGGGGCAGCCACATTGAAAAGATGGGAAGATAGGATGCTGGAAAGGGGGAAGGCTGTGTTTTTGTTTTGCTTGTGTCAAGGTTATAAATAGGATTTTTTCTTTCTGGTATTCTTTGCTATTGGAGAATGGCTGAGAAATAACCCCACTTATTGCTGCATTCTCAGGAAAGCAACAGGCTGTGACATCACAATGACAGCACTTCTGACCATGACATCAGTTTTGGTGGGTCCCAGACAGATTGTCATTCTAAAAAGTGGGTCCTGGTTTGTGGTTTGAGAACCACTGCTCTAGGACATCAGACTCGGACATAATATAATTACAATTGGACATAGTATAATTATATATGCATATTCTTTGGTCCAATAGGCAATTTGTATGAACAGAAAAGAGAGTACCTATTACATTACTAATGAATGTATTAATACAGTGATATTCAAACTTTTTAGACCGGGACCCACCTTTTAGAATGGCACTCGTGTTGGGACCCACTGGAAGTGATGTCATTAACCTGGGAGTGATGCTGTGACAGGAAGTGACATCATCAAGCATTGTAATGTAATAAAATGACACTCCTGAAATGCAAATTCGCATTCTTGGACTGTAGCATTTGTACAACCATGAGGGCACAATCCTAGAGTTAGGCTGGCACAGTTAGGCCAGCAAAGTTTGGCAGGAACAAAGGCCACCGTAAAGCGTGTTTGGACTACTCTCAGAGTCAGAGAGTCCAGCATACAGATGTGTGCCATCCTTCCTGACTCCGAGAGTTTTCCAAATGTGCTTTATGGTGTCGCTTGTGCCAGCTAAACTTTGCTGGCCTAACTTCAGGTTAGGATTGTGCCCTGAAACATCCCTGACAGAAAGCAAGATTACAACAAAATATTATGTAAGAGCACTGAACTAAAAACAAAAATTTAAAAAACCCTCGCTTGAAAATCCAAACTCTTCACACTCACAAAAGGAATATAACAAGAGTCAGGTCTGCAGTTTCCAAGATGGCTGCTCCCAGCTTTCCGCAACCCATCAGACATCGGATTGGGACCCACCAAGTTGGTCCCAAGCCAGTTTGAACAACACTGTATTAATAGATACGCTTTCTGGGAGGCAAGGCAACTAAAGCAGGAACAAGGGGCAGTTACAGACAAATGTCGTGCTTATTAAGATGTAAAAAAAAAGTCCCACCCCCTTTTCCCCTGAAGAACTGTGTAAGAGGTTTTGTTACTGGGAAAATCTAATCTCACCAACATACTGCAAGTGGTTCATTGCATCTATACAACGGTTGTCCCTTACATTCTCCATTCTGCCAGTATTTATATTGTCACTTCTCCAAGCTAGCCCTCAGGTAACTGCCGCTCAGCTAGGCCCAACCTGCTCACAGAATCTCCCGGACTAATTCTTCCAGAAGTTTCTATTGAAAACAAGGTCAGTTCCACAAACAAACGTTGAGCTGCTGCAGCACACTGACGTTCGCTTGGAACTAAAGAGCATTCCATGCAGAGACATGTCCTTCTAATTAGGCCCAGCAGCCTTATTTTGAAACCATTGAAACCATTTTCACCGACAGGTTTCTTTCTATAGGGGGGGGGGGTCTCCAGATTTTTCAATACAAGGCCCGCATCGCATATTTCACCGATTTAAAATCAGTTTTATAAATGAATCAATGAAATCGAAACGACTGAATAAGTTTACTTGGATCTTCTTCTTTTTTGTGATTGGCATGATATAATTCGGAAGAAAAGACATTTACAGAGAAACATGCCATGCTTACACTGAGAAACGTTATACAATGAATAAAAATGTCAAATATTTTAAGTTGCTGGAGGCTGGATATAATCTTGTGGCAGGCCAGATTTAGTCCCCAGGCCATAGTTCAGGCTCATAGAACAGGAGATCCCTGTTCAATAGTAATGAAAAGTCAGTTCTTGCAGCAGGGAATGAGGAGACAGCAATACTAAGTGAAATTCATTTTTTTGGAAAGCTAATGGATGAACCCTTAACACCTTCCTTTCTACCCCCTCCTACTATGATTTGAAAAGAACTTGTTAATTTTGCTAAAACATAATCCTAGACAATAAACAGCAACACAAAGAATTTATTTTAGTGTTACTTCTCACATTACCCTGAGAGCAGACAGATGGACCCCAATCATTTAGCCCAGTATAATTCCAAACAGCTTTTCTTGCCTTTCTGTCTTGAAGTAGGAAGGTCCCCTGTTCCAGGATGTATACCTAAGATTGCTAGTTGGTGCCCAACTAGATCTTGGGGGATTTCTCTGAGTGAAGACCATACATTCAGCATGACAACTCAGTAATATTATATTTGTTTTGGAGAAGAGGAACCAACCCACCTTTGATGGGGCCCCTCTTCTTCATGTTCTAAGGGATGTGGTGGCGCTGCTGGTTAAACCTCTGCTGCTGGGCTTTCTGACCAGAAGGTTGGCAGTTCGAGACCACGCAACGCGGAGTGAGCTCCTGTTGCTTGTCCCAGCTCCTACCAACCTAGCAGTTCGAAAGCACATAAAAATGCGAGTAGATAAATAGGTACCATTTCAGTGGGAAGGTAATGGTGTTTCGTGCACTACGGCTTATAGTCATGCCGGCCACATGACCACGGAAGCTTGTCCTTGGACGTACACAAGCTCTACAGGCTTAGAAACGAAGATGAGCACTGCCCCCCTACAGTCGGTCACGACTAGACCATTCGCTTGTGGGGAAACCTTTACTTCCTCTTCTTCATAGTAGAGAAAACCTTCATAGTAGAGAAAACCATAGTAGGGGAAACCTTTACTTCCTCTTCTTCATAGTAAAGTCTCTTCTTCATAGTGAACACTCTTCAACAACCTGTTTGTATTGAGAAGCAAGATACATCTATTCAGAAGAATTAATCAGGTCCTGCATTCTTCCTGGGGTTTGGCTTCTTCAGAATAAAAGTATGTATATTTTCAACCTGCCTGGGGACTAAATAGTTGGCTTCTTCAGAATAAAAGTAAAGGACAGATAATTGGAATGTTTCCCCTTTGTAACCAACTCCATAGATATAGACAACATCAGTTAGAAGGCTAGGACAGAACCCTTTCACCTAAGATGTTTGTTTTCCACAAGTAGGAACGTTTTGAGTGTGGGTGTGCAATCTCACACTTGCGGTCTGGTGGCATGATCCAAGAAAAATTACATTGCATTTTGCAGATCAGCCCACTTTTCAGGGTGGTCAAACAGTAGCTAAAGAAGAATATAGGAAATTGGTGATCAAGCATGTGGGCTAATGGGAAAATTGCTCTCTGTCAGGGCAGTTGTACAGATAAAACTGGCAACTGTATATTGTAACCCACCTTAAGCAGAGGGGAAAGAAGCTAAAGACATTCATTTGAAAAGTCCTGGGTTGGGGCAGGTTAATTCTTGTCCATTGGAATCACTAGCCATTCTGGTTCTCTGGGCCCATAGAAAAACCCTTTGACATTATCTCAAGATCTTTTTGACAGAGTTTGTTCTTGGGCTTTTCTACATGGTATCTTAATTAGACTTTTATAGCAAGAGGAAGAGAATGCAACAATAAGAATTTGCAGGGCGATGAAGAAAAAGATTGTGCCTGTTTTCAAATAGGTCAGTGTACGTTGCTCTAGGAAACTTTGATGGTTTCACATTGGGTCTATTTCAGTACAGGCATGCCCCTGTATCCACTGGGGTTCCACTCTGGACTCTACCGTGAATACCTGAAACTGAGGATACTGGGGATGCCTTTTTAAAGATAGGGGAACATCAGTGGTTTTGATGCAACAAGGCAAAAAAAAAAAGTTGTATGTTCCCCTATCTTTTTAATAGGCATCCCAGTATTCATGGTATCTGTGGATAACTGAAATCATGGATACCAGAAATCAGTGGATACTGGGGCATGCCTGTACTTACACAATAGCTGGGGAAATGCAACAAAAGAAACAAGAACAATTTGGGGCAGAGTGAGTGCAAGTGCTGTGGGCCAATGCAAAAGGGATTCACATTGAGACTGGAGATCTTTGAAGCCATCAGTTCTGGCAACTCTGCACTTTTTGTCAAAGGTTGGTAGCAAAAAAAATGCATATTGAAGTCAGTCAATAAAGGAGCTGGAGAAAAAGCTGGCATCGGGTCTGCATGCAATTCCGCATGCAAGGGAGCACACAAGGAACAAGACAAGACCAAACACTGGGCACAGTGTGCTGCAGGAGTCCTGCTGTGTTCAGAACACTGTCCTCCGGGAAGAGAAACAAGCAGCCTGATCCACTGAATTGGCCTTAACTGCTCATTGAGTTAATGATGAGAAGTCCTGGTCCATATTGATGGTAGTGCAGGAGTGGGAGTCCCCCCTCCCACTCGCTGGCCTTCAGTTGCCACTAGAGCTATCCTGTGCATGTAATGCCCCAGAAATTGTTTTCATTCTGAAAGTCATGCTTTTGAGGATGGGAAATAAATGAGGAAGAAGTGAAGGATGCGCATGTAATTATAACACCGTTGGGCTCAGTGAGCCAGCCAAAATTTGTTGGTGGGCCAGATGTGACTCATGGGCCATATTTTGTGGATCCCTGATCTGAAACAAAACCCAGCACTCCCGCGCAGCTACACATTGCAAGGGATAATTGGAAGTGATGAGCAACCTGCCTTTCAGGGACATTGGCCAAGTTTCTCCTTGTGGAACTCCCAATTAGCTTTGGAGGAAGGAAGATTACGTCGACATAGCCTGTAAACCACTGCAATGAGGGCTTTGTCCACAGCAGGAACTCTCTTCCCATCGCACCAGGCCAAGTTTCACCCCTAGCTTTCTGAACTGGAAATATTATTGTATATTGTAGTGTTACATGATTGATTTCATCATTGCTCTTTTGAAACTGTTGTTAGGATCTTCTTCGTCTTCGTCTTCGTCTTCGTCTTCTTCTTCTTCTCAGTTGACCTCAGAACATGGGAGTAGATAAACTAGCATACCCCAGAGCTCATGTATTGACCCACCCGATTTCATTCACCCAATTTATCCATGTTCCAAGGGTATCCCTTTGCAGGGTCAGGAGAAACTATGAGAGACTTATAAAGAGAGTCTCAGACTTAAAGGGAAGAGGAGTTCAGAATGCAAACTCCACCATGCACTGATCCTTGTGAACCAGAAGCAGTGCAGAGGAAGAAAGTTACATGGCACAAGAGGTGTCACATGCCAAGCATTGGTGTCACCCAGTGTCAGAAATCTCCTCCCATTCCAGACCATACAGAATACTTAGTAATTTTTTTTGTACTTACTCCTGTATATCACTGAGGGAGCAATCCTAACTTGGAGTTAGGCCAGCAAAGTTTGGCTGTACAAGGGACACCGCAGAGTATGTTTGGACCACTCTCAGAGTCAGAGAGGCCAGCACACAGATGTGCGCCATCTTCCCTGACTCTGAGAGCAGTCCAAATGCACTTGACAGTGGCCCCTGTGTTAGCCAAGCTTTGCTGGCCTTACTACTGTGCCAGCCTAACTCCAGGTTAGGATTGCGCCCTGAATGTAATGGCAATAGTAGTGACAAACAATTACAATTAGGTGTAAAATAAATTTACACCTTTCAATTATAATATCATAGATACATTTAGGATCAAGCTGCACATGTATCTAGTAAGAGGATGCATGCCGTCTTTCACTGTATCCTGACATGAAATAAATGGTTTCCTTGCTACATTTCAAACATGTATGAAATGGATTCATGGATTTACCTCATGGATTTCTTTGAGAAAACAATCACTCTTACATATTATTTGCTAAAGAATCCTCTTCCAAAGAACACTCAGCAAGCTGGAATACGACTTGAGACCCAGTATACTGGCAAGCTGGAGAGGGTAGCAGACAGATGGGCTGGGATCTGGTCCATTTGCCACCTCTCCAAGGCAGGGGGTCTGTCCGCACCACCATTTCAGGTTGCATCATGCTTCATGGCCCTCCTCCCTCAGTTCAGAGTCTTGCCTCATTTTGGGTCAGGCTCAGACCCACTTTAAACGTGACCCAATGTGAAACAGGGTTAACTCCCCTTACCGCTACCCAAAACCTTCCCAGTCAGTTCTCTCCCCTTCCTCAAGTAAATACAACTGTACCTTGGGGAAGGGGAGGGGGTAACATAGAGCAAGGAGGGCTCACTGTGACAGAGGAGAAGCCATTTCTCTGTGGTGATGAGCTCTCCCTCCCTCCCTCCCTCCTGCCCTCCCTCCCTCAAGGTAAGCCTTTATTTATATGCAGTTTGCATTCTTGTTAACTAGTTGAAATAGCTCCTCAAAGTTTCTTAGGCATTGGCCAGGAAAATTTGAAAAGCCCCAGTGGCATTTGGGGTGAGCTAAGGGAGGATTAACACATCATTAGAGGATTATAGTATTATATAATATCTATTTATTTACAACACACACATTGATCAGAGGAGAGGCAGTCAGCAGTCAGTCAGAAAGCGGTGCTCATTTATAAAGCATCCCTTTCCCTCAAAGCAAGCAGCATGCCCTTTGACTCCATACAAACATTTTCTTACCAAAACCAAGGTGCTTGTTTCCTCTACCCACCATATTCCAACTGCTGAATTGATCCATAACAGCCATCAGTGTTGATTTAATCAAACATCTTTTACTTGTTCAGGGCCCATTTAAAAACATCTTTCACCATTAACTATACAAAACAGACTAGACAAAAGCTCATTGGATTGCCTCAACAATACACTATGTAATCTTCAGTCCTATGACATTATCAGTCATTTTATAAACACCACTTTACCTAGTCTGCAATATGTGTATTGACAAAGGGTATAGGGATTTTAAAAAGGCAAAAGTAAAGGTTTCCCCACGACCGAATGGTCTAGTCGTGACCGACTCTGTTTCTAAGCCTGTAGAGCTGGCATTTGTCCAAGGACAAGCTTCCGTGGTCATGTGGCCAGCATGACTATACACTGTAGTGCACAGAACGCCGTTACCTTCCCATCAAAGTGGTCCCTATTCATCTACTTGCATTTTTATGTGCTTTCAAACTGCTAAGTTGGCAGGAGCTGGGACAAGCAACGGGAGCTCACTCCGTCACATGGTCTCGAACTGCCAACCTTCTGGTCAGAAATCCCAGCAGCAGCACCTCCACATCCATTTATAAGGATTACCTCTTTTTTTTTAACATGCTTTGTGCTTTGTATTGCTTTCTGTTTCTTTCCTATCTCAAAGGCAATATAAATGACCATTTTGTAGCTTGAAGATACTTTTCCACTCTATTTTACAAAATTAAGGGCAGGATCCACCAAGTGGTCCCTTTTGGAAGCCCTACAGCAGTGGCGTACCCAGCCCATGCTCTTCCCTGGGGCTGCTCCTTCATCACCCCCTGCCATGCCCCCTGCCATGCCGGGCTCCATTTTGGAGCCATACAGGGGCAAAGGAGGACAGGCCAAATAACGCTTGCCTCTTGGAGAGGTGGGTCGCCTCGTTGCCACCCTCCTCCCGCTCCACAAGTGCGCCCCCCCGGGGCACTCCCCCCCTCAAAACAGTAGGACCACGGCTACCCTACAAAATAACTGAAGAATTTATCAATTGTTTTTCTATCACAAAAAGCTGACAATGAAAACAACAGCGACCCTCAGTATTCAAAAAGCAACCACTCCCCCAGCATCCCTAGAAGATAGCAAGGTAAGGAGGACCCTGTAGGATAGGAGCAATAATCTACCACGGCAGTGTCAGTTATTCCACACAGCAGGCCAAATAGCATTCATGATGCCTGCTGAAGGTTGGAAGTGATGTCATTAAGCAGGAAGTGGTGTCAGATGAGAAAATATACAAATCTCAATCATATTTTCAAGACATGGGAATATATTATTATTATTATTATTATTATTATTATTATTATTATTATTATTTAAATTTATACCCCGCCTTTCTGCCCGAAGGCACCCAAGGCGGCATTACAAAGTTAAAACACAATAAAATAATTACATAATAGTTAAGACAATAATTAAAAACAATATTAAAAAAAAGAAAATGTAAAGCAGCCAATCCCATGGATCATAAAATATACAAAAGTATAAAAAAGGATGCAAAAACCAGCCAGCCTGTCAGCAACGAAAAGCCTGCTGAAACAAAAAGGTCTTCAGCCCCCGCCGAAATACCGCCAAAGAGGGAGCAGTTCTTAACTCTAAGGGGAGGGTATTCCAAAGTTGGGGTGCCACCGCCGAGAAGGCTCTCCTACTGGCCGCCACCCCTCTCACCTCTCCTGGTGGCGGCACAGTCAAAAGGGCCCCCCCAGATGACCTCAGAGTACGGGTAGGATTATATGGGAGGAGGCGGTCCCTCAGATACCCCGGGCGATACGGGAGATATGGGAGAGCCAAATATCACAGCATTTCAGCATTGACTTCTCAGCACAGCTCAGCAGCTGATGGTGGTGCTGGGAGAGCCTGAGGGCAATATAAAGAGCTTCCAAGTAAGTCCCATTGAACTGAACATGACTGACATCCGAGTAGACATGCCTAGGATTGCACTGTAAATCAGGCAATGTTGTCATGACTGACGTGCTTGATGGTGGCACCTCTCCCTGATTTATTCTCACATTTGCATCCCACTTGGCTATCCCCAAAACAGGTTCTTGAAGAGGCTCATAATACAAAGTCCTTCCTAAAAATCAAGTCAAACAATTCAACTCAAATGTTAATTAGAAACTATAAGAGACATAACCACAACTGAAGCAATCAGAGATCCTTCATGTCATTGCTGGTCGAAAACTCTTCTGAGATCGAGAGGTTTCATGAGCTTTTTAGAAGTCCCGAGGGAGTCAGTCAAGTGCCCCCTCCCTGGAAGAAAAGGGTCCCCGCTGAAAGTTTAGAGTGCTCAATCAAAAACTCAACACATAGAGGCCAAATATAGTTTGCAAAAAGTAGAGTTGGATTGAAATCAAAATTCTGTTTCATTTGCTCTTTGTCAGAGCTCAATGAGATGAACCCCCAAATTTCTGCTATATAGAAGAAAAAAAAAGCAACAGGGACAACACAACCAAAAAGACCAAGCAAGCTCCTAGTTAGTTCAGTCTTATTTCTTTGAATATGACACCATGCTAAAAGGCCAGAGACTTGAAACCTGAAAGAGTCAATCAAAGCAAAATTGTCCTTGTGCTAGCCATGCTTGTCAACCACGACAGCCATTAGCAAGACAAACATGGGAAATTTATTTAATAATCTCAAGCCGATGATCAAGCAACAAAGTAACAAAATTTAATGATAGGCAAGAAAAGCGACAGTTTGTGCTCATGTGGTTCTGTATGCAAGAACATTAATGAAAGAAGTTGCCTATAGTGCATTACACTAATTATCCTATCCAGTTGGGCACTGACAATGCCGACAGGCATCGACACTCTGCTCTTCCTCCCTTCACAGAAGCAGAGTCATTGATAAACATTCTGTGGCTTCCATCTTACCGCAAAGCACTTGGAATGTTGGTGAACATTCCATGAATGCTCAGCAGCTTAGGTCATGGCCAGCACCAAATGTATACAGTAGGTAACACGGCAATCCAGTTTTACCATATAAGGTACACAAGAACCAGTCTAGAGAGGCCAGAGAGTCTAGTAATCTTTGTATGGTGACCCATGATGAACAGCAACAACAAGAAAGTAGCGGTAGCCTTTCCCGACAAGGCTCAGTTGACCCAAATTCCATACCTGCGGGGGGACTGCTATTAACTGTCCATTTTGAAAACTGCCCACTTTCAGCACAAATTTCTGGAAAGATATAAATAGGTCCTGAAACCAGAGGATGGAGCATTTGGAGCATTTAAGGTCAGTGTACCTGCCGTCATTTTCTCATGCACCTTCTAACCACCTGAAAGAGCACAGGCTGAGAGATGCAACCCTGCCATTCACAAAAATGATCCGTTTAGCGCTTTTTAAATGTAGCGAAAGATCTGTATAATTCCCAGCACAGTAAGAAGTTAATATATGCTTCAAAATGCCTTAAAAACCATCATTCAAGGAAGTACAGAAAATAGCTATCTTTCCATCCCTAGGATTTGGGGGTGGGGGAGGCAGTTTGAAGTTTACCTGCACCGCCTCCAAGCATCGCTGTTGTTTCTGGTAGACCAAGAGTGCTAATCTATAGCCTTTGCTGACTGGTCCTGTATTTCTCCAAGGTGTTTTGTAGCTGTGTTTACAACTCGAATAGCAAAGGATGTCTTTTAAGCTGGTGACATTCATTCACCCCTACCCCATCCAATACTGGTGGAGTATATCCTACTAGATGGTGCAGATGTCAGATAGAGAATTGTTTCATGTTCCTAATTTTTAAAAAAATACATTTTTAATACAATGAACCTGTGAAACTCACCTTTATCTTCTGCCGATGCTCTAGCTCAGTACTGGCTACGGGCCCAATCCTAATCCCCTCAGTGCCAGGGGTACACTCATACCACTGGCACCAGTGTCATAAAAGTGCTGTAATGGTGCTGTGGGATCATACCATTGGCACTGGGCCAGCACCAATAGGCACTCGGCCCCAGAACAAGGAGGATCTGGTGCTGGAGCTGCCTGGTGGTAAGTGTAAGCACCACCAGCAGTGTGCTCTTTTGGGGCAGAGAAGGGCATGGTGAGGGTGTGGAGAGGGCGGAACTGAGCAGGGGGAAGGGAGGATCAAGCCCGGGCATGGGGTAGGGCTGGCAGTGGCCTCCACCACTGTGGCAGCAGACATGGTGGGAAGAGGGTAAGTGGTTCCAGGAGGCAGGGCTGGGGGGTTGAAGAGAGGTGGAGTTTGTGTGTGTGTGCTCAAGGACTTGACTCATTTCTTGAAATGACTCAAGACTCAAGTCAAAATGACTCGAAATTTCCATGCAACAAGTTGCAGTGGGTGCTTGCTATGACTCGCAAGTCAAGTCTCAGGATCACTGACTCAAGTTGCGGGGTTGCTGAGGGCCAAAGCATTTGTGCTGCTTGTGATCTGTGATTGAATCTTCTGGGGTCTGTCGCATGGCTAGTGTCTGAAAAGCAGCCTTTGGGAGTGGTGAAATTGATGTGATAGAATCAGAGTTGAGGCACTGTGTGTGTGTGTGTGTGTGTGTGTGTGTGTGTGTGTGTGTGTGTGTGTGTGTGTGTGTGTGAATTATTTCCTCAATGGAAACACCCTGAAGCTACAATTAGTCACCAGAGTCGTGTGCGGTGGTGGTATGAGCAAGTACAATATAAGGCCCTATCATTTTCCACAACTGGAGTGAACAGCACTGTAGAGCGAGCTATTTCCAGTGGGCAAACAGTGCAAAAGGAAAGTATCAAGCCACACCAGTACCCCAGAACTACAGCTCCAATCTAGTGTGTGGACCATTCATGGCTGCTTTTAAAACTTAAAAATAAATCCAGGAAACCTGAGTGTGGATCTCAATGTCACACATAGGTTGACTTGAGGCCAAATTCTGCATCAGTTGATAAAATTGCAATCTGACTGATATCAGTCTTTTCTGACTGATAAACTAGAGGAGACGTATTTCTGGCCCTATTGGTCACCCCTCTCTCCAAATACCCTCTTATTCTTCAGTGAAAAAGTACCTAGATGGGACTGTGCAAATTGACACAGTCCCCCACCAAAGGCTGCTGAAGAAACTTCACAGTCAGGGAATAAGTGGGCAGATCCTCTTATGGATTCAGAATTGGTTGAGGGCCAGGAAACAGAGAGTGGGGGTCAATGGGAAATTTTCACAATGGAGAGAGGTGAAAAGTGGAGTGCCCCAGGGAACTGTCTTGGGGCCGGTGCTTTTCAACTTGTTCATAAGTGACCTGGAGACAGGGATAAGCAGCGAGGTGGCCAAGTTTGCGGATGACACAAAACTTTTCCAGGTGGTGAAAACCAGAAGGGATTGTGAAGAGCTCCAGAAGGACCTCTCCATGTTGGGGGAATGGGCAGCAAAATGGCAGATGTGTTTCAACATAGACAAGTGTATTGATGCACATTGGGGCAAAAAACCAAAACTTCACCAATAGGCTAATGGGTTCTGAGCTGTCTGTGACAGCTCAAGAGAGAGATCTTGGGGTGCTGGTAGACAATTCAATGAAGGTATTGACCCAGTGTGTCAATTAAGAAGGCCAATTAAGAAGGCCAATTCCATGCTTGGGGTAATTAAAAAAGGGGTTGAGAATAAAATATTATCATGCCATTGTACAAATCAATGGTAAGGCCACACCTGGAATATTGTGTACAGTTCTGGTCGCTGCACCTCAAAAAGGACATAGTGGAGCTAGAAAAGGTGCAGAAGAGAGTGACGAAAATGATTATGGGGCTGGGGTACCTCCTTTATGAAGACTGCAGCATTTGGGGCTCTTCAGCCTAGAAAAAAGGCACCTGAGGGGGGACATGATTGAGACATACAAAATTATGCATTGAAGGGATAGAGTTGATAGAGGGATGTTCTTTTCCCTCTCTCAAAACACCAGAACCAGAGGACATCCACTAAAACTGAGGGTTGGGAGAGTTAAAACAGATAAAAGGAAATACTTTTTTATCCAGCGGGTAGTTAATCTGTGGAACTCTTTGCCACAGGAGATGGTGATGGCATCTGGCCTAGATGCCTTTAAGAAGGGATTGGACAGATTTCTGGAAGAAAAGTCCATCGTGGGCTATAGGCCATGATGGATTGTGCAACCTCCTTACATTAGTAGTAGGCTACTTCAGAGTACTGGGTACAAGGGCATGGCAACAGGATGCAAGCATCTTGTTGTCTCATGCCTCCCTGGGGCACCTGGTGGGCTGCTGTGAGATACAGGAAGCTGGACTAGATGGGCCTTTGGCCTGATCCAGCAGGGCTCTTCTTATGTTCTTATGAATATGGATAGGCTGGACATTTAAAACCCAACTACATGCAAGAAGTGATAAGGCAGTATTGGAAAAGTAAGTTTTCTTTCCATAATGGTCTCTGTGATGTCTGGGAAGGAGGGAATAGGGAAGAGGACTGGAACTTTCCATCCCTCCTTCTCTAGTCAGGTTTCTATTGGTCCTTCTGAATATATTGGCTGGCAAATTCTCTTTGCCAGCAGCAATCTGAAAAAGTTCAAGATCCCACCAGGAAGTAGCACATTATGAGATGTTATATCGATTACATTATTATTAAGCAAGCACGTCAAGGGGCTCACCAGTTGGAAAAGTAATTATTTTGTAAAGGTTTGAGGGGAAGCCATCGATGCTTGGTGGTGCATGACTTTTAAAGATCTTTGATCATGATGTCCAATCAACTTTTTCTCTCAGTCCATTTTGGATCTATGATTTATTCTCATTTGCTTTTGCAATTTACACTGTGCCACGTGCTTCACAAGAGGCCTCAGAGCAGCTAATAACACCTACAATCTCAATTAAAATCCAGTCAATACGATCAGTACGACGCTGTAAATTAAAATGGACGGACAAGGTATTAGCACCTCAGTGTTAGAACCCTGCTGTCCCTTGGCAAAGGTTGCTCTAAAAGGGTAGAAATCAATGAATGACACATGAAGAAGTTAAGACGACATTGACACAGAACTATCCAAGTTCACTCACGCATTCCACAACTAGTGGGACTAGTGAAAGTGAGCTAGAAATGTCACTTCTGCATTTTTTTCCTAGCTAAAAAAAGGAAAGCAGCCTGAATGAGCAGGTTTCTCTGTGGATGAGTAGTCTGGACCACTGGTAGGGTCCTCATTCATTTCTTTCTTGTGGCATGGTGTCCATTCTTTCATAGCACACTAATACAACCTGGATCACAGTTTAAGAATGAGAGTGTGAAAGTGGGGCATCAAATTCACACTGATGGTGACCATAATAGAGGCATATGGGAGCCTCGATCCCTCACCAATACTACTGACTATATCTTAAAATAATAAGGCACATTAGCTGTCTGCAAGCAGGCAGGTTTACAAAGAGCATTGCATTAAGGTTTGCTGTGAAGCTAAAAACAGGCTCAGTTGTATTGTTGGCTCACTTTTTGCAAGGTGGAAAAGAAGGCACAGAACACGAGAGATTGAACATGTAGGCAAAACAGCCTGAGAAAACAAAGGGCGACCTCTTGGTTTTAATGGGTTCTTAAAAATCAGATCTCGGATGTGAGCCTATCTGTTTCTGATTGTGCAGCAGTCTGTTGAGATGTAATCGATAGAGTGTCTCGAATGAAAACCGAGATCTTACACTTAGAAGCAATTACCGACCAAGTCTATCTGCCTCATAAAAAATGTAAGGCCAGCATTAAGGCTTCATTTGGAGCTGAACAAAACACCCCGTTTTGATGCAGAGTCTTAAAGGGTCCTTAAAGGGAAAGGGAGAGAGAAATGCTGCTCATCCAGAAAGATGGTAGCAATCACCTTTTCCTCCTGCTAAAAGCTCTTACTCCCTGAAGTTCAACAGTATTTCTATGGCAGCTTCTAGAGTATTGGGGGGCACATGCAAACTGGAGGCATCTCATCCTCAACTGGTGCCCAAGGTGCACCACTGCTATTTCCCTGGCCATGGATTGGCTGGCAATGGAGGCCATGCAGGGATGGCCTGTGTAGTGCTGGGGTGAACTGATCAGTAAAGCCTTCATTTCCAAAGCAAGGGAGACTCTCCATTCACTCCATCACTACTCTCTGCCCAAGGCCCCTTGTACAGGGCATTCCTCCATGGTCAATGCCTCCCCTTTCCAAAAGAAGAGCGAGCCCAGAAGCCTCTGCAATGAGGCAGAATGGGGAAAAAAGCTCCTATTTTGGACGGAGAGGCATTGATGGAGCAACTCTCTTGGGTGCCCTTAATTCTTGACCCCTGGCACTAGACTGCAAAGCAAGGCAGCCTTTGCCGTCTTTCGAGTGTGAAGTATGCTGGTTGCAAGATAGGCCAATAAGTTTGAGATGAGGCTGGGGATCAAAGTGATGCATACAAACATCATGACATCACTGAAGCCTTCCGAAGGCAGGAGGTGGCAGCAGTTCCACTCACCTAGTCCGTTCCTAGCAGGAAGGGGCATCAGAGTGCTCGTTCCCAGGTGCATGATTACTTTTTCCTTCATCTGGGCTTTCAGCCAGTGCCATTCCTAGCCATGCCCAAAACTTGTTCAGAAGGAGGACAGCAGATAGACTTGCTAAGATGTCAGATAGGTATACGAGATGATTCTCACTCGACAGTGATTTGTCCACAAAATGTGTTGTTGCCAAGGACAAAGAAGCCACAGAGAGTCATTTCAAAATTCTAAACATCCTTGCAAACCCATTTTGTCTCTATTAACACATCCTTCAAATACATCCTTGTTAGAGAGAAGCCCTGATGATCCCAGTTATTTCTCGGCACAGTGCCTTTTAAGATAATTAGAGGCTCTGAAATGGTCATCTCGGCCACTCCAAAATTAGCACCATGACTTTTCCCTTCTTTCCTTCACAGGTCAGTGTAAGATTGCTTATCTGGTTTCCATCCACTTCTCCACACTACAAGCCATTTACACCACCCTCCAGGGCAATTCACACTTCATCAGCAGCCGTGATTGGAAATAGGTTAGAAAGCGTTGCCCTGAATTGGCTCCCCCGAAAAAGATTCTCAAAATTCTTCTCTGGGAATAGAAGTTCAACAGTGAATATGCCCCATGTATTCTTAGGTTGAACATAATGCCCATCAAACATTGGAGATTCAGTACAAACATTTGACATCCAATTTACTTTTCAACAGTAGTCAACATTTGATAATTTGGAAAGTTTGATTTTGGTTTTGAAAGGGGAATGCTCAGTGATCTGTCACGGAACAGTTAAAGCAAACAGCACAGACCCTGAAAGAATTTCTCTGCTTTTCAGCCAAGTCCACTCCAATCAGTCCAAGCTGTGCAAAAGCAGAGACTGATTGAGCCACTTCTTCTTAATTCTAAATCTATAGGGACACAGGCTATAATTTCTCCGTGGAATGGCAATGACACTCTGCATGTGCTCAGGGGCACTTTAACATCACTTCATATCTATTATTTAAAGGAGAGGTGCAGACACAGATGGGAAGGTGTGGAGCTAAAGGTTAAAGGAGATCAACCTGTTGAGAGCATATTCCAGTGTTATGGGAGTAATGTGGGTGCTGTTTCCAAGTGTTGCTATCCTAAGTCCCAAAGAGGCACTATTTCAGGTTACATCAGCAGAGGCAGGGAGACTAAATTAATAGACCTGTATTCACATTAATTGAAAAAGAACTCAGAATTCACAGTGTATTGCAAGAACATGAGACGTGTTCCATTTTTTGCACCTCACAGCAACAACAATAGGGGCAATCCACAGGATCACACATATGATCTGATGCACAAAATTGCACAAAACTTTGATGTAAGAGGGCTTCCCCTTGACTTGAATTTCCTCTGCGCATTGAAGTGTGTCCAGTGCAGCTACAGTTCAACAGGGAGGGAAAGGTTATGAATAAGCTGCTCTATTCCCTACTGAGATGAAGAGTTACTGTATCTTTAAGCCTGGAACAGCTCACAAGTACTGGAATCCAGGCAGTTCTTTTGCAGACGGTTTTCTACTAACCCTAGGCTTAATTTGGTAGGTGTGGCAGGAGTTGGAAGCTACGGAGAAGCATCTGTACTGAACCCCTTTCAAAATTCTTAAGATCGCCACACCATTTCAGGAATGTGCAGTGCTGATTGTAGCCTTGGACAGCGTGTGACCAAATAGCTCGAGGGGGAAATCAATCAAGAATATTTACATAGCGCTTTTCAACAAGAAGTTCACAAAGCGGTTTACAGGCAAACATAAAGTTACATGGCTCCCTGTCCCAAAAGGGCTCACAATTTAAAAACTGCAGAACAGAAAAGACACTGTGCAGGGGTGAAGAGGGATAATTACTCTCCCCCTGCTAAATATAAGAGGGACACCACTAGAAAAAGTGCCTCTTGCCCAGTTAGCAAGGAAAACCAGTTAGGGGAAAACTGGATGTTTTCCATGAACTTTTGCACATGGGTGCACATGGGAAGATAGATTTTATATCTATGAAGAAAAACAGGCATCTGATAGCTGTTCAATATAAGGGGAAAGAACTTGGGTTAAAAACCTTCATAGTCATAACCAAAGGTGGATCAAGTTTTAGAGCGCAGTCCTAACCTGGAGTTAGGCCGGCACAGTTAGGCCAGCACAGTTTGACTGGCACAAGGGACGCCATAAAGCATGTTTGGACAATTCTCAGAGTCAGTTTGGACAGCTCTCGGAGTCAGTACATCTGTGTACTGGCCTCTGACTCCGAGAGTGGTCCAAACATACTTAACAGTTTCCCTAGTGCTGGACAAACTTTGCTGACCTAACTCCAGGTTAGGATCGTGCCCTTAATGTTTTAACATAATAATACTGCACTGGAAATAATTTCTGCAGGTAAGATAATAAAAGCTTTAATTCATCTGAGACAGTTGAGAGAGGAAACTATTATACAACAATTTCACTAACAAAAAGTCATAAGAACAACCCTCAATATTCAAACAGACCTTCTTCTTTGATCAATTTGAAAGGTTTCACTTGCATATATTTTAGCCATCCACGGCTTAAAGACTTTGAAACTGTCTCCAGCAAGAGGGGACACAGAGAAGGCTCATTTATGTCAAACAAAGAGCTGATTCCTTTTGGGGCAGTTTAAAGTGTCTTGTAAATGCAATCAAAGGAAGTTAAAATAATATGCACAAAAGAGAAGCTAAGCACTTCTCTTCTTCCCCTTTGTGATAATTCCCTTCCATTCCTGTCCCAAAGGGTCTGCTTAAAGAAAGAAAAACAGAATAAATACAGCACAACCTCATTTTGTTCAAATCAGCCGACAGCTTAAGGTGTTGTTGGGTCATTTGATTTATTTGCACAGAACTCACGCAATAAAGGTGAGCGACTAAAGTCAGTCCCCCCCCCCCAGGTGCCAACCTTGAACTGAAGGAGGGATATTTTATTATTTATTATTACTATTTGCCTGTAAACCGCTTTGTGAACTTCGTGTTGAAAAGCGGTATATAAGTACCTGTTGATTGATTGATTGATTGATTGATTGATTGATTGATTGATTGATTGATTGAT
>JAJKFI010000089.1:5432985-5459983 GCA_029204185.1 Lerista edwardsae
GGCGCTAGAGGTGTAGTGACGTCACCCCATCCCTGGCACACTTTAAGCCAGTTGCGGCTCTGGCTTTCATTTCCAAATGACCAGTCAGTGGATGGAAGTCAATGTTGCCTGAGAGTGGATCCAAAAGCACTCCCATGAAAAGTACGCCCGGCTCAAATATTGATGAGGGGATGGGGAGTGAGATGGGCTTATCTTTTATTCCTCTTTGTTGCCATCGCAGCCTGTTCCACAGCACTAGTAGTGGTGCTTCTCTTGGCAGCTGGAAGCCCCTATTTTTCTTTCCCACAACTGCCTTGAAGCATTGCTGCATCATGATATCGTGCTATTTGCTGCATCATGATATCGTGCTATTTGTTGGTTTATTTTAAAACTTTTCTATCATGCGCCTTATCCTCCCTTGATGGAGGTGCTCAGGATGGCTAACAGCACGAAGTTAAAAGCAACAATAAAATCACAAAAAATTCCGACAAAAAGCAATACAGCCACATCAAAAGCGGGAAGGACCAGATAGAATCACCAAACTAGCATCACAATCAAGAGAAAAAGGCTAATTGAAATTATTGTTTGGGGAGCGGGTGTTCTTGGGGGAAAAGGTGGCCACCGGCAATAGTCACAGGCAATGGGAAAACCAGAATCTCAAAGTAGAAACCAGAAGGCAAGGGCTGCCATTATTTGCCATTAAATAGAGTGTGTGTCAGGAAGCAAACAACATGGGCATTCCAAAACTTGGCCTTGACCAAGCCCATTATTTGAAAGCCCAATCTTTCTTGGATTTTCTTCTCAATCTTACAATCTGGACATGAGAGCTACCCCAGGCTAGGAAAAGATACAGTGCAGGTAAATCACAGTTGCTTCATACCTGCAATCAATAACTGCTGTTGGGATGTTCTGTTCCAATACAGTTGAGGATTGTGGATAGGAATGAATAAGGTCCTCCAGCAATGAACAAGGAATAGTGCATAAGTAGTTGAAGCATGAGGCATCTAACAGGCAGCAGGAGCCTGAAGTAGGATCTACAGTACCAAGGAGAGCTCCCAGGGAGCAGAGACATTGCCTCTCTCTCTCTCTCTCTCTCTCTCTCTCTCTCTCTCTCTCTCCTTGTGTGTGTGTGTGTGTGTGTGTGTGTGTGTGTGTGTGTGTGTGTGTGTGTGAGAGAGAGAGAGAGAGAGAGAGAGAGAGAGAGAGAGAGAGAGAGCTAAATTGATTTTTCTCTCTCTCACTCGGCAGCCCTGCCTTATCAAATCATCTAGTTTGTCATATTCTATTAATAGAGTTGCCATCTCTTTTTCTTGTGATGGAAAAAATGATGCCCAGTAATGATTTCTTATTTTATAAAAGTGAGTTTATTTGAATGAATGCTCATTTAAAATTGCCCATTGACTAGTGTGTGGCTGAGCAGCAGGGTCTATGCAGGGCATCTGGAGGCAGAAGTCCTCATCAGGGTAATTTTAAAGGTATGCCACTTTAAATCCCACATGACGTTTGAGCTCATGGCAGCCTAGCAGGTTCAGAATGCTCTGGCCAAGGAGAATGGTCACCACCTTCTTTCTGCAAGTATACTTGATCTTGGCCCCAGATTCATACATATCAATGGGCAAGCATTAAAAAAATCCCATGAGAAGTAGCCCTGTGAGACCCTTTAATGTTCCTTCACCGAGATAAAAGAGGATGAGAGTTTTGAAAATTGCAAAAGAATTTAGGAGCACACTCAGTGTCGCTCCTTACACTCTGAGGTGCCCTTCACAATCCTACCAGTGAAGACTAAGAGTGTCTGAACAATCTACAGAACAATCCTATTATTTTAATTGCTGCACTTCTATCACTAATTTCTCTCGCCTTCCCAATTTAAGGAGGTCTCATGATTTTATGGACTCTCTCCGACTAATAATATTCATTGCCTCATGAGATGAGACTGCACTAGAACTATTCAAACGTTCCCTTTATTTCAGAGCATTCTGATATTTTTACTCTCTCGAATAGTTCTGACCCCAAATTTGGGTTGCTTCTCCCTATTCTTGGTACATCAGGTTATCGAATGATTTTTCCTCCACTCCCCTCTTGAGAAAGGTTGCTTTTAAATTCAGGACCAATCGTATGTTCAAGCAGCGCAGATTGTTCCTTTCATTGTGCTTTGCCAATTTACCGTATGCACTTATCTAAATTGAATTTCATCTGCCATTCCATTAAGCACTAATCAGAGTGTGTGTGTGTGTGTGTTTTGTTAGGTCTTTCTGCTGTGCCCCTGTATTCTTTTGCAAAAGGCACTATGGATATCCATCAATCATTACCATCCAAACATTGTCACTAGGGTCTCCTCTTCAGTTTCGAGGTCAGAGTCAAATACATGTCAATCAACATGTGCTATACAGCATTTAGGCTTTGGGGACACCTCATTGTTATCTGCTTGTCATGGTGAAAATTGCTCATTCATTCCTATTTCTTTGCTTCCTCATCTCTTCCCCATTTTTAATCCATAATGGAACGGAACCTCTCACCTATTGTGACCAAATGCCTTTAATAAGCTTTTCCAAATGGCTTAGATTAAGGGCCTTGTAGAATTCTAAATAAAATTATCATGGCTCATTTTTTGTCACTTATCCACTTTTAGGCAAACTGCTTCAATTAATAGGAACAGGTTGCAGTGACAAACCATAATAATGCTCTTACAACCACTAATCTTAATGCTTGACCATTCTGTCTTTAATGATTTCTGTCTCCATCTTTTATTTAGTCCTAAATGTTAAAATATAAGATTTGTGGACATTTTAATGCTAAAAAGGTTCCATCTGCACCTGGTTCTTACTTACGATATAAGGCTATTTTCAACCTAGTTTTGAATGCTTTTTTTTTTAAATTTGAGAAATGAGCACAAATCGTATGGGGTACACAGTGGTTGTGTGTGGCTAACAGTCGTGGAACTATTATAAAAGTTAAAAGATGAGCGATAATAATACCTCCAGGTGGGATTACTGCAATTCGCTCTATATGAGGTTGAAGAGTGTCTGGAAACTACAATTGGTCCAAAATACTTCAGCCATGCTGTTAACCAGGATTATGCTTTGGCAGCTCATCACCCCAGCAAAACAGGATTTGAATTCACTCCTTTCATTTTTTTTATTGTATCTTTGTGTATGTTTTGAACTGTTTTTACTGTTTATATTGTGCATCGCCTTGATCTCTTGGAAAATAGTATATAAATCTTGTAAATTACATAAACAGGTTAACTATTTGTCTTTTTTTTTTAGACAGCTCGGCTTAGACCTCGACTTATTAGGCTCTGTCCCTTTCTCAACAGCATTTAATATGGTCAAACAGAGAATACTTGATGTACAAGCTCAAACTCTGTCGAGTGCGGCAAAATGTACCTCTTCACCCCTATACTGGAATCTTCCAGTTATGGTAGGAAGAATACCTGATTATATTATCTTATTGACCAACCCAGATGAAAGGAGAGCACTTTCATTAGCAAGGTGTAATGTAATTCCATCGGCGGTACTGTTGGGCCGATATAACAGCATCCCTTATAAGGATAGAATATGCCCATGTCAGCTGAGGGTAGTAGAGTCGCTACCTCATATATTTTTCCATTGCCCCTTTCACACTGCGGCCCGCAAGACTTTCCTCGCCAATATGTCTCAGCTCAAATTAGATCACATGGATGAAGGCAATTTTAAATTCCATTTTATGCTGACTGATTTGGATATGTTAAAGTGCCTTGCTTCTTTTCTTTGTGATATTGTAAAATGTAATGTGGCCAGAGAATATGCACGGGCTAACCTTAATTAATTTTATTGACTGAATGTGTCTATTACTGTTAAGGTCGTCAGAGTTTTTGTCATGTACTGTCTGGGCAATATTGCTCACTCCATTTTATACTTTGTTTACTATAATAATTTTAAGAGTCCTTCACCTGCGACTTTGAACCTATGGTTGGGCTTTGTCTCTTTCATATGACAGGTACCTAAGTTGTATAGTGTCTTGATATGCCAATAAAGGTATTCTAATTCTAATTCTAATTCTATTTGTCTTTAGCATTCCTGGCTCTTAACAGCAGCGGAATCATGTGTCCCATTGTGGCTATGGTTGGAGCATGTGAGCAATCATTATTCCTCATTGTGTCTTGAGAGGAACCAATAAGAATACTGGTCTTCCGATGTGCTCTCTCTCCACTGCACCTGCCAACATACAATTGGATTTGCATCTCATGCGTGTAGCCATAAAAACAAAGAATTCAAGGTGCCAAAGTGTTTCTGATGGCTATGTGTCAGTATCAATTGGGCTTTAATGTCTTTGATCCTGTTTCTCTTTTGTCAAGCATTTTCCATCTGGTGCCTTTAGACTGGAATCTCTTTGGTGCTTTGGGCTTTGTGTACTGGAGGAATGGGTTTAAGCTCTGACACTAGGCATATGACAATTATAATGTTTCATATCTGTTTCTAAAGTGGGATACCCTTGCGTGGACATCCCACTGGCCTAAACCTGTTTGGGGGGAGAGAGGGGGCAGAAGAGGATTTGCACTTGTACAGTTGCAGAAAAATTAACAGGAGATCAACTACTTCTTCCCAAACCACCCCAAATAGTAGTTGCACAGGCACACTTCCTTCATGCCACTGGGGAAACACTGTCGCAACAGAAGGCGCAAAGCAGGATCTAGCTATAGCCTCACAGAGGGCGAAGAGATTCAGAGCACTGAGTGGTCCAAGAGCAGAGCGCCATTAGGAGCCGTTACTAGGTGTCAGCCTCTGGAGAATCTGCATTCCTGAGAACTCTTGACCATGTGCCAGTCTTCCTAGCATCTGCAACCCAATGACTTTCTTCGGGCGTTTTTTGAAGAGGGGGACTTGGGCTCAGAAACAAACAACTACTTCAAAAGTGATGGGAAGGTGGAGCCCTCTCAACCTCTGAAGTAACCACAGAGAAGGTTTGGGACTTAGTGGAAACTTGCTCTGAATTCAATCTCTCCTGGAAATGTGGATGTGGGGTGAAGTGAAATACACATTGGAATCAGAAGAGTCTCCTAGGGTCACCAATGCTCCAGGATTGGCCGGGATCCTCCCGAAATCAGCATCAATCTCCGGCTGACTACTTGGAAGTAATCCTGGAGATAACAGGGCCCCCTGCTGGACAAAAATTATCTTTGCGTTGAACAAAAATATCCTTCGGGAATAATTGCAGTCACAGTTGGCCATCCAACTTTCCTTCCTTCCTTCCTCCCATACTGTTTCCCACACACAACACTTTCTGTTGCTTTTCTCCTATTTTTTTGAATATCTAAGGGTAAATTATTGTATCCAGGATGCTACAATTTTTTAAAGCAGCCAATTACTCTTGTACTCTACATTGGATGCTTTGATTTGGCATAAAATCTCTTTTGTTGATGGATTCCCCCCCCCCATATGACGATGGGAGTGGCAGCAAGGCAGTGAGCTGACTGTCACAATCAATGTGCCTGTTCAGCAAATACACAGAGTAGCACCTGACAAGCGTCATTTCCCACCAGGCTCACAGGGCCATGTTCCAGAAAGCCTACTATACCCTGCTGTTTCCTCCAGTTTTGACAATCCTTTCATCTCTCGCGACTTGCCTCTCCACTAGCATGACGCCGTTGCTCAAAACATTTCACTCACTTCAAGATGTCACTGGTATCTCGGAGCAAATTGAAATGAATCTTTGGGGAAGCCACTTTTTGTCTCCCTCGGTTTCCCGGAGCAGCTGCCATTTTGTCGTGAAATAGGCTGCAGAGTTCAGCCTGTGGCTGGCATGTATCACCCTACTAGAGCACGATCAAATATTTCCAACTATTCAACTTTCGCTATCATGTTCGGTCAAATCTGAAAAGTGACCTTTTAGATTCAAGATGTGCATTTTGAATATTATTCCGCACTCGTATGCTTTGAATTGGTCCGTGTCGGTGGGCTCCAGCAACAGGGAGCTCTCATCACCAGCACTGGCCTGGCTTGACCATCAGAAGCCCTGCTCTGGATCCATCCAGGATGCCATGAGTGTAGCAGGGATCCCAGCTGGGAGGGACTATGCAAGACATGGAAAGGGTGAGAAAGTGGGACAGACAGGGATGGAGGAAAGAGAGCAAAAGCGGAGCAAAGGAGAAGATGAAGGACAGCATGGGAAAAAAAGACAGAAAACAAGATGGAAAGAAAGAGTGAGACCCAGGAGAAGGTGACAAGGAATGTGGAGGTGGGAGGTATCATCCCAAGAGTAAGGAAGAAAAGTAAGAGAAAGGAACAAGAAGCCTGTTAGACAGCAGGGAGAAACTGTAAGATTCTCCTGGGCATGATTAATGATCCTTCAGTGATGATTCCTTAATTCCCACCAGGGGAGTCTGGGGCAAACCCAGTAATGGGATCTGGGGATTGACTACAGGAACGCTGGGCAGGACTTACGCGTGATTGGCAGCCCGCCCGTTTCGTTCCTTCGGCTGCCCGCCGGCCGCGCGGGCTTCTCCTGGGGAGCATGCCCCACCGCTGCTCGTCCGATCACCCGGTGCGCCCCCCACCCGTCCCCCCCAGCGAGCCGGCACCCGTCCGAGGCCAGGGCGGGCGGCGGACCGAATGGACGGGCAGCCAATGACATGTAAGTCCCGCCGAAGTCCCGCCTAGCGTCCCTGTAGTCAATCCCCAGATCCCATTACTGGGCAAACCCCCTGGGTAGGAGTTTTTGGAGGGCTCCAGAAATCTCTTGCCTGCTGGGCCCAGGGTGGTGATGTTCCTGGGCATTTGGGATAGAACTCCGTGGCCTAGAGTTCCCTTTGACCTATGATATGGCACACCCTACTCTCTACACCAGGAATTCCACTAAAGGAATTCCCTGTAAAGTGGCCAAAGATTTGAGTGGAGAAACGACAGATCAGAGAGACATTTGGAAGAGACTTTGGGGTAAAGCTCACCAGGACGGGGTATACTTTCAGTAATGTAAGAATACATGTGCTGCTCACATGCGCTCACAATCCCCCGGTTGGGTTGCAACCCTCTGTTTGGAAAACACGGTCCCAGCCCATTCCTGAGGACATGCACTGGCCCTCTTGGGAAAATCCTAAAGGTCCACAGGGGCCCCACAGCATCTCTGGACTGTCTTGGCAAGCCTCAACTATTACATCTCACCACTTAGGTTGTCTGTTTGAAGGCAGAAAGGCAGTATAAACACCTTTTATTAAGAAATAAAACTGGAGTTGCACTGAATTTTCACTTTTTACCACGAAAGCTGAAAGTGCGCTTTCAAAAATATGCAAAAAGCACTCTGACAACCTCCTCTGCTTTTCCATGCTGCTTTTCAGGTCCCTTGGTAGTCATTAGTCCTGCAATCAGCTTCACAGACATTTTTCAAATTTAATGGGACCTCATCTTTTTCCTTTGCTATGTGATCCCAACCAAATAGAAACCACATTGTGAACATGATAATGGCATGAGGCCATAGGGCCAATCAGATCTGGCTACAAGGCCATGTCATAACCAGCAAACATAGTCACGGAGTGCAATCCTAACTTGGAGTTAGGCTGGCAGAAGTTAGGCCAGCAAAGTTTGGTTGGCACAAGGGACACTGTAAAGCAGGGGGCATAGCTAAAGAAGTGCAGGGGGTGCAATTGCACCGGGCAACAAGCTTTAGGGGAGCAACAAGCTGAGCTTGATACTAGTGGCCAAAATGGTGAAAACCTTGGTATGGATGAATAACACCAGCATGTTATATATCATTGGAAAGATAATTTAATGCAGAATGCAATGAAAGAAACCAGCATGTAATAACTTCAACAAGTTATGCCAAAAAAAAAAAAACAGAGAAAATGAAAATATAGCTTCCTGTTGTGAAGTCACTTCCAGGGCAGCTTTCATTAGCTAAGCCCCTGCCGTAAAGTATGTTTGGACGACTCTTGGAGTCATAGAGACCAGCACACAGACATACTCCATCCTCCCTGATTCCAAGAGTGGTCCAAACGCGCTTTACGGTGGCCCTTGTGCCGGCCAAACTTTGCTGGCTTAATTTGTGCTGGCCTAACTCCAGGTTAGGATTGCATTCACAGTCTCCTTGCTCTGAACTTCAGTGACTGTTTGTGACCTTCCAGCCATTAACATACAGTAGTTTGACTGCTAGGACACGATTCCCTTAAGCAAATGTTATTTTTCAGGCCCATGTTTGTTAATCTTCCGACAGCTCTTACCAACCTGGTTGTAATTTGTTAAAGATCTGTAGCTTAAAATGCAAAGCAGGAAGACAATGCAACATCTTGAAATGGGAAAATGTGTAAATTATTGTATTGCATTTTTTTGTTATTTCCAAATTATATAAATATATTTTTATATAGACAGTTATGTGGTTACAGTGGTGTATTTTTCACATTTGCTAGATCTCTATAGGGAGAACCAAACAGAAATCCCACTGGTTCAGGATTGCACCTCATTTCAACGTGGATACAAGTCAGTAAACAGATGTTGGCTGCATGGGCAAAGATCTTGGATTATGTTCTTGGTACTAGCTGCAAGATTCTATTTAGCTGCAAGCCAACTAGAGCAACTAATTAGTATCTACACTTGATGAAGAAACTGATGAATATAGACATGTCCTGGAACCCTCTGGGGTTCCGTTCCGGACCCCACCATGGATACTTGAAACCATGGATACTGGGGATGCCTTTAAAGATAGGGGAACTTCAGTGGTTTTGCTGCAACATGGTAAACAATTAGTTTAATGTTCCCCTATCTTTTTAATAGGTGTCCCAGTATCCATGGTACCCATGGAAACCGTGGATACCGAATCAGTGGATACTGGCACACGCCAGTACAACAATGGAAAAACGTCTGACAGTATTGAAAAATTGGTCATCTTTTTTGAGAATTTCAGTTGCCTTAATGAATCCCTGTGTCAAAACTGGGGGATTCAGTACTATGAATAGACGGCACAGTCTCAAGCGGCCCTAATCACAGAAAAGAACATCCCTGCTCCTTTGAACAAAACAACAAAAAACTGCCCTTGCTCTCTTTAACCAACCAGCCATGCAAAGAAATGTCTCCAGGCATAGACATGAAGGAAGGGTGTCCAAAAATGCCAGCTGTGTCTAATTCAGCCCACTCCCTTTGCAGTTTTATTATACAGTGAATAATGGAGGAGAATGGGCCACAAAGTGGGGCTTGCCACAGCAGGTGTGGGGAGGAATGAGAGGCCTTTGGAGGAGATGGTTGGGAAGAGGTGCAGCTGCATTTTCTTTCCCTTTAGTCGGAGACTTAAAGACTGCCTTATATCTAAAAAGGTAAAGGTTTCCCCATGACCAAATGGTCTAGTTGTGACTGACTATAGGGGGCAGTGCTCATCTCCATTTCTAAGCCGAAGAGCCAACGTTTGTCCGAGGACAAGCTTCCGTGGTCATGTGGCCGGCATGACTATAGCGCATGAAACACCATTACCTTCCCACTGAAGTGGTACCTATTTATCTACTCGCATTTTTACATGCTTTTGAACTGCTAGGTTGGCAGTTGCTGGGATCCGATCAGCAAGCTCAGCAGCAGCGGTTTAACCCAAACACCACCACCTCCCTAATGTACCTTATATCTAGGGTACACCTAATGCCGTGAGTCCCAAAGTTTTTAGACTGTTGGCTCCCTTGACCTACGGGGCCATTGGTTGTGGCTCTCCATGAGGGCTACGATCCTATACATTGTATAGGGCAGCAGGATTTTTGTGGGGATTCCACAGCTCCCTTGGCTGGTTTCCGCAGCTCCCCAGGGAGCCCCAGTTCACAGTACTGATCTAATGACGATTCCTAATGAACATCCTTGAGGAGCTTGGGGCTATAGCAGTAAAGGCTTTACATCCTATTGATGATAACCTTCAATCACACAATGATGGGGCTTGGTGGAGGGCCTATGGTCAGCCTATGACAGCAGCCTCAGCTCCCTCTTCCTAGAAGAGTCTCACACCAAATGTTCTCTCATTATAATTTATAGCAATTAAAAGTGCTTAATTTAAACAGGATATGGCTTTTGGTTTCTAGGATTTCTGGAATTGGTTTCTAATTGGTTTCTAACCAATTAGAATTGGTTTCTAATTTGGTTTCTAATTGTTGGCAATTTTGATACACTTCTATTAGAAAGGGGAAGTTTCTAGCAGGGAAGTCTTTTTTCTGATTGGTCAACGTTGCAGTCCAAGCCTGCAAAGGCTTTGTTAAAGTGATTTGGTCCCTTGTCCTCCACTGATAAAAACTGCAATTGATAACTGATCTGATTTCATTATCTCGACAATTGGAGCAGCACTTTGCAGGATCCATCTTTTTGCAGAAACGCCATAGCAAGCAAGCATGTCTATTGTTTATTTATCGATTCCTGGTAGCAGGAGGAAGGGTGGAAGGCAAGAAGAGTTGCTCCTCCGGTCTCAATTACCATTTTCCCCCCTTCCATGGAAGATGGGTATTTTTTGCAGTCCCTTGGAAGTCAAAATCCAGCTCTCGAGACAGAAAACCAATATTTCAGGAGCCAACTATTTGGCTGGGTATATCTTGCAGCACTTAAACAACTCACGGTTCTTGAAGTCTAATGACTGTCATGGCATATTTATTAGGCAGGGAGAGAAAGCAAAGGGGATGACATCAATGTTTAATGAAGATACGGGTAGAAGCCACACCTCAATGCTCGTTTCTCCCTCTCCACTCAGGAAATAAAAGGCTGTCTTCATCCACCGCATATTTAGATAATGAGCAATGGGCTGATCAATAGGAATTACTGCATTTCTCAGCACCAAGGAAGAGCTGTGCAGAAGCAAGCTAAAAATAGCGAATGCATTTCTCTTTCTAAACTAGGCTTTGTGGTTTTGATCGCCTATGTGCCTTCCCGTACAACATCTTTGCTCTCTCACACACCCACACACCTCAGGATACATAAGCCAGCAGATCTATTTGAGTTTCACTGAAGTCAAGGGTCAGAATTCAGCACATGCATTTATACACACCCACACAACCATTCTGGAACTGTTTTCTTTTTTTTTTTGTTTAAAAACTTTAGCGTATCTGAAAGGGTGAGGGAAATTTTCCTTCCTCGCTCAGAATGCTGTACCTTGGGAGCATCACCCACTGAATCTGAAAGGCAGTAGCTTCAGTACTGACAAAGGAAACACTTTTTCACACCATTAAGGTATGTGATTCACTACAGCAGCACAGTAGTGACAATTAACCTAAATCAGCGGTTCTCAAATGTTTTAGCACTGGGACTCACTTTTTAGAATGCCACCAGAAGTGATGTCATGGCTGGAAGTGCCATCATTGTGACGCCAGAGCCTGCTGCTTTCCTGAGAATGCAGCAATAAGTTGGGGTTATTTCTCAGCCATTTTCCTATAGCAAAGTGAATTAGAATGAAAAAAGCCTATTTACAACCTTGACACAAGCAAAACCACCACACACAGCCCTCCTCTTTTCCATCTTCCCATATTTTCAATATGGCTGCTCTAGGTGCTTCGCGACCTGAAATTGGCTCCCGACCCATAGTCTGAAACCACGGACCTAGGTCATGTGGTGTTTAAAAAGGCATTTGACAAAAATCAGGAAGGATTGCTAAATCGATGCTACTTAGCCCTGAAAGTTAATACCAAGCATATGGCAAGGGTCGGATGAAGGGCAGCACCATTTTTCCTCAGATACAGGGGTTGGAGTAATATTTCTACTCCCATTCAGTGGTGTTGCTAGAGGGGGCAAAATGCTAAGTTTGTCAGTTGCATGAACACCTGTACTGTGTAAAGCGGCCCCTCCCCCTCACCTCCTGAGCCATTTGCAGCCATGAAAGCAAAGCAAAGGCATCTCCTTCTCTAGGAATGCCACTGCATTACACTTAATTAAACATTACACTTGCGAGTTATACCAGTATGAATAATATTTGAATAGAGCTGTAAATATTCCAGCCAGCCTGGGCTGGCCCAAGACCTCCTGAGGCGGCATGCCAAATGCTGTCTCCCCCTTACCCGATAATGCACCAACCTCTGCTCCTCCCACTCTCCAGTGCACTAGCTCCGCCCTCCCCCTCCCCTCCACATTTCCTCTTCCCCTCTGTCCCCTTCTTCCTTTTCCAATCCAAGGAGTGGGAGGAGGAGGAGCAGGGGAGGCAAGTAGGTAGACAGAGATGGGCACCCTTCCATCTCCTACCTGAGAGAACTGCTTCAGGTAGCCTCATGGATGAGTCAACCATGTTCCCATGGTAGGCCCTAGATCAGTGGTTCTCAAAAGTTTTAGCACTGGGACCCACCTAAAAAATAATTCCACTCTACCAGCCACTCAAGCTTTTGGCTGTAATGGTGATTGGGCAGCACTGCTCCCCCCAAGTAACAGATGGTTTAATAACCCTTGATGCACATAGCCTAATCTACTCTGTCAGTGTCATGAACCACCAAAAATTGGGTTGAGACCCACTGGTGGGCCATGGACCCACAGTCTAAGAACTGCTGTCCTAGATGATTGCCTGTCATTCTGATGAGAGGGATAAAAAAAAACCATGCTCTTAGCACATCCTGATTATTCTAGCTGGGAAGTGGAGGATTCACTTCAGCTCTTGCCAAGCCTGCAGACCAAAAAACATTCCACTCTGAGGGGCAAGTTGCAATTATGCCTGAGAACATTTTAGTGCCAGGGAGAAACATGTAGAGCAAAATGCTGCCCCTTTGGCAATTGTAGCAAGTTTATAAATACGGTAAGTACAATTTTATGTGCCTACAGGGTTGCATTAAGAATGTCTTCTCCATTCGTAATGTCTTCACCATATGGATGACTGCTGGTGGGAATGACAACTCATGATTTAGGAGTTTCTAAAAGGCTGTGAGGCTTGCAAGAATATGGGGATGTTCCTTAAAGGCGTATTTTCAAGTGTAATGCAACTCTACATGTCTGAGAGAATGTTGCACATATCCCTAATGATTGGGCAGGGCGGGCGGGGTGGAAGATCAGCCTTTGGGCTACAAGAATGTCTTGTTATCTTCCCTTCGCTGAACCTTAAACCAAGATGAATGTCAAGAATGAATGGGAAGTTTCACTGCAACAACTCAAGGCAATGAAATGTCTGCTATTCCTGCTGGTTTGCTACCATGGGTATTTTTGCGCAAAAGTCTTTTGCCTTTTGAAACATGTACAGCCACCGCCCTTCTCAGGGCAATTATGTTTTTGGAACCATGTCAAAGTATTCCCATATACCTGAACTGAAATTGGTGATTTTGGCTACCAATGGTACTGAATGTTTAATGTGTACTGTGCAAATCTGGCCCGCTATCCATGGTGCTGTGTATCAATTTCTATGGAAGTGTTGAAAAAAAGCTACCTTTACCTGCTGAAAATCTTTTAAAAACTCATTTTTCAGTGAGCACACAGCTTGCTTACTTCAGGAATTTCCAGAAGGGGGCCCTAGAGTACCAATCATGGAGTAAGAAGTTCATTCTTGCAAAAGTGAATATTTGGCATAGCTTTGACTGCTGTAATCTGACTAATTAGCTCTTTTTGCAGAGTTCTGCTACCTGTTTTGCACTCCAGCTAATGAGCTGGAGACAAGAAGTCTCCTGGACTTTCCTTGACCCCTCTCTGCTTATAAACATGTTGGGAAAAAACCTATTTTTTCAGAGTTGGCTTCTGCAGCTTCCCATATACTGATACAAGGCTAACCTTTCACATTTAGAGGTTCCCTCCCACCCTAGCCCTAGAACAAGCTGTGGAGAAAAAAAATTATCTTTCTCATTGATTTGTCTGCTCTAGCAGCTACAGGCAAGAAATAACCTTTCAAGAAATAACCCTTTAGTTGCTGGAAGGATTCCTATGTGAAGCAAAATCACTATGGAAGGATGATTCCTATGTGAAGCAAAATCACTATGTGAAAAAACTCACCTCACTATGAAAATGACCATTGGACTGTGCCCAGGTGCTGATTTGGAGGAATATTATTTGAATCTTATTCTGTGTTCTTGCACTTGTCCCCCAAAGTAAAAAGATAAAGAAACCCTACAAAGTTTGAATAGTTTGAATGGAATAGCCTATAGTTTGAATGGAAGTACGCGCGTTTCCTACCATTGGTGATTTTGGCTACCAATTATTAAAAAAATTATTACAGGTGCTAATTGTACCTGAAAGCTTTAAAGTTGACTCAGTGAGAAAGGTTAGCCCCTGCCCTAACACAGGAAGCCAAAATGGCAACTTTCATTTCAGATTTGTGGGGCCCCAGTCAGATTCAGAAACAGCACCCCATAAAACAAAACAAAAACCAAATTCTGCCCCTGTTTCTTACATGATGACATGGGTGGACAGTCAAAACAACTGTACCTCTAAAAAGGTCTATCCTTACACTGTATACAGTGCAAGTTTCAGGTAATTTGGTGGAGCCACTTTTTAAAAATCTCTAAAACATTAATTGGAATTAATTGGTAGTAAAAATAACCGATGGTAGTAAATGGTTTAAGGTATGCCTCTGCTGACTGGCCGAGGTAAGCTGGAAATCCTGCCCCCGTCCCTGACAGCAGCATGATCTTGGGGACTGCATTGCTGCCATAGCCCCTCCCCACACACAGTGCTCTCAACTCCCTTGTAGGTTTTTGGGAAGCACTGCTCTAGACAGGTACTGGGGGTTAGTGGTGAGTGGGGGCAATCTCAGCCCCTCTTGCTGGTTTTATAGAACTCTTCAAATTAATATGAACTGGGTGGGATGGTTTTTGGAAGTGCTCATGTTATGAAGACTCCTTTTTTCGTTTTTGTTTTAAACCACCATGCATCACTGGTTTTACTGTGCTTTACTGGTTTTGCACAGAGGTACTTTTGAAGGTACCTCTCTTATATTGCTATATTCATACCAGTTTATATTCATACCTCTTGGCAGCTATAGTGTCTTCCTTACAGTGTCTTCCAGGGCAGAAGATTTAGTCGAGAGGGTTAATGCCTCCGTTTGCCTGAAGATAAGAGCTGAAGATCTGAAGGTCGCCAGTTCGGGACAGCCGGAAGTCTCTGTGTGCGGCAGACCTCGTTAATTGCGACTGATTAACAGCTGAGCTTCAGCTGCCATGTGTGAGGAGGAGTTGTGCCGAAGTTCAGCCGCTTCTCTGGTGGGAGCAGGGAAGCCGCTTATCAGCCAGCAAGAAGACAAATGGGTGGCCAGAAAGAAGGGCTAAATCCAGAAAGATCCATCTGTATGTGTGTAGTTCTTGGAAGATAGAACATTTCTGTAAAAATTGTAAAAACCTTCGGGTTTCTGAATAAAGTCTGCCTATGTAAACCACCTTGAGTTATAGTCAAGACCATTAGAGAAATCAGGTGACCTAAGAAAGGCGTTATATAAATCCAAGTATTATTATTATTATTATTATTATGTTCTGTTTGGAATTGTGAGCTCCTTTAGGATACTGAATCATCGTATTCCTTCTGTTACTTTGAGAAGCGGTATACAAATATTATTTTTACCTAAATAATTAAACCAGAAAGTAAGATCGCAATCCTAACCTGGAGTTAGGCCAGCACAGTTTGGCTGGCACAAAGGCCACTGTAAGCGTGTTTGGACACTCTCGGAATCAGGGAGGATGGCGCATACCTGTGTGCTGGCCTCTCTCACTCTGGTCCAAATGCGCTTTACGGTGTCCCTTGTGCTGGCAAAACTTTGCTGCCTAACTGTGCCCACCTTACTCCCGGTTAGGACTGCACCCTAAATTGTGTATGCATCCTTGAGACCCATGATGCATTGCAACTTTAATCAAAACAAGCATATGTGAGACCTATTGTTTCTGCAGTCTTAAGAATAGAAATTCCTAGTGCAAAGCAGTAGCGGCTGAGAAATGCTTTTGCAAAGTTTTCTGAGCTTGTTATTGAAACAAGCAATTGTTAAATGGTGCTGCTAATAATGAACACTGAAGAAAAAAAAGAGGAACCCCAGGGGGCTGTTACACCTGCATATGAATTTCAAGGACAGAATAGGTTTGGTGACCATGGGAAATAATACCAAATTATGGAAAAAAATGTATTATAAATGACAAAAGTCATGAATGGAAAGACTTGGCAGCCCCACTGCAAGCAACCTTCTAAATTCTGCCAAGTAATGAGAATTCTAATTCATATTCTCCCTGTGTAATTTGTGAAATATGAACTTGGCTTTGAATATATATAAGCCCTATTGTCAATACTCACTCACTGTGTAATTTTGCCTTTTGAGACATCGCTTTATTATTAAAGATTTCACAATTAATTAAACGCTCATTTCATGCCAGAGAATAGTCCTGAATACACAGACGATTCCAATTCCAGGTGTTTCCACCTTGCATCCACTAGTGCATTGCATTGCAAACGAAGCTCTGCCTCTGGTCCAGATGTGAATGACAAGCATGTACAGGTCTGTAGGATGGGCTAGATGGATCAGTGGTCTGACTGAGTGTAAGCTTCCTAAGTACCAAGTTACTTGAACTTACAAGTTAAGTTCAACTGATGCTTCTACTAACTAGGGTAGAAGCATTAATTGAACTTGAGGACTTCGGCCACAAAATGAGGGACATACTTGCTTGCCAGGGGTAAGCTAAGTGGTTTTTGTTTTTTAACAGATCCCTGCTCCCATGCCTTTAACAATAGTGTGATCTGAAAACATTGGCTGGTGGTAAATGCTTACCTCCATGCAGTCATGCTGCCAGGTGCTAATTTCTGTGGATCCAGTACTAAACTAACTAAAAGCCGAAGGTAGATTGTAGTTTGTTTCTAGAAAGAGCCGAAGGTGTCCTAAGAGTCATCTTATATGGTGTGTGCTTCAAGTTTGGAAGCCTATTTAATTAAACACTATTATATAACAAAATAAATGAGTCCCACCATCAAAAGATGATAACAATTCTATCATACCAACTTCAAATCTTTCGGATGCAATCCTAACCTGGATTTAGGCTTGCACAGTTAGGCCAGCAAAGTTTGGCAAGCACAAGGGACACCATAAAATATATTTGGACCACTCTCGGAGTCAGAGAGGCCAGGACAGAGATTTGGGCCATCCCCCCTGACTCTGAGAGTGGTTTAAATGTGCTTTACGGTGGCCCTTGTGCCGGACAAACTTTGCTGGCCTAAGTGTGCCGGCCTAACTCCAGGTTAGGATTGCGCCCTAAACGAGAGTAATCTGTCTCCACCCTTGATGAATCTAGCCGAACTGAATCCTTTTCAATAGTGACATACTAGAAGTTTCTGTACAGTATACTATTCCAACTAGGAGGTACGTTCAATTCTGCTCTCAGAAATAGTACACAAGCTAAGAAGGACCGTACCACATGATATTTATGAACATATAGATAGAGCCATTTTGCAAAAATGGGAATAAATGTAATCTGCAACTCAGCAATAGTGCAAGAACAAATCCAACAGAAAGATTATAAGGCAGTTTGCAAATTAACACTGCAATCCTATGCCTGCTTATCTGGACATAAGGCCAACTGAACTCCGCCAGGCTGACTTTTACAAACAGAATTGGGCTGTGATAGTGCTACATACAATGGCAGTGGTATTCATTTTGGTTTTTATGAAAGGTTTCGTTTTTTTGTGCCCAGCCACATATGCAAAATCTCATTTATGATATCCTATTTGTAGGAATGGGTTTTTTTGGTATTTCCCCCCCCCAAAATTCTTGATTTAAATAGCAAATTACAGCGTTACATGTTTTTATCCAAATTTTTATTGCACATTGTACAAACAGCGCAATAAATAAGGGTGAATGGCACTACAAAGGCAAGCAATCACTGGCACATACATGCCAGCCCGAAATAACCGGCTCAAAAATTCCCAAGCTGCACTCTGGTTGCTGCTTGGAGCGTCAAGAAACTGCTACTTAACATGCAAGTTTAAGTAAGCTTCCTCCTGTTTCTGCCACTCCTCCTCCTGATCTCTTACTGAAAACTATTTGTGGATTCCTCAAAACTGTGTCAAAAATAAACAAAATGGTGTTATTTTTGTGAAATTGATCTAAATTTGTGTCAAACTCTGTCAAAAATAAGCACAAGTGGGGTTTTTTGGTGTTTTGACCTAAATTTTGTTGTATGTAGCATTTTCAGTAGAAATTCTCATTATTTAGCATTCTGTGTCGGTCACTGAAAAAAACCACCCCTACCTATTTGCTCCATGCCTGGTTAACCAAACAGGTATGGAGAGGACTTCAAGGCTTCCATTTAATCAATTCAAATGTCTCCCACTGGTGAATGGGAGCTCCTGGAAAAAGGTGGACTCCACACTAAAGCAGAGACAAATATTCACAGATATTACCCAATTTTCCCATGTTTTCATTCAAGTTCTGAAGGCTTTTTTCCCTCCTTCTTTAATGTGTTACCTTCAAATGCTTTCACCTTAGTGACATCTCTTCATTCTTTTGGCAGGCATCAAAAGTGGAATCTCAGAAGGTGGCATTTGTCATACTGTCAATTCTCAATACTCTTGCGTAGCACATGCTGTCAAAGCCTAAGTACTATTGCCAACTAGCAGCTATTTGCATGCATCTACATAGAATTTAAAATGATGACGGTGTGGTCCTTGCCTTTGTCCCAGGTGCTTCTGGGGTCCTTGGAAGTCTTTCTGGGAGCTGGCTGTGGTGCCAAGAGTGGTGGTGGGGAGGCTTTGAGGATTCAGGGTTTATGGGTGGGTGGCCTGAGGTGAAGGCCTGAGCTGGGAGTGAGTTAATTCTCACCTCTTACTGGGAGCCAACAAATACCAATGCAGATATCGTGTATTTGGAGAAGCATTGTGGGGCATCCCCTACCCACATAGGGGCTGCAGAACAGATAGGGAGGAAGACATCTGGTTTCTCCTCCTATGCGGCTATCACAGAGATATCTTCCTCCTTGGGCGATATGTCTTTGGCCACCTGTTATCCTCCTGTCATCTGCTAGCTGAAATAGGCCCAGGAAGCCGGACATGTGCACAAGGCATTCTCACATTAGAATATAAGGAAAGCCCTGCTGGACCAGGCCAAAGCTCTGCCCAGTCCAGCGTTCTGTATTCCATTGCGGCCCACCAGCTGCCTCTGGGAAACCAACAGAGAAAAGCATGCTTTTAGGGCAGAAGATTCTGCAAGATCCGTCCTTCAGAGCGCAATCCTAAACTGTGCTGGATTAGCAAGGCTGGTGGGCCTGCGCCAAATCCAGCGCAGCTTTGGTGTGCTGAGGAGCCTCCCCATTCACACCCTTGCCCCAGGAGAGGCTTCTGCACCTACTAAATATTGCTAAATAGCAGGCACAGAGCCGAGGAGGCTGTTCAGCCCAAATTGGGGTCACGTGGCCTCCACCCCTTCCCTGGGCTGGCCCACCTACCGGGCCGCCCACCTCCTACCCAGCTCCACCGTCCCTCCTGCCCTCCCCATTCCCAGAACTGCTCTTGTGCCAGCCGAGTTTGGCTGGTGCAGGAGAAGCACTGTGGCACCTCTGCTCAGCGATGTTGGGCCGATGCTACTGCTAGTGGCAGCCCAACGTCACCCTTAGGATTGCGCCCTCAGTGTCATTGTCTTTGACAATGTCATTGTTAGGGCAAGGGGGCCATAGCATGGCCCCAGCAGCCAGAGCACCCTGCCGTCCCGTCTCTGAACCTGCAGCCAGAGCTGGGAGTTGATCCCTTCCTCAACAGGCTGGAGCTGCGCACCCCAGCACAGGGTGAGTCGTGACAAGCAAGCAGATCATGTTCAGATAACGACATCAGAGTTTGCACAGGTACATTTTCACGAGCAATTTCATTTCAGCTGCACAAAAAACTAATACACACTGTTGCATCATAAAGATGGCGGCAAAGTAAAAGCCTGGCCTGCAGATACATTTAGGCAATGTAAATGTATCATTTACATCGTACACACTACGCACTATGGTAAGTCTTTTCTTACAGCTTACATAGCTATTTTTTCCTCAGCAAATAGGGAGGGGGGCTCAGTCCATATCAGAACCATGCCGTGAGGAGAAAGGAACTAGCCAAAATCTTGGTGTTGCCTTTCACTTTTTCCTTTTTTAGATCTTTTTGATCCCATCGGGGATGGAATCCTACAAATCTCCAAGTCCCCTCTCAGCAGTAGGCTTGTTCTTTTTGATTCCGAGTCATTTCCGAAGGGCCCCGTTTGGCATTCCAGAAAATGTACTATGCGTATTTGCTATCTTCATGACTGGAGGCTTCTGAAGTGACTTGGTGGTCTGCCTTTTCCCCATTTTGATGGTGACAGCAGAAACCTACCAAAAATCTGAAACCCCACAACCAGGTGGGAGAGGTAAAGGGTAGGAGGGTTGAAAGTGCTGAGTATGTTTTGCCAGTGTCGCAAACTGGTTCGAGCCCTGCTATGGCTGCTATTTTGACTGTTGCCTGCCAGAGCTTTCTTCCTGGGGCCAGAAACCATCCATGAGGACAACTAAAGCAGTCACCTCAGGCTGGAAGGGGATGTCCACTTCCACCCACCCACTCTCTTGCCTCCACTGATCCTCCTCCTCCTTTCATGTCCTGGATTGGGAAAGGAAGAGAGGGACAAAACAGAAATTTGGAGGAGAGGAGACTAGTAGGCTAGAGTGTCAGAGGAACAGAGGCTGGCACACCACCAGTTGAGAGGGGTCAGCATTCAGCACCAGGAGGTCTTGCCTGCCTGGAGCAACAGCAACTGAGGGGAATCCAACTAAGGACCATGGGAGGGACAAGGGGTTAAAACCCCTCTCCCCCACCACAATCCAATTCAGATCCATCCATCCTGCAGTCTTATTTATGCAGGTAAACAAACAAACAAACAAACAAACAAACAAGTCAGGCTGATTAACAATCTAACCACAATGTGTAGTTGGACTTCAGCCATTCTTGCTAAGCAGTAATGGAGCTAGAGAAGGGCAAAATGGTAACTGCTGCAGGCACCCCAACATGCCATGTAAGCCGTCTCTCCCACTCGCTGTCAGAGCCATTCCAGGCAGCGATGGCAATGCACAGGCGCTCGCTGAACCAAATGGTGTCTCTTGCTGCTGTTGTCCGGAATGGCTTTGACAGCAAGTGGGAGGGTATGCTTACACAGTGCATCACAGTGCCTGCAATACTTACCGTTTTGTCCTTGCCCCCTTTGAGCTACTCTTCTGTTGCTAAGAGGCTTATTTACACACTGACAGGACCACCCATTGGTGATGGTCAGGGATAGAAAGCAGGCCATTACTTGGGATTTGGGGCTTAAAGAGAACTGGAAGGGTTTAGTGGGAAGGTTCTTTGTAGTGCTGGAAGTAGCTTTGGTGAGGAACTTTAAGTTTGAGCCTTCCTCTCTCAGAAGGAGAAATACTTGGGTGAATGTTACTATACCTACAATTCCCTGCCTCTACCTAGGTTCTCTCGAGAGCAAGTGCAGATGGGAACTGGGGGCTCTTTTATTTTACTGAATGGAGGGATACCTTTCCACCCTATATCAAATGAATATAATTATATGAACTAAAATTATAACTACAATTATGTACAACAATTCTAATTATATCAACAGATTGCTTCATCAGTCGTTTGCAAAACGTGAATTGAAAGAAACCTAGCAAAACAGAGAAATTGCCATCTGCAATATAGCTCAACATATCCTGAAAAAAAGAAGTCCACAGTCTCAGACACGTTTGTTGCTACAAAGCTCAGAATTTTTAAAAATAGCTCTGGGGGAAAAATAGTTCCTTTGAATAAGAAACAGAAGCACTGCCCCCAAGAAATGTGGCACTCAATGAAGAGGATAAACATAGGCTCTCTACAGCGCCTTCTTGTGGAGTTGAGTCCAATATTCAAGAGGAGCATAAGGGATAGTCCTCGTGACCCAACTCATCCCACAAATCACATGGAAGGCTGCTTGTCTGACATGCTATTCTTCCACATGCAGGGATGGGAGCGCTTCCAGACAAGCAATCCTGCCAATATGATCTCAGAAGATTGAAATATTAGTTTATTCCTAAAGTCTTTTGAGGCTGCAGTACTATATACCCTCCCTGCTATGTTACTGACATCCTCACCACTGCTTGGAGAGTCAGGGTTGTGTAGTGGTTCAGGAGTTGAAAGACCTGGAAGATCCAAGTTCAAATCTTTGCTCAGCCATGAAGCTTCCTTAGGCCAGTCACCATCTCTCAGCCTCACCTAGCTCACAGGATTGTTGTGAGGACAAAAGGAGGGGAGGAACCACGTACACAGCCCTGAGTTCCTTGGAGGAAAGCAGAATAAAAATGTGATAACACTTTTGAGGGAGTCTTACTGAATTTAATAATCCTTCTGAGTACATATGCCTAGAGTTGCACTGTAAGAGCTCAATCCTAACCTGGCGTTAGGCCAGCTCAGTTAGGCCAGCAAAGTTTGGTCAGCACAAGGGACACCGTAAAGTATGTTTGGACCACTCTGGGAGTCAGAGAGGCCAGCTCACAGATGTGCGCCATCCTCCCTGACTCAGAGAGTGGTCCAAACACGCTTTACGGTCGCCCTTGTGCCAGCCAAACTTTGCTGGCCTAACAGTGCCGGCCAACTCCAGGTTAGGATTGAGCTCTAAGTTGCCCGCACACAGCCTTAGATCCTCCACTACAAAATGTAGCACTGCCATCATTGACCATGTTTATGGAGTGTTCCTATTTCGGGAACTGTGAGCATATTCATTAGAAAAATTACGATAGGTTGAATGTTTCCCTTTTCTGATGTTGTCATAACTTAGTTCTCAGAAAGCACAACATTCCAATAGTTATTTCACATGACACACACAGTGGCAACACAAGCTATTTTTCTGCCTTGAGGGAAACGGGTTTTTTCCTTCTCCCATCTTGTTATACATAGCCAGTATGTATATGTGGTGAGATAGGAGGGCTGTGCTTCTCCCTTCAAGGACTGTCTTGATTGTAGCCCCTTTCCCCTTTTCTGCATAATGTAAACCAAAGGCACTTTTCTTCAGTTGAAGAGAAAGAGAAACAAGACGTCTGACAGCCCAATCAGTTTCCCTACAGATGCAGCCATGCCAAATTACTGTGGTGCAGTAATCTGCACTACATGCTGTGGGGTGGGTGGGGGTGGCGGTGGTGGTGGTGAATGGAAGGCTTGGGAGAATATTGGGAAAATATCGTCCCTTAGCCCTCCATCACCAATGGGTCTCCTCAGACCCACACCAGCTCTATAGCAAGTTCAAGGAAACAAAGGGGGCATGTTGGGGGGCTCTGGAGAGGATAGCATCCTGGGCACGTTGCTTGTACTGGATGATACCCCATCCTGCCTCTGAAACATCCCTGTCTCTCCCCCAATCCATCACCCCCTGCCCCATTCCTCCCACCCTGCTGGAGTTACCATCAGCAAGGCTTCTCTTAACCACCATGCTTGGGATACTCTTCCGCATCTGCAGTGGTGGTCTAGGAGCACATGGCTTTGTGCACCTCTGGACCAACATTTGCAATGCCATAAAGTGTGGTCTGCCACTGCCACACCAGTTCCAGCAGGGGAACTACTCCATTTTAACTCTTGGTCTACCTGGTTCCAGGTATGGGAAATACAGCGGATTGTCATGAATCCTTGCTCTGTAGCCTCCACTGAGAGATTTTAATAGGGATTCCTGAGGTTCAGCATTTCCTCATTCAACTGCACACCCATACAAGGGAGGGGAGGGAGCAGGAAGGAGTGAGCATGGTAACCACTGCAATGAAACAGCCTGCAAATGCTAAAAGTCCCTCCCTCTACCTTGACAAACATTTACAGCAGTGTTTCCAAAACTGTGGCTCACAACCCACTGGGAGGTTGCAATCCCATTTGCACTGGGCCCAACATAGTGATTCCTGTAGGCTGCAGTGCCTTACTAGGAGGCCTTGGAAGTGATTTCTGGGTTGTGTCGGGCCTACAACCCACTCTATCGCCTCAGTGGACCTCAGAATTGCCCATGGAAGTGACCAGAAGCGAATTCTGCTTTATGGACACAGACGTTGCTTCCATGGGCCATTCTGAGGCCCATGGAGGGCAGTAGAGTAGGCTGTAGGCCCAGTGTCACCCAGAAGCAGCCTCTGACTCCTCCCAATAATGTGCTGCGGCCTACAGGAAGCACAGCATCACAACCTACCTCCAAGGTGGGTTGTAGCACTGAAAGGTTTGGGAACCACTGGTTTATGGTATTTATTTATCTAGTAAGCTATGTAAATTGCTTTGTGAACTACTTTATGTTGTAGATAATGATGAAGAAATAATCATACTCATAATAGTGCCGTACATTGAATTCAGCCATTTTGTATTCCCTATTGGGTTGGGTCAACCTCAGAATGACAAGTCACTAGCAAGTTCACAGACGTTTCAGTTGAATTGACCAAAATGCCCTCTGTCGATCTGATACAATCTACATTGCTATTAACCTATGCCGCTGATATATGCAGAGGTTGCCCCTTCTTATTTTATGACTCATACCTCCTTTGAGAACAGACGTTGCTGAATAGGATAATAAGGTGCTATAATGATAGATTGATTTTGGCCAATAATAAAATTTTAAAGGCACTTTAAAGGCAGCTCCACCAGGATTGCAGGATGTAATTAGAGCAGTGGTTCTGAAACTGTGGAATGGGACCCACCAGTGGGTCATGGTCCCATTTTTGCTGGGTCGCAAATCAGATAAGCTGATAGTTGACAAGGAAAATGTATTGAGCCCTAAAGAAACCAAGTCAAACAGCACGTGCACATTTACACATGAATAGGCAGACAGGCCTCAGGGCACAATCCTAACCAACTTTCCACATAGCTGTGCCAAAGGAGCATGTGCTGCATCCTGCAGTGGTGTAGTAGTCATGGAGGCCTCCTCAAGGTAAAGAAACGTTTGTTCCCCTACCTCACAGCTGCATTGCCCTTACCCCAGTGCTGAAAAGTTGGTTAGGATTGAACCCTCAGTCCACTTCAAAGGGCAGGTAGGGGAATGCAATGCCACCAGAATGGTCCCAATCCAATGAAAGCAAGCCCCAACAAACTCTGGATCAGGATGTCCATCCCCTCCAAGCTGACAAGGAAAATGTACTGTATTGAGCCCTTATGGAAAGCGAAACTAAGCCACATGTGCACATTTGCTTGCAAGTAGTTGACAGTCCCTTGGCTCTTATCGAAGGCTAGGTGAAGGGGAACACAAGGCCACAAGAATAGTCCTGATCCACTGAACGTGAAGCTCAACAAACTGAGATGTGAAGAGCTGGTAGAATAAATCTTTTTGTTTGTTTGGTCTATATATATATATATAGCTAGGTAGGATCTGATAGCCTACCATTTTAAAAAGTGGGTCTTGGTGCTAAATTTTTTTGAAATTTTTTTGAGGGTTATATATCTGCATTCCACCACCACCTCTCCAGTCCATTCCAAACCTCAACATTATAGAAAGTCAGGGATAAAATTTTCACTCAGCCCAGGGGTGGCAAACCTTTTGGGTTTGGTGTGTCGAAAATTTGGAAGATGCCTCACTTGGCTCTGCTGGAGTGTCATCCCCCTCCCCAAACAAAACAGAAGCCATTATTGACACTGCTGACTTCTCCCTGAAACGAACAGGAGGAGCAGCGGGCACTGAGAAGCACATGCTGTTCCTGCTCATTTCAAACAGAAGCCCAGGGGAAGGGAGGCTGCACGTGGAGCTCCAGTAAGGAGCAACCTCCCCCCGCCACTCCTTGGCTAAGGAGGGGGAACAGAGGCACCCCCACCTCCCTTTCCCTTTACTTAATGGAGCATCGTGTACAGGCAGTCTCACTCCTCTGCGCTGCTTCTCTTTGCTCAGTGGGACTGAGGGCACAATCAGCGGCGTCATGCAGCCGGAACGCTGGGCGGGAGGAAGTTTGGCCCTTGTGCTGGCCAAACTTCAGGTTAGGATTGTGCCCAGCGGCGTCATGCAGCCGGAACGCTGGGCGGGAGGAACGGGTGAGCGGCAGCCCGCCCGTTGCGTACCGCTCTATTTTGCCCCACGGGGGCGGGGAAGACGGCGAAATGGAGCGGTACGCAACGGGCGGGCTGCCGCTCACCCGTTCCTCCCGCCCAGCGTTCCGGCTGCATGACGCCGCTGGGCACAATCCTAACCTGAAGTTTGGCCAGCACAAGGGCCACCGTAAAGCATGTTTAGACCACTCTCGGAGTCAGGGAGGACGGCGCATGTCTGTGTGCTGGCCTCCTTGACTCAGAGAGTGGTCCAAACGTGCTTTACAGTGTCCCTTGTGCCAGCCAAACTGTGCTGGCCTAACTCCAGGTTAGGATTGCACCCTGAGTGGCAGGGGGGAGAAGAGGTGGGACGTCTCTGGCCAGAGGGCAGCAATGGCATTGGAGGGGCAGATATGCAAGTGCGCATGCAGGAGAGGGTAGGAGGAGACAAAAGTGAAGGGGAGAAGGGAAACCGTGGAGACAGTCATACATGCACCCTGGACTTTAACAGTCTCCAGGGAAGACAAGCGATGTGCTGGTGGTGCCGGCCAATGGCTCCTTGAAGATCTCATACCATGATGCCAGTATTAGGGGTGGGGCTCAATTTGGTGCAGTCAGTAAAATTGGATTAAAGCCAGCCCTGGGTGCAAACCTCTTATATTTTGTCTAATCCAATTTTTGGTAACTCAATCAGGGAGAATAGTTGTTGTCAGGTGTGGATGAATGTGGGCAGCACACCCAGAACATTGTGATGTGTCACCTTTGACACGCATGCCACAGATTCGCCATCACTGACTTCGCCTGATATTGTAACTCTGAGATAATATTGTATGCGCAGAGAGATTCTTCTCCCACCCTTCAACTGGTGCATTCAATTTGCAAACTGCCCTTGCCACAGCTGGCCTTAAGCATCTTGTTGCAACGGGAAAATACAAAGAACCTTGAAGGAGGCATATTTTGTCAAATTACATTGGCTATTATTCGTATTTGACTTATTAAAGTCTCCAGCCAGGATTTCTCAGTGCGCTTTCAAGGTTAAAAGGTGGCAACTTGAATAAAATGGGAATAATATTGAATGGCCTGTTGAGGTAGTTGTGGCAAGAAATGGAATGTCCGTAAAGAGCTTTGCATGTAAGGAAATATGAGAGAGAGAGAGAGAGAGAGAGAGAGAGAGAGAGAGAGAGAGAGAG
>JAJKFI010000089.1:5459993-5476288 GCA_029204185.1 Lerista edwardsae
GAGAGAGAGAGAGAGAGAGAGAGAGAGAGAGAGAGAGAGAGAGAGAGAGAGAGAGAGAGAATATAACGTAGGAAATGGACTTTTAAAGGAATGGGGGAAAGGCTGGTATAAAGTGTTCACCCCAGAAACTTTGCTATTGTGGTAAGATGAGATTTCTGAAGCATCTCAGAGGGAGTCAATTAGAGTTATTTTTGACATGATACTAAAGAGCTATAGAAATTTTTAGAACTTAACTTTCAAGCCTCCTCTAGTTTTGCTAATTGTCTGTCTCTCGGTGGCACCTTTTAAGTTGCTATTTTAAATTGTTCCTGAATTGAATTCTTTCATTCAGTAACTACACCAAGTCTGCAAACCTATTTCCTCATTGAATTCTGAGGAAACGGGAGTAGAACTGAGCTGGACATCTCGCGCCCCCCAATAAATTATTGTAAATGTTATATTTACAATAGTTTTTCTCAAAAGCCTAAGGGGATAGCTCTTTTTTTTTTCAATGAGGAGGGGAAATGAGCATGCTAATTATAAAGGCTATGCAGAGACTTTGGAGCACCATGGGAGACTTTCAGTTTCCCATGAAGAGATTGAGGAGAGATCTGCAGGCCATGTTGCCTCCAGCTTTTATTTCACTAAAATGGTTTGACCATGACAAAACAGCAGCATGATGTATTGAATAAAGGAAAAGTTACTGCTTTCATTTCCCTTCAAAGGCCGGATGGGTGATTCCACTTGCCCTCCTGTGAACTCCTCGTGTCCGTCTGCATGATATCTCACACAAGACAACCTCACGGGTAGTGGCAATCAGGATTGAACCCCAGCAGCAACTCAGAGAAGATAATTGGGGTTGGTTGTCCCTAAGGTATTTCCAGTGATCAAGCAGACTGCATGGCTAAAGAGCCCTACCTAGAGCAAGGGTGCCAAACGTAAGGCCAGAAATGGCTTCTTTAACTGGGCTCTCCCAGCACCATCCTCAGGGGCTGAACTGCAAAGTGACTCATCGGCAAGAGCTGTGGTGCTGGGAGAACCCAATTATCACACAGGCCACCCTTTTGGCAGCACTGCTTTGGCTGAGGTCTCACTGCTGAAAGGGTGGCCCGCATGATAACTGGGCTGTCCTCCTGCCACCCTTTCAGCAGCACCACTTCTCCCAAGGTGCTGGGAGGAAGATATGGAAAGAGGCCTCAGAAGGGGAGGAACAGTGGGAGAGAAGATGCAGACAAAGAGGAGTGACATAGGAGAAGCTGCTGAGACACTGGGAGCACCCAAATATTCTAAAATAGGCTTTTGCCAGTCAAACATGGAAACCTTTCCATATCATTTCCAAACCTTTAGAATGGGGAAGGGGGGAAGAGGGCCACTGCCTTCTTTCTCTCAGGCCAAATTTCAGTTTGCGAAGCTGAGGCCTTACTAGGACATGTGATGCGTATGGATGAATTGGGTGGTGGTAGTGGTTGCCCAGACCATAGGATGGTGTCAGGGTGACTGGTGTTGGCAGAGGCAGATCTAAGGGAGGGCAAAGCTCTAAGTTTTGCAAGAAGCCTTACCTTGCAGTGGAAATCACTCCTCTCCTGCACCGTTTTAGCCAATCCTCACAGGGAAAAGCTACATCTTGGCATTGCTTACTGGCTACAGCAGCAAGGGAGAGGAGGGATTTACATGACTGGGTAAGGCTTCTTGCAACACTTAGAGCTCTGCCCTCCCTGTAGATCCGCCTCTGGGTATTGGATGCAGAGGGTGACCAGAGCAACCTGCTTCCCCTGTGAGGTGCTTCGGATGTTTCCCAGGCTTGTCGATGGAAGCAGTGAGCACCACAAATATTGGGCCCACCCACCCGCGGCTCTGAATGGCTCCAGAATGTAGTCGATCCAAAAGCAGGTGGTGCCTGGCACAGGGCAGAGTTGAAGCAATGACATGGCTGCGGACGTCTCCATGTCACCACGTTGCCCAGACGTGGGAGCCAAGAAGCTCCCATATGCCGGTGCATGATACAAATTCCACAGGTGAGGAACAGCTTAATTAATAATCAAACCCCCAAAGCCCACCATCAAGTGCCCACCATCAGAAGCCTATTAAATTAGATTAGAATCCTCTGTTGTTCTTCTTTACAATCACCCAGCCTGTTTATCGCGTTCTTAAAGAGAACACGTTTCAACTCTTGCTACTGAAAACGATCAACTCACCTAGGTGAGAGCACATGCTGCTGAATTATTCAGAAGAAGCAAAAAGAACAAGGAACAGCTCTCTCTTCCTGTTGCTTGTTTGGTACTTGCCTTGCCTGCTCGTGAGTGGGTGTACTAGCAGATACATCATCGGAGGAATCAGAGCTGAACACTTGATTTGGGATTCATGATGAAGTTGAAGAAGTCTGTTCTCCCTCGACTTGTGCGCATTTTGCACCGAACACAGATTACACGATGTGAATCACCCCAGCAGCTTTCTCCGTCTGCTTTGGGGAGGCGATGCGTGCGCGCGTGCAGAATACATGCTGTACTGGTGTGAAAAACAAAACGGGGCTGGAGTGGAATCACTCTTTCAAAATGTAACACAAAAAGGGTTGGTCGTCCTGTCCCCCTCCCCTGTTGCAGCTCCAGCACGTGGCTGGAAGTTCTCCTCTGCTCCCTTGAAATTCTGAGGCTGGAGGAGAGCTCCCATCCAGCAGCATTCTCAGTCGCAGCAGGAGAAGCAAAACCCAGAGCCTTGCTGGCTCGCGACTCCCTGGCTGGCTTAGCGCTCCCCTAAGAATGGGGCTACTTGTTATGCACTCCAAGACTGCAGCAGCCTGGCTGTGCCTGTTCAGATCCCCCACTAACAAGCCAAGAAAGCTGGGCTGAATCACTGTCAAACATGCCTCTGGCTGGGTGATTATTCCATATTCATTGTACATCACTGTTCTGTGTGTAATGAAGCCATGCTATGCCTCCGTCTGGGCCAGAAGTTTGACCTTGGGTTAGTCACAGACTAATAATCCATTCCAGGGCTCTATACTGGGCCAAAGGGGCAAGGAGGATTCAAAAAGGAATGGATAGCAGCAGCCATCTGCAGAGAAGTAACCTCAGTACGGAGCTCTGCATTTTGTTAATATAAGGCAAGACGCAGTTTGGTTTGTTACTTAGGGCAGTGTTTCTCAAACTGTGGGTCAGGACTCACTTTGTGGGTTGCGACCTGATGTCAGATGGGTCACGGAAAGCTAGGAGCAGCCATCTTGAAAGTTACAGCTCTTACTCTTGTTATGTTCCTTCTGGGAGAGTTAACAATTTGAATTTTCAAGTGTGGGTTTTTTTTTAATTTTGTTTTTAGTTTAGTGCTTTCACATCGTAATCTTGCTTTCAGTCAGGAATGTTTCGTGGTTATGGAATGGCTGCAATCCAAGAATGCCCGTTTACAGTCCAAGAGTGTCGTTTTATTATGTCAGAATGATGGCACTTCCTGTGTGATGATGTCACATCTACCTATGACACCCTTTCTAGATTAATTGCATCACTTCCAGCAGGTACCGACATGAGTGCCATTCTAAAAAGTGGGTCCTGGTCTAAAAAGTTTGAGAACCACTGGCTTAGAGATCCTGGCACTCCTCTTTTTCACTGCCTCTCTAGATCTGTCTAGCCGTTAGTTATCAGGACTGCTCCCTCTCCCTAGGGAAAGTTAGCTGCTAAAAAGAGAGTGCAAGAGATGAACAGGATGTAGAACACTGGCCAGGGCCGCCTCCTTCCCTGGATTCACAAATGCTCTCCCCTCCAGCTTTCTATGACTGATGGGCAGGGGCCTTAACAGACAGATTAAATCTATTCCTCCTATGGCTGGAAAAATGAGAGGCTCAGAGGAGAAAGAGGTGGAGGAAGACGTAGAAAAGGAGCTTAGGGCGCAATCCTAAACTGGAGTTAGGCCAGCAAGGTTTGGCTGGCACAAGGGACACAGTAAAGTGTGTTTGGACCACTCTCTGAGTCAAAGAGGCCAGCCCACAGCTGTGCCCCATCCCCCCCGACTCCGAGAGTGGCCCAAACATGCTTTACAGTGGCCCTTGTGCAGGCCATACTTTGTTGGCCTCATTGTGCTGACCTAACTCCAGGTTAGGACTGCGCTCCAAATACCAAACTCGCCCTTCTCACTGCTTGCGGCTGCCTTATAAAGAATCCCTTTGTCATTTGCTTTGGTAAGAACCGCTGCCCTCGGCTAGTCAGGCGAGATCCCTGCTGCTGGAGCAAACAACAGAAGGAAGCTTGAAAGTGAGCTGCGACTGCTGAGGCTTCTCTCTTCCTCATCTTTCCTCAGAGTAAGTGCAAGATGCTAAGCCAGGCAAGCCTCAAACTGTGTTCTGCCCACCTCCGTTTTCAGAAGTCCAAACAAGCAAAGGCTTCCTCCCATCCTCCAAGCACCGGCAAGAATTCTTGAGCTGAAGCACGAATCAGTTCTTTTTCTTAAGTCTCCAGTAAGACTGAAAATAGTTTTTGCTCTGGAGGATTGGAGACAACACAGGCTCTCTGGCTAACAGTCACTGAACTTATTATTTATTTATTATTTATTTAATTTTTATCCCGCCTTTCTGCCCCATGGGCATCCAAGGTAGTTTACAACATTAAAATCATCACTTTAAAAACCACAAGTTAAAACAATGTTAAAAACAGTATTACAACAGTTAAAAATTTAAAACAAGCAAGCCCCGTGGATCCTTTAAAATATAAGATGAAGAATGTAAAATGCCAACCAGCCTGTCAACAACTGAAGGCTTGTTTAAATAAAAAAGTCTTCAACCTCCGCCGAAATATTGCCAAAGAGGGAGCAGTTCTTAATTCTAAGGGAAGGGTATTCCATAGTCGTGGGGCCACCACTGAGAAGGCCCTGTTCCTGTCCACCACCACCCTCACCTCTCCTGGTGGTGGCACAGTCAGAAGCCCCCCCCCCCAGATGACCTAAGAGTATGGATAGGATTATGTGGAAGGAGGCGGTCCTTCAAATACCCTGGACCCGAGCCGTAAAGGGCTTTAAAAGTCAAAACTAGCACTTTGAATCGGGCCCGGAAAGGAACCAGCAGCCAATGTAGCCACTGAAGCAACGGCCCAACACAGTAGAACTGACGAGCTCCAGCAACCACATGAGCAGCCGCATTCTGCATTAGTTGCAATTTCCGGATCGTCTTCAGAGGCAGCCCCACGTAGAGTGCATCGCAGTAATCTAATCTGGATGTCACTAGGGCGTGGGTCACCATGGTCAGGTCTGTGCAGCTCAGGCATGGTCGCAGCTGGCGAATCAGCCGAAGCTGGGCAAAGGCTCCCCTGGCCCCCTCCGCCACCTGGGAGTCCAGGAGCAGCAGTGGATCCAGGAGAACCCCCAAGCTGCAGACCTGCTCCTTCAGAGAGAGTGCAACCCCATTCAGAGCAGGGCGATAGTCCAATACCCGAGTTGTGGATTTCCGGACCAGGAGCACCTCTGTCTTATCCAGATTTAATTTCAGTTTGTTCACCCACATCCAGGCCCCAACTGCCTCCAGGCAATGATCCAGGACCTCAACCACCTCCTCAGAATCAGGGGGAAAGGAGAGATAGAGTTGGGTGTCATCAGCATATTGATGGCACCCCCCCCCAACCTCCCGGATGACCTCTCCCAGCGGCTTCATGTAGATGTTAAATAGCATGGGGGATAAGATGGAACCTTCCGGCACCCCAAACTTATGACTTACCACATACTCCAGCAGCCAAAGGATCATAATGTACAACCAACCCCCTTCTGGAAGTGTCATTGGAGAACTGATATGGCGCGATACACAGTGTTTTTAGAAAACTTTCAGGAAAGCCTTTCACATCATCTTGTCTGCTGAAGAACCTCTCTGTGCTGCACAGAATTCTGGGTCATATTCTTCAGTGCACATGGAGCATTGGTGCTACCCACTGAACTTCCCCATGGTTCCTGTGTAACCTGACACTTGAGCTTAGATCATTCCCCTCTGGGGAAAGAAAGTACAGGCATGCCCCAATATCTACTGATTCAGTATCCACGGTTTCAGTTATCCACAGACTATGGGGGAAGAAACTATGCTAAGCTCCTTGGATGAAGAATTGAATAACAAATTTGATTATCTTTACCACACTGCAACATTTCTGACCAGAAACAACTCCTTAAAGAAGGAGAGGGAGGTCTAGATTTGTCATATCCTGGGCCCATAGCATAGCCAGAGGTGGTGGCATGATAAGTACAGCAGGCATTGCATCTACATTTGTAAGCAGCCCCTCCCACTGCCACTGGAACCACTCCGGGCAGCCCCAGCCAAATGTTGCTGGCACTGCCCAGAATGGCTCTGACAGCAAGTGGGAGGGGCTGCTTACATAGTTGTAAAGAGCAAAAGAAGGCTAGGCCATGGTCTGACTCCATTTTGGCAAAATGACTCCATTTTGTAAAAAAGAGCTGAAGCTGCTAAAGTACCAGCTGGTGGTAATCAGCTCACTTCCTGATGTAATTTCCTATCCGCCTTGCTTCCTGCAGACAGGTGTGAGGTCATAGTTGGGGTCAGGGGCATTGAACCATCAGCTTGCAATCAGGAAGGTTCCATCCAGCTAGTGCTGCAATCAAGAAGATTCTGCACAGCTGAGACCCATCCCTTAGGTTGTGTATGTAACCTTTTCTGACCATTCTGTGACCTCCAAACGTTCCATCACCCCATCAGGAGATGGCTGACCTTTATCCTGATTGGATAATTGATTGTGCTAGATGAGGTATAAAGATACCCAGTTTGGAGGGTACAGAACAATACACACCATCAAGACCCCATCAGAGAAGATCACCAGATAAGAGACCATCAAATCTCCAAACCTACAGCTCACCTTCTCCAAGCCTGTCCAAGATGCCCAGCATGGACCTGCTGCCTGCATTAGACTGAGAAGAAGGTGAACCTGCAAGGCTAACTACCTTGCATGTACTAGGGCCTAGTCTAATGTTAGGCATATAGTTGTTTTGTTGTTTTAATGTGTATCTTAACTTAAGAACTTAAAAAAGAACTCTGTTAGTTATTTTAAGCCTTTCCTAGTTTTGTAACTGCTTGTTTTCTTAATAAATTATAGTTAATCTATAAAGCTTCGCTTGTGAGTATTTGGAACCAGACTAAATTCAGTTTTGCTGCTTGGACACCTTACCAGTTTAAAGTTAAGCTTTATAGCTTTGGGATAGGTCCCTGTAGTTGGGGCTAGTTTAGCCTGTTGGCTTATTAAGATTTAAGTGTCTATTCATTCCTCGCTTTGAAGCTGTAACTCTTAGCTGTGGTCCCAGGCTGGTAGCAGAGGATGTGTGCCTTGTTGCCTTGAATCCGAAGTGCTTAAGGACACACTCTGCTGAATGTTCACAACTCATATGGGCCCTGGGCTGGTTATAGGGCATATGAGCCTGTGAATTACAATAGTGCATTGTGGTGCCTGCAGTACTTACCGAGCTACCCCCCTCTGACTATGCTGCTGCCTGGGCCACAGATCTTCAGCATCCCCCTCAAGAGATCAGGAGAGCATGCACCTCACTCACTTCCTCAACCCTTTATCCTCTGTCTCAGAGGTGATCTCAGAAATTAACCAATGGGTATCCACCACAAATGAGCCATTACAAAGTCAGGAGCAGGAGTCAATAGGCTAAAGCTTCACATTTGTAGATTCAAAGAACGTTCTGAATTAAGATTCACACTATGAATGTGTCTGATGTGCAACACTCATTGAAACTGAATTCCCTGCGATGAAATGGCTCAGCCTTGTTGAGTTCTTTGTAGCGGAGTGTAAAAACGTGTTGAAAGTCAACAGCAAGCTGGTCTTCCACTTTGGGAACCTCCTCCCCACCCAGGCCCGCTTTGTGGAGAAACAACAACACAACAAAAGGCAATTGTGGTCTACAGACACAGCTAAAATGTTAATTTCAGACTCTCTGAGCTTTTTGGAAGTACTGAAATATTGTCAAAGTGATACGTTAAATTTTCTCAAGCTAAGATATGTTGTATTTTACACGCCCACTCAACCACCTACTCAAAATAAGAATCACAGGCAGGTTTAAGGAAAGTGCACAAGGGGGTACAGGCCCAAATGGTGTGCTTTCATCCAAACAGGATGGCTTGATGCTTCAATTTGCATAATCCCAGTGTATAAATAGTTTTCAGTAGGAGGGGAAAAAACAAGATGGCACAGATCTCTCTTTATGGGGAAAGCAGTCACCTTCACAAATTGTGCATGGACATAATATTCAAGCACCTGCCTGGGTTGTATAGGATTGGCTCCGGCCTTAAGTGAAATTCCACACTGTCGGCGTTCAGAAAAATTAGCTTTGGGTCTAAACCTGCTTTATGTAAGGTCAGATGTTTTTAACTTGAGTGCCAATTAGAGCCACAATTTTAATTGCAATGAGCAGATATGAATTCTGAGCATGCCTACTTGAAGGAAAATCTTCCAGTTGCCAAAGTGAGAGGCTGAGGCCAAAGTCAAACTAGATTGACAAAGAGATTTGTGAGAGTCTCTCCCATTGCTTTATAAAAAGTGGTCGTGTACCCCCCCCCCAAATAGAATTTACAATGCTAAGGGAGGGAAGGTTTAATCTTTTTCCCCATATAGTGTTCTCAATGAAAATCCTAACACAACTACTTGCTCCATAGAGCAAAGCCAGCAAGTACCATATGGTGCGTGCCAGGAAGTTACTGGTTCAAATCTTACCCCTACCCTGAAAACATTAGGTGGTCTGGAACACGCCACACTCTTGGTCTCAGATCCTCATCTGACCTACCTTAACCATCACAATGCCCTTCCTTATAGAACTGTTCTGCTGAACAACACTGTACTTCCTAAACTGTGAGCTATGGTTTCCCAGGGAGCTTTGAAAAAACAGCAACACACACAATGTATAGGACTGGAGCCTCATGGGGAGCTGCTGCTAATGTCCTAGGTCAAGGGAGGCACTGGTCAGAAAGGTTTGGGAGGCACTGCCATACTGTGTTGTATGGTGATGATGTAGGCAAAGAACTTTAGTGTGAGTCGTCTTTATCTGTGGGTTTGGAACCTGCTAATTTGACTCAGCGGAGGTTCCGAATTTGCAGGGAAGGATCCACTGGACACAGTGGTGTCATCTACTCACCAGTAGACGGTACGCTGGGCGGGACTTAGCGTGATTGACAGCCCGTCCACTCACTTCCGCTTTCTTCGCGCTCCCCGTGCGGCTTTCCCTTGCCTCGGAGGGAGCGCCTGCTCGCCAGGGGGGATGGGTGGGGGGCGCGCCGGGTGCCTGGGCGAGCAGACACCCCCTCCGAGGTGAGGGAAAGCCGCGCGGGGAGCACGAAGAAAGCGGAAGTGAGTGGAGGGGCTGTCGATCACACTAAGTCCCACCCAGTGTACCGTCTACTGGTGAGTAGATGACACCACTGACCGGATGTCCTAGAGATGACCAGAACAATCACATCTGGGAGGCTTTGTGGGGTTTCCAAAAGCTCCCCGAAGGGGTTGGAAGTACACTTCTGGATTTTCCAAAATGGGCACTATGAACTAACAGGCAGTGCTGTGCACCCTGTGCCTTTCTGCTGTGCCCCTCTGACCTACTGCCCACCTAGCTAGTTCCTCCATGCTCTGCTCTTCTTCTTGCTCACCGAGAACAAGCAAGACAAGTTTCAAGACCGCAGGAACCCACCTCCTTCTCTAGATCTAGCTCCTCCCACCGCCTCCCCTTCCTTGCCCAACTTTGGCCTCTCCCAACCCCCACTGCTGCCTTGCCTGGTCTGACCATGGAGTGCTGCGCTGCTTATAGGAACTCCCCCAAAATGGCTGCTGACTGAGCGCTCCATGCAGAAATGTGCGCCACTGTTGCAATGCGCTCCAGCCGGCAGCCCAACCCGATGCAGGATTGGGCTCTAAAGTTAAAGAGGCTAAAGTTAAAATCTCCAGGATTGCTTTCAGCAATCCCCTGAAGATTGATGCCAATTCCTGGAAGGGTTAGCAGCCCTGAACATACATCAGATTGACACAAACGTGTGAATTTTGATTCTTTTAAAGATCAATTATTTGGAATATCTGGCTTGGTTCAGAAATGTAGGCATGCATAGGGAGATATTGGGCCTACGACAACACCCAACACAGCAGGTGCAGCAGCCTAACACATAGATTGAGCATCTGGGTTACGTGGCTGTATGCAGGGATCTAAAAATGACAGCACTTAAAACATCAGATAACGTAATTACCATTCACGATCAACTGCTGTTCTGCGTCCTCATTATTAGCAACGTAACTATCAGCGAAGGCATTTGGATTTACAATGCAGAGGTTTTATGAAGCAGAACTCATTGTCACAGATGAATTTGCAGCTTTAGCACAGCAATAAAAAAAAGTAACACATCTCTTTCCAGTAACTATGGTGGCAAAACATCTAACAATTACAACACAAATTTGGATTAGTTCATTCTTCCTCCTCCTCCTCCCCCCCTTCCCCCTTCCCTTTCATTAGATTCAGTTGAGCTTTCAGGCTGCTGGTGTCTAAAACTGAGCAATGATACATGCACACATGCCATAGATAGAAAGCTGCCACCAGGAACCTGGGTGGGAGCACAGAGACAGAAACAGCTTTTTATAGCTCCATATTTTTAAAATGGTTCAGAGAGTCACATGTGCTACCCAAGAAACCATGTGCTATTTTCTACACTGCCAGAGAATGAATATGCAAATAAGATATTGTAAACTCAAACTGCCTACACCCAGAAGGCAAATTGCAATGCTGTGCTCTTTCTGCTTTGGTGTACTGGAATAGTGGCTTCTAACCCAAACAGGACATAAAAGGCCTAATGTCAGCTAACTCTAACAGTATTCTAACTCACATGGCAGCTATTGCATGATGATGCTCATAGGAGAACATTAAACACCCAGGAAAACATATGGGTCTAATATAATGCACATGGTATATACTGATCTGTGTCATTCATGGCCCAAAGCAGTAGGAAGCTCCGGGGACAGATGACAGAATTGGCTTCTTTGCAAGCAGAGAGCATTGGAGACCATCAATGCATATGTCATCTTACAGGGTAACATCCAAGACAGGTCTCTGCCCTGAGGGGCTTACACAATCTACTTTTTGACAGAAGAAGAGATAGGCAAGGGTGAGGGGAGAAAAAGACAGAGGCGGAAGGTACAGTAATTGAAGGAGAAAATGCATGATTGCAGTTTTGCATATTTAAGGCTTCATTCGGAGGTGAGAAGTGACAAGTATACAGGCAGAGCAGGAGAAGAAACATGCAGTGTCAGGCTGCCAAAAGAAACATCTTTCTCTTGCTACTCCCTACAGCTGCTTCACAATGGCCAGAACAGGCAGGTGTGAAACACCATTGCATCCAGTTTGGGAGGGTGGAAAGCAAGTCAGCAATAGATGGGGAAGGAAAGGCTGTGCAGGTGTAGAGGTATGCTGGCAAGCAGGTGAAAGGAGAAAACAATATGGGCAGCATCGAGATGGCCTTTTCTGAAAAGACAAGTGGCTCACACGGAGGAGGCAGCTCAGAGGCCAAGGCTTTGTAGGGCTTGGTAAGCAATCAGGAAAGCCCCATTGGTGTAACGGGGCAAATGCTGAGCAGGTGAGCTGCAGTGCCACCTTCTGGCCATCTGCACTGGGAGTGCTCAAGTGCAAATGCTTGAGAGCACAGCAGCAGCAGCTGCTTCTGATGAGCTGTTGCATAGCACAGCACCTGGGGCCTGGTCAATTCCACAAGTCAGATCATAAGAGTTGTAAAGGAACCTACAAGGTCATCTAGTCCAACCCCCTGCTTGTAGCAGGAAATTCTCCTAGAGCAGCTCCAGCAGGTGCCTGTCAAGCCTCTGCTTGAAGGTCTCCAGTGAGGGAGAATCCACCACCTCCCTTGGCAATCTGTTCCACTGCGCTTATCGTCAAGAAATTCTTTCTGATGTCCAACCCGAATCTTCTCTCTTGCAGTTTGTACCCATTGGACCTAGTTTTGCTTTCAGGCAGATGAGAACAAATTTGTCCCTACTTCCTTATGACAGCCCTTCAGATATTTGAAGAGTGCTCTCATATCCCCTCTCAGCCTTCTCTTCTCTAAACTAAACATACCAAGTTCCCTCAACCTTTATACACACACACACACACACACCATCAGCCACACTCATCATTTTGCATCACACCCCTTAACTAACAATAAGCCTTAACGATGCCACATTCCTAGAGAAAATAGGAATAGAGAAGCAAGACCCTCTTCACTGTACATGCAGGACCCAGCACTGCTCACATGACGCAAAATGCAATTGAAATTCATCCGGTCAAAACTTGCAAGTAGAGTCAGTAGAGTCTCTCAGTATGAAATGATGGCATTTTGCTGGAATTTCAGCAGGAAGCCTATGAAGTCGAAGGCTACGTTTTATGGTCCCCTACTTCCTAAAAGGAGCAGCAGTCGCTTTTAGGACGTCAGAAACAAGCAGGCAGACATGAAGGCAGTGCTGAAAGGAGAGCAGCATCCATGCCTTCAAAGCAACCGCATACTCTTTTTTAAAAAGTGAGGGAATCCAAGACCTAAAATTGAAACCTTCATATGTTCAATGCTACATGCACAGTGACCCACTATATGTATGGTACAATATAAGCAAGAAGTCTTAGTCACACAAGCCGCTTATAGAGCATCTCCTCATTGGGCTCAATACACTGAGTTAGGGCGCAATCCTAAAGTGAGTTAGGCCAGCATAAGCTAAGCCAGCAAAGTTTGGCCAGCTCAAGGGACACTGTAAAGAATGTTTGGACCACTCTCAGAGTCAGAAAGGCCAGCACACAGACGCGAGCCATCCCTCTTGACTCCGAGAGTAGTCCAAACAGACTTTATAGTGGCCCTTGTGCTGGCCATACTTTGCTGTCTTAGCTTATGCCAGCCTAACTCCAGTTTAGGATTGTGCTCACAGTCTCTGGGGCATGCTTCAGCTTTAGATGGAGCTGGTTGAACAGATGGAAACTTTACTCACCCCATCAGCCCCATGCTATAAAAGTCTTAACATATCCTGCCCCCTCCCCTTTCATCTGGGAGAATTTGGGTCATTTCACTGAAGAGAGAAAATGAATTCCAAATTTACCTTGTTTCCGTCGTCATCCTGTTGGAAAACAATATATGAAACATAATACAACATTATTTTGCTCTGGTTTAATTTATTAACTGCTCTTACTCCATGCTCCCTTGAAATCAGCACTGATGATCTCACATCTTTCAGGAAGAAATAAACTTGTGTGTACATGATGTGAAAAATACTGTAATAATCCATGTTACAGAAGCATTTCTTCTAAAGAAATTTCCAGCACTGAAATAGCTGTGCCAAAGGGCCACGTGCTACATCCTGCAGTGGGGAGGCAGTCAAGGAGGCCACCTCAAAGTTAGGGAATGTTGCCCTTACCCCTGGTGCCGAAAAATTGATTAGGATTGCACCCTAAATTGGCTCTCTCCCATACAGTTGTATCTTGGATGTAGGACATTTAATTTTTACTATCTACACTGGAGATATATTGGGTTTTACATCAAACAGTGTTCTTTAACTCATAAAAACTGGTCAAAATTTGTGAGCATTCCTCTATTCTCCAGGCTAGTTTTTAGTAAGAAGAAAAACATGGTACATTTTCATTGAATGTTTTTCTAATTTTCTTTAATACCACAGTTTCCACCGAGTCCCATCAAAAAGTGATGGAACTGAATGAGTTATATAATAAGAACTGGGTTTTTTTTTTTAGATCTCATGCAGTGAGTCCTAGACATGCTCAACACTTTTTTAGTCAGAATAATGTCCCACTGAGTTCATTGGGACAAATTCTCTTTTATCTTCTTAGCACTGAATTTAAAACTGAGCTGAAATTACACCCCATTTTTTGGAAATATGTTTGTGATATATTTTTAAAGATCCTCCCAAGAGCATTTTATACCACTTCTTGCAAAAAAAAAAAAATCACTTAGATTACAATCCTATACACAGGTACTGTGTAACTGGGGTATGTCCCACTGAATGTAGTGGGATTTATTTCTGAGTAGGTCATGCATTGGATTACACTGTTACTCATTTAAATTGCCATCACTTGCTGTCAATGACAAGCAAGTGACAAGTTTGACAGCTCATGATTTTATTTACAGATTTCCAGTGGCTTCGCATATCAGTCTGCCAGGATATCAGTCCATTTTTCTCTGAATAGGTAGGAACATCCATGTGACTAGCTCGGGAAGAAGATGACATGACGTGGAAACAGGAAATAGTATTGGAACAGCCCCTGTAGCCAAATGAAATGGGGATTCTGGCGTGCGTGCGTGCGTGCGTGCGTGTGTGCGCGCGCGCGTGCGCGCGATGATCCAGTGTGAACAAGATGTTAGTTTTAACATCTTTGCAGTTCTTCTTGAGCAACTTGTCATCTTTTCTGATTGCTTTGGTGTCTGACAGCCCAAGCCTCAAAGCTCTGTTGCCCATGGGGACACTGCACTCTGCATTTCACTTCAAAGTAGCTTGCAGAGCTAAAGCACTTGGAAAATTAAGCTGCTAATAGACGATTTTAAGGGTGGATTAAATCTGGCTGTTGTGATTCCATCTATCATTGAAGATGAGCTGGGAAATGGTTTTGATAGTGCCCTGAGAAACAGGAAATAATTATAAAGAATGACAGTGGCAAGAAATGGCTGACCCAGTTCTTTCCCAAATCAAACTGTTGCTTTTACTGGGAGATCAAGGCTCGGAGCCCAATCCTATCCTCCCCCGTCCCCTCTAGTGCAGCCACCCCAAAAACAGGTGTGCTGTACCCAGCAGGTAGGAGCAGATCAGAAAGCGTCAGAGGGGAAAGGGGATTTAAATCCCCTTGGCCCTCTGAAACCCTCTCATCCCACAATCGCTCTCCTCAGACATGCACCAGCAATTTTGCTGATGGAAGTCCAGTAGTAGGGAGGCTTGAAACAGAGGGAATATGATCTGGTATGTACCATTGCCGCTAAATCCACCCCTTCCTGCAGCCTGCCCACCCCCTTCTGATTCACCCCTGCTGCTCCCTGCTTGCTCCAGAGGGTGCTGAGCGGTCTGGCAATGGTTGGGGAGTACTGTTAACTCCTGCGGCTGTATTCCCAAAATGGCTGCTGACAGAGCACTCTGCACTCCATTGCCAGCCATTTTACAGCAGTGGGACTTATTCCACTGTTGTGAGGGCCTGTGCACACTGGCCTAATCCTGGGTAGGATAGGACCATCAGATTGTCTACTGAATCTCTGACATATATTTCTAGATCGAAGTGTTATCTGAATTGATGGTTTCACTTTCATATCATACCATATCAAATATCATATTGGTTTGGTTTTGGGGTTGTTGTTTTTTTACAGATCTACTGTAAGTTTACATCTATGAAAGATCGCTTCAAGGCATGTGGCTTTAAAGAAAGGGAATTATGGGGATTTTGTATTGGAGAGACAGGTTCTATAAGTTTGCAATCTAGGCTGAAAGGGATTCTGGGAAGGTGAAGGAAGAAGGATGATGATGATACCATCACCAGTATTTATATAATGCCTTCCTTGTCATTGGATTTCTCCTCTGACTTTAATCAAGGCAGTTTACATAGGCAGGCTTTTCTAAATTTTATACAGGGGTTACAATTGCAAGTTCTTCCAAGAATGCTACAGTCCAGGTGGTATCCTTCATACTCTGAGATTAGCAATCTGCATATCAAAGGGAGCTTTATGGGAAGAATAGGAGGGGAAAGTCCTCACATCCCATCTGGCAAGCTCACTAGCTATATTGCCCCCTTCAGGCGCAGGGTGCTACTGCAGTGTTGTTGCACTTTTTCTTCACTTCCAACAATAGATGGAGACGGATCTTGGGTAATTGGAAGGATAGATACCATACTTCCAAGACTATTTAGCCGCGAGGGTTAATGCCTCCGTTTTCCCGAAGATAACACCTGAAGATCTCAAGGTCGTGAGCTCGGGACTGCCGGAAGTCTCTGCGAGCAGCAGACCTTGGAAACTGCGGCTGATTACAAGCTGAGTTTCAGCTGCCTCGTGGGAGGAGGAGTGTGCTGAAATCAGCTGCATCTCTGGTGGCAGCAGGGAAGCCTCATCAGCCAGCAGACGACAGACGGGTGGCTAAAGAAAGAAGGCTAAATCCAGAAAGAAAGATCTGTAGGAGTGTTGTTCTTGGAAGATAGAACATTCTGTAAATTGTAAAAACCTTCGGGTTTGTGAGAAAGTCTGCCTATGTAAACCGCCTTGAGTTCAATCATTAGAGAAATCTAGTGATCTTAAGAAAGGCGGTATATAAACAAATGTATTATTATTATTATTATTATTATTATTATTATTATTATTATTATTA
>JAJKFI010000089.1:5481529-5533498 GCA_029204185.1 Lerista edwardsae
TAATAATAATAATAATAATAATAATAATAATAATAATAATAATAATACATTTGTTTATATACCGCCTTTCTTAATATCACTAGATTTCTCTAATGATTGAACTCAAGGCGGTTTACATAGGCAGACTTTCTCACAAACCCGAAGGTTTTTACAATTTACAGAATGTTCTATCTTCCAAGAACAACACTCCTACAGATCTTTCTTTCTGGATTTAGCCTTCTTTCTTTAGCCACCCGTCTGTCGTCTGCTGGCTGATGAGGCTTCCCTGCTGCCACCAGAGATGCAGCTGATTTCAGCACACTCCTCCTCCCACGAGGCAGCTGAAACTCAGCTTGTAATCAGCCGCAGTTTCCAAGGTCTGCTGCTCGCAGAGACTTCCGGCAGTCCTGAGCTCACGACCTTGAGATCTTCAGGTGTTATCTTCGGGCAAACGGAGGCATTAACCCTCTCAGCTAAATCTTCTTATTTCAACACGTGCATTTACTTGCTCTGTATCTCTGACAGTGCATATCAAATGTTCAAAGCACTTCCCATACATTGGGGTTGCACCCAAAGAAAGTGAGACAAGAAATTTCCCATTGAAATGAATGGAGCTTCACTTCCGTTAGTCATCTTGACTACAGTCCCAAAACACACTTACCCGGGGAGCAAAGTTCTAGGTTGCACTGGTCTCATTCATTTCAATGGCACTTAGTCATAACAAACTCTCTTTGAATACAACATATTATCCAGGGCAACAGGCCAATCAGGCAGGAATTAAAAAAATTTCCCATAATTTTATCTCCACACCATGGAAAGCTTCACCTCTGCCCAAGACTGAGCTAGATAGTCCAGTGATCTGGCCCAGGATAAGCAGCTTCATATGCTCAGGAAACGCATTTCCCTCTTATCTCTTTAGCTGTTCCTCTTTTTCCACACACTTTGCCACCAATGTTAATCAGACATCCTGGACTTCATATAAGTTAGAGCATCACCATTTCATGAATCAAAGAGACAAGATCCAATTAGTTCAGGAAACTCAGAAGCTGCTCTTCGGACACAAAGGCAGAGTCCCTCACAGAAGCCGACAATAGTTTCAAGATGTTGAGAGCATGAAAAGTCTCATAACTGGAGCTAAAAAGACACAGAATCAGTGGAGGCAATTAAAGTAAAGTCATGTACTGATCACTGTGAGATAAAGGTGGGCAGAGAGGCAGCCTCCTCGGTACCTGAGCTACACGGGAAGTGCAGAGGAGAAGATGAAGAATGTAGAAAAGGAACTAACCATTGCTTGCTAAGCTGGGGGAAAAAAGAGTACAAACGTTATAAAAACTGGCTATTTGTTAATATAATGCATATAGGAATGGGGAAAACAAACATCTCATTCTGGAATCACCCTTTCTGTAAATCAAGTTCTCGGTGATTTTTCACTGTCGCAAAAGGTTTGAGACTGTCACAGAGCCTAAGCACATTTTTGCACAACCTCTATATAAGCTCCAAGATTGTGGCTTGGCACACGATAGAAAGATTTTTCCAGTTATGGCCATATGCCCCAAAGGAGCCCAGAGCTGATTCAAGATGGGACTGGCTCCAGGGCAGTGTCATGCAATTGTTAACAATGCAGTAAATGAGAGTTAAGATGGAAAGTCAGTGCAGATGACCACTTCAGATTCCCAAGACAAAGAGCCATCATTTAAAAATGGTTAGTCCCGCATTTGCCCATGTAATTTGCTGGTGGACCAACAGCTGCAGGAAACCTGTCCCTCCCAGAGAGAACTATACTGCTACTAACAAGAGCAGAAATGAAAACACTTAGTGCTTGTATAGCACTGAGAATTCAAAACACTGCACGTGCATGTCCTCAGCCTCCATCGGCAATGTTGAGAAAATATCTACTGCATTTTACCTGATGCAAAGATTACAGAGACAGCTTGCCTTGCCTAAGGGCATCTTCAAGTTTATAAGCAGGTGTTAGATTTGAACTAAAGGTTTCCTGGTTTGCAGCTTACAGCTCAACCCTATGCATCATTAATCAGAAGGAAGTCCCACTGAGTTCAGTGGAACTTACTGTCACCTAAGCATCCACAGGGTTGCAGGCTCATGGTGTGACTCTAAACTAGTTTACTCAGAAATATAGCTCTCTGCAGTCAATAGGGGTCTTGAAAAAGTGTGCCTAGGATTGCAACATTGTTCTCCAAGCCAGAGGTCTAGAGTACGTCCACTTATGAATCAGGATCCGACGTGGGTTGTGACCTAACCTCAGGTGGCTCGAAGCAATGCTGCCACCATTTTGCTTCAAGACTCAGGCCTGCACACGGTGAACAGTAGTCAGGGATAAGGACAGTGATGGGATCTACGAATCAATCAATCAATCAATCACTAGTATTTATATACCGCTTTTCAACACAAAGTTCACAAAGCGGTTTACAGGCAAATAATAACATTAAAGTTAAATGGCTCCCTGTCCCAAAAGGGCTCACAGTCTAAAAGAATGGAGAACACCACCAGCAACAGCCACGAGAAAGACACTGTGCTGGGGTGAAGAGGGACAATTGCTCTCCCCCTGCTAAATATAAGAGGACACCACTTGAAAAAGTGCCTCTTGCCCAGTTAGCAGGGGTTACAAATGTACAAATGAACAAGGGGAACGCTGGGCAGGACGTAGGCGGGACTTCCGCTTGAGTGGCAGCCCGTCCGTAGCGTTCCGCGGCTGCCCTGGCCTGGGGGGGGCTCCTGCTCGCCGCGGGGGACAGGTGAGGGTCGCGCTGGGTGCCTGGGCGAGCAGCGGGGGGGAGCACTAACCGGGGGCAGCCCCCCCCAAGGCCAGGACAGCTGCGGAACGCTACGGACGGGCAGCCAATCACGCGGAAGCCCCGTGTAAGTCCTGCCCAGCATTCCCCTTGTTCATTTGTAGATCCCATGGCTGGATAAGGGTCCAAGATAATGTATATCTGCCAGAGACTTTTGGTTTCAAGGTACGGCTTTGACCAAGTTCCTTCATCTTCAGTGGCCTCCCACAATCAGTGGCATATTTAAGATATGGCAGACAAGGCACCTGCCCTGGGAGCCACTGCCTGTTTTGGTGGTGTTGCAATCTCACCACTGCTATGTGTTGGGATATGTGCAACTCCGTCTGCTGTCCAGAGGGGGCAGTATATAGAAACGATAAGGAAATGAATAACCTGTGTGTGTGTTTTCCCCTCTATATGTTCCTCTCTGTGATTTCTAAGCAGAAGGCGTGGCCTTAACCAACAGCTTATCCCCCTGTCTCCTGGATACATTGTACCCCTCTTTCCAGCTTGTCCTCGTAGCAGTGAGATGTGCCAACTAAGAAGCTCTGAGGCAGAGCGGCCATTTTGACTCACATACTAGCATGCAAGATCATGCAGCTATCTAGGGCATGATTAATACGAAGTTACAGGCATACCTCTGACCAGATTGTCAGAAGCTGTAAAATATGTTTCAAGTTATATACTGTAAGTAAACTGTTACAAGTTTGAAACAAAGCTTTACCAGTGCCTGCGTATTTATTTCCTAGCAAACAGCCTGAGACTGAGTGAGAGTGAGAGAGAAAGATCCTGAGGTAATTCTCTGAGGGGAACACGCTGCACCAAAGACTCTGCTTTCCCCCATTACCAGTCAGGATTTATTAAACATCCCATCACTATGTTAGATCTCCTTTGGGCACCGAGTCTCCAAAGGGAAAGGAATGGACTGCAGTGATGTGCCAAAGCCAACTTTCCGCTGCCACCTTCTCTTCCAGGAGAACCTGGAAGTGACATCACAACATCACACAGCATTGCTGTGTCACTGCCTGTAGCTACACCCCTGCCCTCAATGTCCCAGGTGCCTGCTCTCCCCTGCCATGACACTCCCTCTAGTCTTTGCCTTACCTCCTCTTTCTCTCTCTCCGTCTTTCAAAATTGAATGTCCCCTGGTACCATGCCACTCTCCTCTCCTTTCAGTGGGCCTGGAAGTGGAAAAGGGCAGAGCACCACAACACCACACCCAGATTGGCCACGCCTGGGTGAGAAAAGACGACAAACTATAGCTGCTGACTTGCCTGCCAGGCTCTCAAAGGTAGTTTCCATGCTGCAGGTTGGAAAAAGCTATGCAGATTATTATACTAAGAACTCAGTTTTGATAAAGCAATCCCATTATTTAATTGGATCCAAGGCCTCTCTTGCACAGGCTGTGAAAGTTTGTTGTGATCACCCAAAAGAGGCTTTGTGATCCCAAAGCTTGTCCTGACCCACAGCTTGAAGAACAATGAATAAGGTCCAATAAGGAACCATTTAATGCGATTGCTGGCAGACAGTATAATTATCCTGCCTTGTGGGGCACAGAATCTTATTATTAATTATTATTATTTATTCAATTTATACCCCGCCTTTCTGCCCAACTATGTCTTCAGCTAATCAGACAGTAGGAGAGAAGTAGGATTCTCCTCATCACCACTGGGGAAGAAGTTCTCAGGTGATCAAGTGGTTACGTGCACACCAGACTTGGAGGTGGTCATGGTCCCCCGTTTACATTGCTGACCTCAATTCCTGGCAACAAATGGCTCTTCCCAAACCCTGAGATATTTCCAAACTTTTGGGGTTTTTTGGAGTCTCTTTGACATATATTTAAATAACGCCGAATAATTTATCTTGGGAAAAGATGGGTATTTATTTACCTTTTCTCACATATTTAAATTCAGCATCTAATTTCTATTTCAGGCACAGTTTCCTCCCTTCTCACTAATTGCTCCCAATTTACATCCAACACTTCCTGGAAATTTTTGTTAGACTTGTCTGTCACATCTGTACCATACACAGAAATCATCCATACCATTATTCTGAACTTTTGCCAGATGGGTATTATTTTGATGTGTTTATTTAACATTTTCTGCATGAAACCAAGCAAAAGCTATTTAAGCAATGAGAGAGGGCTATGTTTGGCAAATCTATTGCTCATCATTCCTACAGAGCACATTTCAATTTAAATTAGAAATCTCAGCACTATGCTCCCTATCTTATACATCACAGTGTTTTCAGAGATGCTTTTCTGTGACAGAAGGAGCCCCAACCACCAAGATATATATTTGATATCAATAATTGAATTTGTACTTTTCGGTCAGAAAGGGCCATTAGATAGCATGGCTATACAAAGCGACTCCATCATTTTGACATCAAACCCAGTAACTTATGTTATATAATTCAACCATCTGTTTAATGTGCAACTGAGTTTTCCTTTAAAGATGACAACATAGCAAAAAATCTAATTTGCTAGTTTATTGCCTTCTTCCTAAAAAGAAGGCAATAAAGACTTGAGACCCAGGATGGGGCAGTGTTTCAGGTGTTTAACTTAGATCTGGAACATCCAGGTTCAAGTCCCTGTGTGGCCACGAAGCTTCCTGGGTGACCCTGGGCCAATCACTATTTCTTAGCCTTACCTACCTCACAGGGTTGTTGTAAAGACAAAAGGAGGGGAGGAACTCTGAGCTCTTTTCTCCCATCTACCCACGTTATTCTTCTGTCTCCCCGCAAAATGCACATAAACTATTAGAAAAACAAAACAAGAAATGTCTAGTTCACGTGTTCCATCTTAAGTTATCAGGTTTCACGTGTTTGAAGGGAATCGTTTCCAATGAGGCGAATGAGTCAAGGCAACAGGAAAAAGATGACAAAACGGGTAGAAAAGGGGTTACCCTGTCTCGTGGTGCAATCCTAACCTGGAGTTAGGTCGGCACAGTTAGGCCAGCAAAGTTTGGCTGGCACGAGGGACACCGTAAAGCACGTTTGGACCACTCTCTGAGTCAGGGAGGATGGTGCATGTCTGTGTGCTGACTCCGAGAGTGGTCCAAACAAACTTTATAGTGTCCCTTAAGCCAGCCAAATTTTTGCTGGCCTAACTGTGCCAGCCTAACTCCAGGTTAGGATTGCGCTCTCACAGTTTTAACCCAAGTATCAGGGGTTTAGCCACAAATGTGAAAAGGCTCTGCTTTCTGCTCATTCCTGCTCCACAATTATCCAGCAGTGATCTACCAGCTGCCACCAAGAAGCTCTGATGAAGGACATGACCTTCACAGCCAAGCCCTGATGATTATCCGCAGAATCTGCTAACCAGAAAGATATTGGAGATCCATTTTGCTGCCATGCTAATAGCCACCAACAGACCTTGTCACTGTAAGAGGATTGCTGTGGGCTCTCTTGCCTACGCAATTCAAAACCCACAATCCAAGTGGCAACCAGTTCAGTACTGGAGAGAGAGTGCTGGGATGGGAATGGTGATCCAGGGGGCAATCCTAACCAACTTTCCAGCACTGACATAGCTGTGCCAATAGGGCCTGTGTTGCATCCTGCAGTGGAGTAGTAGTCATGGAGGCCTCCTCAAGGTAAGGGAGTGTTTGTTCCCTTACCTCGGAGCTGCACTGCCCTTACCCTGGTGCTTGAAAGTTGGTTAGGATTGTGCCCTCAAAGAAGGTGCTCATTGGATAGCTCTGAGCAAGTCATTGTCTCTTACCCAACCTGCCTCACAAGGTTGTTGTGAGGATGCAATAATACCAAGTGTGCAACAGGGCACAAACCACCAACAAGGGCAAGCTGGGGTGTGACCAGAGGTACTTCACCCATAGTGACAAGATGCCAAGGAAGACAGCTGTGCAGAAGAGCCAATTCAACAACTGCAGCTTTTCTTACACCTTCAGGACAACGTACATCTACCAAAAATCAATTGTGAACGTGTATTTTAAAAAGTACAGGAGTTTCCCCTCATATCAATTTGGCCAGTCTATGTATAGCTTAGCGATACTGCAGGTGCATCACAAACTACAACTTAAGTACCCTTATCCTTGAAGTGATTCTAAGTGCTATTCTATTAGCTAGAAAAATACAACAGCAACATCCTTGATCATTTAAAGACACATTTGGAAAAACTAATCCACTTTCCCAGTTCTTTCATTCCCATTTCCACAATGTTCCCCTTGCCCTTCTTTCACTGTGGAATAAATAAGAAAGATCAGTAAACTGTAATCAGCACCTTTAAGTGACACCCTCTACACATTATTTAGAGTTGCTCTGTGATTTCAGCAGGTGCTGGTTAGGTAAAAATTGGCACTCTTGAAAGAGCTGGAAAATGCCCTGTACTTTCAAGCCTCTCACTAGACATTTGTCTCCAGCTTAGAAGAGAGGGCAAGTCATGAAAATGATACTGACAGAAAATGCCTTGCCCGCAAATAGTTATGAATCAGTAGCTGACATCAGCAGAAAGCTTGGAGAATAAGCACAAAACTCACTTTGTTGCATTTCAGTTAATTCTAATGCATTTTGAATAGAGTCCGTAGCAAGTGAGATGTTAATGATTCAGGGAGAGGTGTAAATAGCACTTAGCCATGCTAGGAGGAGTTCAGGAGGAAAGTGGGCAGAATTCAAATAGTTGCTTTTAGGACTATTGCTAGATGGTTTCGTTAAATACATAAAACACCACATTTGGTGTTTAAAATTTCTGAAGAAACACACAAAACATCCATGTTGCGCCACACGGCCCAACACAGAGGTTAGGATCTGGCAGTGGAGGCTACTGCTGGTCCCACCTAACGTCGCCCCTCCTCCCGCCCAGTTCTGCCCTCCCCGAAGGAGTGCACCACTGGTGGCAGTGTTACTTACTGCCTGCTGGCTCCACGTGGCCTTCCTTCCTGGGCTCCAGTGCAGGGCTGGTGCTAGTGGTAAGGCCTCACCACTGACAGTGGAAGCATGCACTTTTGCAACACCAGCGCCAGTGGTATGGGCAAACCGCTGGGGCTGGCCATTTTAAGATTGGGCCAGCTGCCGAGACCAACTGCCACTATTCATTCCAGCAGCATCTGTTGCCAAGTCTCTCTCTGAACTGTAAGCCCAAATGGGATAGGGAACTAGGGTTATCAGGTACAAACTGGGACAGAGTGCCCAACCATTGTATAGAAGTGGGAATTTTGGCAGGTGCAGTTTTTGAAACCCTTCCATCATGAGCTTCCCCTGCCTAAATTCCCTCTTTTATACAACGGTTAAAGGTGTAGGCACTCTGTCCCAGTTCGTATGTGGTAACCCTACAGAAAACCATCTTCACGGTCCTCTCGCTTTGTGAAGCACTTTGGGAACCTCTGGGGTTGAAAAGCAGTCCCTACATATTCTTCATAATCCCAATACTAAGGAATCATCAGGCCAGCAAGACCTGGAGCTGCAGCAGTGCCACCTGTGCCCACAGCAAGCTGCGACACCACAGCATTGGAATCGATGGCAGCCAACACAGACTTTTCAAGTGCTCTTCCAGTTGCCCGGCTTCCTGCCTCTTGCCTGATCATCAGCTCATCCTGCTACTGTCATAACCTCCCAACCCCATGCTGTGCAGAGACAGGTTCCCCAACAAATCTTATTCACGGTGTTAAAGCATCTGGAGCAAAAGTATCTCTTTTTTCAGAGTGTTAAAATGAATTTCTGCATCTTAAGGAAAGCCAAAATAACCTCTTCCTCTCCCTTGGAAAAGCTGTCCGCTTAATTTTTTACCTTAGTCATCTGTTGCTATCTATAGACAACACACACAAAATGATCAACTTACCCCTGGGAAAGGGAGGGAAGGAAATCAATCCCAAGGCAGTGATTTAGCCTCTGAAGTCATCTCTTGTCTTTCCATCTATAGAATCAATACCCATCTATCTACTAAAGCAGCTAGCAGCAGTTTGCTATTGACTCACTGTCTCGTGTATAAAATAAGGGCTGCAATTACTATTAAGCACTTGAGGAAATAAATGTATCCTTGGCTCTAGGCTTAATGCCATGGTAGATATTTTTTTTTCCCTTTTCCAGTCTCTCTTGTTATAGCACAGCTGCACTTTACACATGTGCTATTTGGAGGAATTCACACATTTCAAGGGAAAATAAATTAGTTCAGATATATGCCCAGAACATGCATGTTCCCAGTTTTGTGACTCCTGGGCCCCAATGTATATCATTTGTCTCCTCTTCTACAAAGACCACAGACTCCAGATTTGACTAAAATGAGCAAGACTAGAAATCAGGTAATACTAAATTGTGTTGGGGACAGAGTAGGGATGCAGGGGAACTCCACCCAAATTGTAACTCAAAGGTGGAAGAGTTTTCAGAACAGGTCTAGATCCAATCACATCCTGTAACAAAACAATATATTAAGCCTGGCCTGCTACAATTTAAGAATCCCTGCAGGTTTCCAACATGCCTGGAACAGACCATAAACTTTAAGTAGAATAAGGTTCAGCCCACAATCCAAGAGTAGCCCTTCTGTACTTATTTCAAGGTAACTCCTTGCTCCAGCCCAGAGGCGTTTCTACAGGGATGGCAAAGCTCTAAGTGTTGCAAGAAGCCTTACCCTGTCATGTAAATCCCTCCTCTCCCTTGCTGCTGTAGCCAGTAAGCAACGCCAAGATGTTGCTGTTCCCTGTGAGGATTGGCTAGAACGGTGCAGGAGAGGAGTGATTTCCACTGTACTGGTAAGGTAAGGCTTCTTGCAAAACTTAGAGCTTTGCCATCCCTGTAGAAACACCACTGCTCCAGCCATCCTCTCATACAAACAAGGCAGAACACATTCAATAGAAGCAACCCCAGCTTTCAGACAGCACCCAGGTATCAAAAATCTGGATGCACTTTAAAATAAATTTTGCAGCAAGTTTTCCATTACATTATAACAGATATAAATATCTAGGTGGATTTGGAGCTTTGGGGGAGCAAATTGCTCAAGGCAGGAAGAGCTGGCCTCCCATGAGTCGGGGTCAAGCAGCTGCTCCAAGCAGGAGCGTGTGGTGAACCCAAACCCACTTGCTCAGGCCCAGCCCCTCCACCCTTCTCCATCTTCATCTTGCTCACTTTCCTCCTGTGGCTCTACTGCTGAGGATCACAGTGGCAGACCCAGAGGAGGAGGACGTAGCAGCAGCCACTGTATCCAATTGTTCTTCCAGGAGAGCAATTGGGGAAAAGGGTCTCCATTGTTGCTTCCCTTCACCTCCTCCATTCACCATCCCTTCCAAACCAGCCCGGTGGGGAGAATACTGAGAGCTGAACATTCCCAGCATCCTCTCTGCTTGGCTGGTTTAAAAGAAGCTGGGGTGGCAGCAGTGAAGGGGGCGGTAGAGGCAGAAATGATGGGGGGGGGGTTGCAGAATTGCTTCAGGCTCCGGTTCAACTTGGGCTGGGCCTGGGGGATCAGTTGATGTCATGATACCATATAGTATTTTAAAACAGATTCTTCCTCTTATACGTTTTAAAAATGTATTTCCAAGATCAGCACTGGCTTTCAAGTGCCACTGAACCTCAAATATAAATTTGTCTGCTTCATTCCCATCAAACAAATGATTTCTTGACAGGCAGCCAAGCAGGCCTTCAAGGCCAGGATGCGGCCCTTTGACATTACTCAGACTTCAAGGGAGGGTGGAAGGAACTTTCTAGGGGAAAAAATACAGGCCAGCCAGCTAATCATACTATGCCCTTCTTGCTATGAGCTTGTTTAGTTTCCTGATCTCTTGATTCCTGACAGGCACTGCTGCAGTGATGAATGCCGATTGACTATAGCAAATTCAGGGTGAGAAAATAGCTTACCAACACCAGAAGCATAATGCTAGCATAATAGGAATGGTTATTCTCCTCAACAGAAATGGAAAAAGGCAAAGTTCTTTGTGATCTTTTGAAAACGACAATACAGAGTGGTTACTCTTTCAGGGTAGCCTCATGCTAATATTTTGACTTTTGTTGCATAGTATACTAAAGGCTCACTCAAGGGGAGAAGGAACTACTGGGGCTTGGAGGAGCAATTCATTCCACTCTCCAGTGGGTTTTAACAGAGATGTGGCAGAATTTAGGCAGTCCCTGCTCTAGACAGCAAATGCAGGGGGGGAAGGGCGGTCCATTTGTGTTTGGACCAGGGTCCAAAATAGACTTAAGTAGGTTCTGATGTGAGGAGGTTGGGTCCTCTTCTGTTGGTTGCCCGGAACTCTTGGCTGCATGGGAAATTCAAAGAGGCTTCCCAAATCTCCTAAGGAAGCTTGAGCCCTCCCTTCTGTCTCATATGAAACACTCAGACCAGGTCTAAATGATACACTCACCCAATTATGAGTTGAGAAAGTACTAGAGTTTTTTTAAATCATTTTGATGCATTATTCCGTATCGTTTCCCTAGCATACCACTTCAGGAATCCACCTCAGGAGATCCAAGGTTATTTTGTGATGCTTTTTCGGTACATGACATTTCTATCACTGAGGGCACCATCCTAAAGTGGCCTGGGGCAGCGCAAGCCTAAGACACGTTGGCGTAAGACACGTTTACGTTGACACATCAGGTCAACGCTGGGCTGACGCAGGCAGCAGCAACCGCTCAAGCACGACACAGACAGGTGGAGGTAAGCCGGCCAAGTTCAGCCAGCGTGGGGGCTTTTCAGGGTGGGAGTAAGGTGGGAGGGTAGACCCATAGGGGTGGGTGGGGCTATTAGGCCAGATTCTACCCCCCCCATCTCCAGGCAGTTGTGGGGCTATTAGGCCAGATCCTACCCCCCCCATCTCCAGGCAGTTGTGGGCCGCTCGGATTTGCACCTGCTAAATAGCAGGCACAGATCTGAGCAGCCCCATAGGGGTGGCAGGGGCTTACCCGGTTCGGTTAAGCAAATGTCCGGTTGCCCGACGGTGAGCTCCAGAGGCAGCCAAACCTGCACTGGATACAGCACAAGTCTGCCAGCTCCAATGCAGGTTAGGATTGGGCTGCCTGTCCGGGTCTCAGCAGGGGTAGATGGGGCAACAAGGATGGCACATTCTATCAGGCACATCACAGTCTAATCCGAGACCACAAAGTCATGTTGTACCATGGTGAGAGACCCTGCCAGGCCAAAGTGATCAGAAATTAATGTAGACTCTGCGTTCAACACACTAAGGAACAGGACCTGCAATTCATTGAAATAAAGGATTAAAGAGAAAGCGCCACAGGCTTGTCCGTATCAAAAATACGTGCTTCATTTAGATACTTCACAGAATTAAAACTGATAATGGCACACAATTTTGGTTGCCTTGGTACAGAGTTGTCATAGGCCTGGCTATGGTTTGGCCATATAGATAAACATGCATGTCTGAAACTATGGCCAAGCCATAGCCAGGCCTATGACAAGTCTGTACCAAGGTAACCAAAATTGGTTGCAGAAAGACTGCAGCCTTTAATGCTGGCCACAGGCAGAACATTCACGTTATCCGATGTCAACTTAAATGCAACCCTTTTAATAGAGTCATTTCACATCAGCAGCTATCAGCAGTCAGCTGGAGTGGATCAGTCATCATAAGAAATCAAGTGTTGTTCATCCTAGGACAGTCATGGCGAACCTATGGCATGCGTGTCAAAGGTGACACACCGCAACATTAGGGGTGACACACCAACAATACATCACCAATACCTGACAAAAACTGAGTTTGTTTCACTCATTTTTCATTTTTGTAATTATATGATGCTCCTTTATATAATACATAATGTTCACACATGATTGGACTGTATTTGTTGTTTAAATAAATGAATATAAATGTTTCTCTTTTGTTTGGGAGGGGGGGTTGATACACCAGCAAAGTCAAGTTAAGCATTTTCCTAAGATTTGACACACCGAGCCCAAAAGGTTCGCCATCACTGTCCTAGGAGGTAGGGAGGAGACAAAACAAGTTCGAGTGACCAAGGCTGAAGTGTCTGAAAATGACTTTTGATCACCTTTGGAGCTACTAGTGGTTTGGGGGGTGATTTTTTACCCACTCCTTATGCACCTACACGCATGAACTGTCCCTTGATGTCCATCACAGAACCTGTCTAATGAGGACTTGTGGCAGCTGTGAATCCTGATCCTCTAAACTTTTACAAAGTGCTCAGTGTGAGCAAGCTATGGACGCCCACATTAATTTCTCACTAAGGGCTTAGGCTGGTTCCTTTGCTTAAGACTCCTATTCAGGTTTGGTGTACTAATTCCCAGCGCCACTCATATTTCAACCGATCTAAGAGCCGACTCTGGTTCCCTGTCCAAAGGAAATGGAGAACAATTTGGAGAGGATTGTTTTGTTCCTCAGCTGTCAAGATTCATCTGCCAGCTGAGACCCAGAATACACAGAAGGCTTAAAGAAAGCTTCCGACAGAGGAAGGATGCCTCGGTGGCAATCATTAGTGGGTATGATAAAACTCAGAATTAACTAAACTAAAGCTCAGCTCCATGATATTATAATGAGACGAAATCGATGTGTCAGAAATAAAATACATCCACTTCAAGTGAAACTTTTAAATAGGAAGATTCAGGTTCTGCAGCAAATAAAAGCCTGATACAATTGAAATGATTTTTTTTTCCCTTCAGGAAAGCATGTAACCATTTCAGTGGTAAAAGCAGTAAACATCCGAGATGTTTGTGAAAGAATTGCAATGGAATCCTGGGACACTCCAGATTCTAACATTGTCAGTATGGATCCCAACCACCCAGAAAGGAAAAAAAAATACAGAAGGTCTACAGAAAAATACAACTGGTCTACGGAGCCAGTTGCCAGAATGTGTGTAAAGCCTAGAGTTACCAGATACAAACTGGGACAGAGTGCCTTTACCTGTAACCATTGTATAGAAGAGGGAATTTGGCAGGTGCAGCTTTTGAAACCTTTCCATGATGAGCTGGACCTGCCAAATTCCCTCTTCTTAATTGGTTAACCATACAATGGTTAAAGGTATAGGCACTCTGTCCCAGTTTGGATCTGGTATCCCAAGTAAAGCCCAACATTTGGGGCCAGTTGCCAACATTTTATAGTCATCAACACCACCACCATTGTAACTTAGTGCTTATACCTTCACTGTGTAACTGTGTATGCACAATCCAGCTCGCAATGACACAGCTTGAGCTATTTGTATGCTCTGAGAGAAGACATGTAGCAATGTTTGGAGACATGTAGTAATATGACAATTAAAGAATGAAATGCCACGACCTTCTATTATGAACTGGAATTAGACTCTACCCTTAAGCTCTCCTCCCCTCCCCCCATTCCCTTCACATTCTTAGTTCTGTTCTCCAAAAAAGAAACTTGCTTGTCTGACTACAATAAAGTCATTTGAATAGGAGTTATTCCTTCTGAAACACAAGTTGGGTCCCTGTACACAAAGGAGGGAGTGTCTGTATACAAGGATGGGTGTGTGTGTGTGTGTGAGAGAGAGAGCACACTTCCCTCACAGGTGCCTCTATTGAGCCCTGTTGAGTTGAGGAAGTTGGTGGCAGAACAATGTGGCTGTAATATGGTTGCTGTCACACCCTATATCATAATATTCTTCATATCTGAGTTCAAGCGTCAGATATATTCAGGTAGTTCCACTTCCAAAAAAAAGTCTGTCCGAATCAGGAATCAGCTTGATATGCCAATGTCTCTTAATAGAAAAGCAGCCTCTCTCACAATATTGTTACACAAACCCAACATGGGGTTTCTAGTGAGGGAGGCTCTATGGCTTTTACGAAAGAAACAAGGTTGCCGGCAATGGCAAATGATGGCGTTGCATGAATCCTGGGACAGAAGTGAGCATACAGGTTCCACCTCTTCATGAAGGCAGTCAGGCAAAGATTTGGGCTCAAATTTTCCATGTGCCACTAACCAGACCCTTATCACCTGCTACACCATATCAAGGTCATAATGCGCCTCATGCTGAGCATCCCACCATCATTTATTATTTATAGAAGCACCAAAAATATACTAAGCCTGAAGAACATGCGCAGGTCCCAGCCCACGGCTCACAGGCTAGACATAAAAATGAAACAAAATGAGCAGAGACATGGAAGGAGGGAGGAGGCATTTTAAAATGTCATCTCTGATTAGAACAGAGGCGGCTGCTTGCTTAGGGGCCATGGTGAAAGTCAGGGCCGGTTTTAAGCCAATTGGACTAATTGCTCCCAATTGGGCCCTGCACTTTAATGGGCCCCAAACCAGTAGAGTCCCTAGAGGGGGACAGGGTGCTATGTTTTGCAAGGTGCCTTACCTTTCCATGTAAACCGCTCCTTTCTCTCACCCTCACAGCCAGACCTCTCAGTGAAAGCAATGCCTCCATGTTGCTTATTGGCTATGACAGTGAGGAGCGGTTTAGGCACCTTGCAAAACTGAGCACCCTTTGCCCCCCTAGGAATCCGGAGTCGCTCCCTTTAACCCTCTGAGTGCCGGCCAACCAAGAAGAAAAGCTCTTTGCAGAGGAATTGGGAGGGGGGAGGAGGGAGAGTGAAGTGGGCGGAGTCAGCCCTAATTTTAACTAGTGGAACTGAGTTCCCGCGCGTTCCCCCTGCATGACATCACTGACCCTGACCCTCTTTAGGGACGCTACCACCCCAAACTAGAATAAGCTACTCTAGTCTTGTCACAAACACAACATATTGCAACGGCTACCTATCATGACATTGTACAGAACAACCATTTTAATTTTCTTCTGAATTCTCAAAGAGTCAGTAGTGTTTGCACTGTTTATATTTTGATTTTTTTTACGGTTTTTGATTTACACAATTACAGAACAGCATAAAAAGTTGATTTTTTTTCCTAAACAAAAATGAAATCCATATTTTTTACTAAATCCTTTCAGTCACTGAAACAAGCGGTTTTGTAACTATTGACTTTTCAAAGATAATCTACACATTTTGTTTGTTTACTTGTAGGCTTACATGCATGCCGCTTTCTATTAAAAATTTGTTTAGATCCATCTGGTCCATTAACTCACATACACTTTTTAAGAGCACATCTTGATTGCTTTCCATTCTACCACAGAGATATAAAGTCTATCATAAATTTTATTTCTATCTCTATGAGTCTACAGAGCTTGGCTGTGAACTTGGAGCCCCACAAAAAGTGTTTCTAATTGGGCCTCACAGTAACTAAGGCTGGCCCTGGTGAAAGTGAACAGGAACTCACAGAGTTCCAGAATATCATTGTAGGATACCGGCAGAACATTGCATCCATATCTGCAACATTGCTTAAACTTTTCTGAGTAAATGATCACTTAAAGGAACTCATAACAAAACCCACCTCACTAAAATATCAAGTCCTACTCATACAACATATAGGTATCTGTAATAGAACAAACTGCAGAAACCTTACATACTGCTTCAACAGTCTCACACACACACCCCAAAAGAAAAGTTACAGTAGCTCAAGGTTCCAAGGCATGAGCTATAATGCCCCCCCCACTTCAGAATGACCAGATAGTCATTTGTGATCAGCCATTCGTGAACAGTGTTCTGGTCTAGTAGGTTATCAGTGATGTCACTTTGAAAGAAGTCCAGCATCTCTAGTCTCTGCCTGCAAGGAAGAGAGCTCTCAACTACTTTAAAAAATAGTGTAAAGTTTTGATATCCCCCAATCCTTCCCTGGACAAAAACTAAGGAGGATATTATCTGGATAAGAATAGACTCTTAATAGCAAAGCATGCCAGAAAGCCTAGATCCCCCTTTCAACACCACTCTGAAGATACTGGAGACCAATCAGAAAACCTTTACGGAAACACCTGCAAGATACACTTATGGGTTCTGAATGCCACATGAGTTCTGGTATAGCTCCTGTCATTCCTGGATGAAAAACTCTGAAATCATTCATTTCTCATGCAGTTCTAGAGCCACTTCAATGGGTTGAAAGCTGCCAATCTTTGGGGCCTCACTATGTTCATCCAGACACCTTGCATTGGAGTCCAGCTAACAATTTGCTGGTATAAGGGCAGAAAGTGGAGATGGAGGGAAACCCCTCTATGTGGCCTTGGTTTTTGCTGATGGCACTTGCCTGGCAACCAAGAGGGAATACTTCCCAGAACTAAAGACTGCTCCATCCCTGAACCATTGGAGAAATGCAATATTTTCTTCTTTCTATCAGTTATATTACCACACTCATACACTTATGCAACAGAGATACAATACTTAAATATAACAGAGATATAATATAATCAATGGGCAAGTCCACATGCCAGCAGTTGATGCACTAAAGGCACTCAGATTGGTGCAATCTACATGCAGGCATTGATTTCTACCTGAGTTTATTCCTCTCCCCACCCAATCAGTATGTGTGAGAAGCTCTAAATGTTATACAGAACATTCTAAGAAGCACTTCTCTGCCTTATCCAATGGAACTGCAGGAGAAAAGGATGATTAGTTTTTCAATCACTGTGGCCTCTCTCTAGTAAGCTCAAGTGTGTAACCCCAACTTCATTTGTTGCCATTATCATGCATGTTTCTGTGGAAACAGGAACCTAAAGAAGAGCCCGTTCTATTTCACTTTCGTGGAGGTTGGTATGTTCCCGTCTCCATAGAAACAGCTGTTGCTTTGGCAAAAATTAAACAAGGCTTTTAAATAATGAGAGTTTGAAAGCTTTGTTCTACCTTAATTCTGCCTTTTCTATCCTTATTGGGCCCAGAAAAGAACAGAAACTTTATAATCTGTGTGGTCTACACTTCAGCTATCATTTCCCGATTCATGATCAGACACTGCAGCTCCAATTTGAGTGCAAATTTTATGGTCCTGGGGACCATTTTCATATTAATTTCCCAACAATAGAAATGTAAATGTGTTATGAGTTATCTTGCTTTTCTGATGGTGCCTGTAAATAGACCTGAATTAGTCAGGGCTCTATAGCTAGCTGCATTCACATTATTTTGTATATGATTTAAAATGTTTCCCTCTTTTTTTTCCTGCCACCTGAAGGAAAAGGTACAACTGAAAAACAATCTTCTAGTCGAATGGTTCTCAAATCTTTCAACACCAGGACCCACTTTTTAGAATGACAGTCTGTCCGGGACCCACCAGAAGTGATGTCATGGCTGGAAGTGCTGTCATTGTGATGCCAGAGCCTGCTGCTTTCCTGAGAATGCAGCAACAAGTTGGGTTATTTCTCAGCCATTTTCCAATAGCAAAGTGAATCAGAAAGAAAAAAAGCCTATTTACAGCCTTGACACAAGCAAAACAACCACACAGCCCTCCCTCTTTCCCTCATATCCATCTTTCCATATTTTCAATATGGCTGCCGTAGGTGCTTCATGACCCATCTGAAATTGGCTTGCAACCCACAGGTGGGTCCCAGCCCACAGTTTGGGAACCACTGCTCTAGTCGAGTTTCTTCTGCACACTAGTCACAAACATTTTATGTTTACACTGGCACACTTTCCTAGGCACAGCCTACATTCGTATTCGATAACTTGGGTATGGATTCTTTTAGATGTCAATTTTTCAGCTAGAGACAGAAAATGACCCAGTTCAGCTATAACAAGAAACCAACGTTTTCCATTATGTGGATCAGTCTCTGTAAGCAGCGGGCTCACACATTCTCCGCCTCCGCCTCCTTCTCTTCTGTGGGCAAACAAAGAAAAAGGAGAGATTGACATTTGGGTTGAAGTTAACCATAGATCATGTATGAACTTAGGAATTCTGGTTGATAATCCACTTCTAAAACAAGTTACATTCTTGTAAATTGAATCCTAACCATGTGGCTGTTTGTGTATTTGATAGAACTGTAATCATTCCTGGAAGAGAAGGTGAAATACAAACTTTGAACAGAGAAAAGCACAACCCTCCTATACACACTGCAAAGGCCACCCGTTCCAGGTAGCACCAGTACATACTGCACAATTTTAGAAATAAAATTTAAGTAATACATTCAATGTCTTCATTATACATATTTTTCTAACAGGAAAACAGGATGTCCCTGGGGAAAAAAACAGAAGATGTTCTGAGGCTGAAATTTAAATTGGACTTCTTGGAAAATTCTGCCAGTCCTCTCATGAGTGATCTGCAGCATTTGTCTTAAAATTACTGCAATAATAATCACCAGCTTTGGAAAGTATTTACCATGATGGGATGGATATTAGCTGCTGTGTTCTCTTATAAGCCATCACTTGGGTCATTAAACAATGCTATTCAGGCATCCGTTACAAAGCAGTAGATTTTTCTCCATCAATTCAGGCTACGTTTGAATCAATCAGAGAGCTATCAATTGAAAATGGAACAGTAACTTGAAGAAGCTAAAACTGCAATCCAGAAGTTTACTAATGAGACAGCATCTACATGGAATCCTGGACAGAAGACGACAAGTAGCATTTGCAAACCTGCTGAAGAAATATACTCCTTAGACATGTAGGACAACAGAATGTAATTTCTACTGACCCCTACCTAGCTTATACAGATGCCTGTCCTATAAAACAATATCAGAATGGACATCTATTTATATATATAAAGGAGAACGTGTGTGTGTGTGTGTGTGTGTGTGTGTGTGTGTGTGTGTGTGTGTGTGTGTACATTTGTGTGTACGTATGTTCCGCATAGGCTCAGGAACGCCTGGAGCAATGCGCACCAAACTCAGCACGCGTATGCCTCGCAGCCTGGCAACAAACACTTTGGGGGTCAGACCCCCCTAGCGCCCTCACGGGTGGGGGTGTGAAGGGGGTGCCACATAAAAACCATCGAAAACGGCTGATATCGGTGTAGAATCCATAGTTTCCGGGGTTGCTGAGACTAATGGTGACACTCCCAATGCCGTTTGAGTCCAGATTTGGCCCCCATCGGTGTGGGGGGCGAGAAGGGCTGCAAAACAAAACGTCCACCATGACCTGCTGGAACGCCTGGAGCGACGTGCACCAAACTTGGTACACATATGCCTTACAATCTAGAAAGAAACACTGGGGGTATGACACCCCTAGCACCCCTAGAGGTGGGGTGGGAAGGGGGTGCCATGTAAAAATGATAAAAAATGCCCAATATTGGTGTCGAAACCATAGTTTCCAGGATCGCCGAGACGAACAGTGATGCTCCTGATGCTGTTTGAGTCCACATTCGGCCCCTATCAGCATGGGGGGGTGAGAAGGGGTGCAAAATAAAATGTCCAAAATGACTGACATTAGTGTCAAATCCACAGTTTTTGGGGTCGCTAAGCTGATTGGTGACAGTCCCGATGACATTTGTTACCCAGGCAACGCCGGGTAACAAAAAGCTAGGGACAAATAAATGAAGATCTGGCTCCAGGCTCCAGCCTTACACAAAAATCAAGTCACTATCATACACTCCCAGGCCTATCCTGAAAATGGGCAGTGGCACAATGCCTGCAATAGTGGCTCCCAAAGGCTCTGTCTGTGGTGGTAAGTTGGCAGCAGAATCTTGTCGTGGACAGGGAGGGAGAGGGTGAATTCTGATGGCAGGAACTTACCAGGATCCTATCCCCTTTTTCCAAGGCCGCCTAACCTTTTTCTCTCCTTGGACCTATGCCAGCAAAATGTCTGGCATAGGTCTAAGGTGACACATAGATAATTGGGCAACTGACCAGGGGATAGATTTACTTATTTCCTGTTGGCTGTCCAATCAGCCCTTCCACTGTTGCAGTTGTATCAGTAACATTGGGGGATATGATTGGGGAATCAGCTTCTTTTTTTAAACCACCGATAGTAGTTTGACCTAGGAACACAAGGAATGCCTTATTATATATGGGGTTGGATCATTGTATGGTCATCACCAACTGGCAATGGGTATCCAGGGTTTCAGCGAGGATAATTTCCTTGGCTGTAGCTGGAGATTCCAGGGATTGAAACTGTGGCATGCAAAGCAGATGCTATTCCATTCCTCCTCTAAGAGGCAATCTAGAGATGAAAGAAATAGGAATTCATCTCTTGCGACTTTCAATCACAATAGCTCTTGCTGAAGATTACTTTTCTTTATTAAATGGCATGTTGTCTTCTGAAAGAAGTCACGATCACGTGAATGAAGTGGAAAGACTGCTGGTTCTGTCCTTGGAACTGTCTCAATCCAGAACCATCTCACCAGGCGGCAACTGACAAAGATGTTCTGAGACAACAAGGCATCTTCCATTTGGTCAATGTCAACCCATTTCTATGAAATAGGTAAATGGTTCAAAAGAACATGGGTATCAACAAATACCAATGTTTATTGTAACATTAAATGCAACCAATAACTTCTTCCCAGAAAAATGACATCTCAGAAGACCACTTTATGTGTATATGTGATGCATAAGTTACAACCCCAACAGTTAGATTCTTTGATCAACCCCTTTCTATAAAGTAGGATGTTTTGGTGCAACAGACACTGACTATTTTTGCTGATTTAACTGTAATTCAAGATCAAAGGATATGGCAGGTATAGTAGTTAAGGCCTACTTAGGGCAATCCAACTCATACATTTTATGCCATTTTTTAGTTCTTGTTGTTGCATTTTGGTTTTCATTCATAAAAAAGAATAAAGTATGTTAAATGTTTAAAGTATGACTTATTTTAAGCAATGATCCATCTTGAGACATTGGCAGATAAACAGTATATTTAGTAAATAGATCTCTAAGGATCAGCTCTCTCCCTTGTCCTAGAGGCTGCTGAAGACAAATACATTGCACTGGAGAAGTTAGTTAACATATTATGCACGATTAGGCCCAGAAGCCAAACGTAGACGTAGCCAGCTAATGGAGCGATCCTTAACAACCTTCCAGCACTGGGGTAAGGGCAATGCAGCTCTGAGTTAGGGAGGAAACATTCCTTACCTTGAAGAGGCCTCTGTGACTACTATTCCACTGCATGATGCAGCATGTGCCCCATTGGTACAGCTATGTTGGTGCTGGAAAGTTGGTTAGGATTGTGCCCTGAATGTCAAACTACAGGCTGTGAGAAGTGCAGGAGTTTGGTACTTTTCTGTTCTGGGCAGGGTGGTTTCAAAATCTCACAGACCTGCAGCAGGAAGCATTTTGGGCTTTGCCACTTACACTATTTTCAGGGCACTATAAAATGTGTCTCCTATTACTCAGGCTATAGGCATGAACCAATTCAAAATCCTTTAGAACCTGCTTGGTTGTAATTATCATGGTTGTAAATCATGTCAATTCTTTCCTAACACGCAAAGTTTTATTTCTGGTCAATCAAATGCTTGTCAGATTTCCCTATTCTGTGTTTGTCTATCATCCTGATACAAATTCTAACCATTTTCCTATGGGTAGCATCTGCTTTTTCTTTTGTTTGTAGTCAATAGACAGACTGTGTATATTTCTGCCAAGAGTCCAATAGGGCTTTTTTTTTTCCCCCTCCTTAACAATTGTTTACCAGTTTAGGGTGTGGCTGGCATACACTAATCTGAAACTGACAACATTTTTCAATTTGTATCCAGAAATAAAGCTCTGTTTATATGCATAGTATATATGTCAGGAGTCTTGGAATAGCTCTGTTAATCCAGGAGCACCAGTAAGGGAAAGTGTCCCTACCGGGTTGCAGAACCTATATGATTGTTTCTCAGAAGCAGTTATAATTTTAATATAAAAATGTAGACAACTGCATATTGGTTTGATACGAGTTTGCCAAAGAGTTCTGGGAACTGTAGTTAGATGACTTGGCAACCTCATCAAAGTATCCTAGAGCAGTGGTCAGGGAACAGGGGTAAATTACCCCAAATGGGGTAAAAATGAAATTCCTGGGGGTAATGGACGGTCGCGCTGCCGAGACACAGCCGGGCATGCATATAGATTCATATGCATGCCCGGCTGTGTCTTGGCAGCGCGACCGTCCATTACCCCCGTTCCGGTTCCATCGCTGGCTGGCTGGCTCCATTTTGTTTGTTTTGCTCCGCCCTTTACAACTTCATATTTACATAGCATTAATTAAGCTCATTAATTAATCAGAGAAAAAGCAATAGGTTCCAATATGTAATTTTCTTTTCTTTTCTTCTGGCGGGGGTGTGGGTGGGGTAACGTTGGCATATCTAAATATATTTTGGGGTAAAAGGTAAAAAAGTTCCATGACCCCTGTCCTAGAGGCTGCTAACCATCGTTCTTGGGGACAGGGAATGCCTATATGTGACTGAGGGTGCAATCCTAACCAACTTTCCAACATTGACATAGCTGTGACAATGGGGCATGTGCTGCATTCTGCAGTTAGGGGGCAGTTATGGGGGCCCCCTCAAGGTAAGGGAATGTTTGTTCTCTTACCTCCGAGGGGCATTGCCCTTACCCCACTGTTGGAAAGTTGGTTAAGATTGCGCCCTAAGGGCCTAACCTGTTCCAACTTCACAGTGCCAATGCAGCCACAATGCAGCCCAAGAAGGGGATAAATGGTCCCTTACCTTGAGGAGGCCCACAACCACAGAATGTAGCAGATGCCTCTTTGCCATGGCTGCATCAATGCTGGAATGTTGGATCGGATTTTGGCCCCAAGTCTGTCCAGAAGGAAACAAGCAGGAAGGAGAGAGGGAGATTGAAGAATATATTTAGCACCTCTAGTGTCTGAATGACACATTTATTGATGCTGGAGGACTGGAATATAAATCTAAATTAAAGTTAATGCCTACATTAAACATATACAGAGCAAGGACTGAGACAAAAAAAAGTTTGTGGTTTGCGTTGTAGGTTGTTTGATTCTTTTTTTCAAAACCATTTCCCCCTCTTCCTGTGCAAATCAATTTTGTGCTCTGCTCCTCTCCTCCTTCCACCTCCACCCACTTATTCAAACTCTCAGCTCATAGATTCTCCATGTATTATTTATTTCCCAGCCCTTGACACTGTATCAGATATTCAATGTGGCCCTTGTGCTGAAACGTATGGAGACCTGTGTTACGTAGTAGGGTTGGCGTGATTGAGTGGGTTGCTTAATCCAGTAATGTTAAGCCTCTTCCTACTGAAGGCCAATTTTAACATCACCTATATAGACAAGAAAAAAAGGTACCTCTCAGTTTAGGTGATGTTATTTCATTCTATTATAGTGCATTACACTCAGCACCTCTAGTGGCTGAATGTGGTATATACCCATGCTGCCAGCCCCAGAAGTATGTCTTTTCAGCTATTTTTTAGCTCAGAAAACCAGGGAAACTCACAGGCTGGATGAAATCATCCGGAGGGCCAGGGTTTGGAATCCCCTGGTGTAACATATAGTATTTGTTCCTCCACTTCTGCTACCTCATTTTTTTTAGAAATCTTCAGAATATCTTTCCCGTACAAGTTCACCAAGGTTTCTTCAGAGGAGCGGCTAAAAATGTTATTTGTCTTCTACACGCTCACTGCCATCACGTTTAGGTAAATAAGAATCTGTACATCCAGCCAAATTTGCATATTTTTAATTATCTGAAAGGTTAACTTTTTCATATTCTTTTGAAGAAAAGTCCCACGTTTGTATTATCATAAAACATGCTGGTAACTGAGTTTGACCTTCACGCTTAATGCCACGCCAAAGAGCAAAACCTATTTGGGGAAAAAGCCCGTTTCATCGTCTCGTTACACTTCTCAGAAATATATCCCAAGGCTTCCTCACTGTGAATAACACACTTATAAGAATGTTGTAGCAATACAGTAAATAGCACTACAGAGCAAGTAGTCATGGCCAGCGGTGTTATGCTGACGGAATGCTGGGCAGGACATCCGGGTGATCGACAGCCCACCCGTTGCGTTCTGGAGCGTTAGGCCGTTTGCGTAACCAATTACACCGCTTGTGTGCATTACGCAAACGGCGTAACGCTGCGGAACGTGATAGGTGGGCTGGCGATCACCCGGATGTCCCGCCCAGCGTTCCGGCAGCATAACACCGCTGGTCATGGCCCACGGGGGCTGAGGGTGGGAAGTAGTGCAGTGCTATACTGGTGCTGCCCAAACACAACTGCATTGAGGCACAATCCTACACTGAGTTAGGCCAGCATAAGATAAGCCAGCAAGGTTTGGGCAGCACAAGGGCACTGTAAAGTATGTTTGGACCACTCTCAGAGTCAGAGAAGCCAGCACACAGATGTGAGCCATCTTCCCTGACTCCGAGAGTTATCCAAACACACTTTATGGTGGCCCCTGTGCTGACCAAACTTTGCTGGCTTAGTTTATGCTGGCCTAATCCAGTTTAGGATTTCGCTCTATGAGTCTGTGGCAGGGGTGGCCACACTTGCATAATATGAGAGCCACATGCAATAAACTTCAAATGTTTGAGAGCCACAAGACAGATTTACTCGCCATGAACATTTAACATGTTTTGATCCATCCAACTGTCAGTTTATACTTGGCAAAGAATTATATGTCTTCGTAAAAAGTTTTATTTAGTTTTTACATTAATTGTGATGCCAAAAGGAGCTCAGTCAACTTATTTCCATGAGTCACCCATTACATATTAAAAAGCCGGTTGTGGCTCAAGAGCCGCAGTTTGGCCAGCCCTGCTCTATGGTCAGGACCAGTTGAGTTGCATCAGCAGAAAGGAAAGCAGGGAGCGGGAGTGGGTTTTTGAAGTCTAGGCCCCAACAGCTTATAATAAGCATTGGGAGGGGTGGAAGAGAAGAGAGGGGGTGATGTACATCACAGAGGTTAAATATTCCCTTCCACCATGTAAAGATGTTTCATAATCTATGCTAAAAATGATGAAGAGTGTTTTGGGATAAGTGTCATGGTCTATATCAGCGGTCTCCAAACTGGAGACTGCTGCAATGCTCAAAGGCAGAGCTGGTTCCAAGAGCAGCGGCGCCCATTGTGGGGCATTCCTGCAGGGCCCCCTACTCTCTCCACAGGGCCCCCACTCATCAAGGAGAGCACTTGTGGGGCTGTGCGCCATGTACGGCAGTTGGAAATAGTTGGCGGTGACATGACGACACCACTGCCAACTGCTTCTGTCAGGCCTACTTTGGGCTATTCGGAGGCAGAGCAGGTGGAAAGGCCCAAGGGAAAGCTGCTCTGCTGGTCCCACTGACTTACCATCCATAGAAATCCCGGCTGCTGCAGTAAGTAATATGCTAGCTGTGCTGGGGCAAGGCCCCCCAAAACGTGGGGCCCAATGAGATGACACTGGTCATACTGGCTTAAGGCCAGCCATGCTCAAAACTTTCCCATGTGACTAGCACTTACCATTCTATCAGGAAACCTCTGTAAAGCACCTTCTACAGCCCCCTAGGAGTCATATAGCTAACAGCTTCACTCACCTCCATTGCAGCTCCTCTTCCTGGACCCTGGGATTGGAAGGGGTGAGGAGGAAGTGTGGAGGAGTACCAGAAATGTTCTAGTTTACTCCCTATCCTCTGTTACTGCTACAGTTCCCTCTTTCTTTTCCAATCCAGGGAGGGAGCAGAAGTGGGAACATCACCCTGAAAGGGGGACTGATTTTGGTACACCACCTTAGGCCACAAGACATCTTGGGCCAGCCATGCTTGTGCTTCTGCGCTGTCTTGAAGGGTAAAGGTTTCCCCACAACCGAATGGTCTAGTCGTGACCAACTAGACCGACTGTAGGGGGCGGTGCTAATTTGTGTTTCAAAGCCTGTACAGCCGGTGTTTTGTCCGAGGACAAGCTTCTGTGGTCGTGTGGCCGGCATGATTCTACGCCGTAGTGCACGGAACACTGTTCCCTTCCCACCGAAGTGGTCCCTATTTATCTACTTGCATTTAGGTGCTTTCGAACTGCTAGGTTGGCAGGAGCTGGGACAAGCAACGGGACCTCACTCCGTCGCGCAGTCTTGAACTCCCAACCTTCTGGTCGGAAAGCCCAGCAACAGCGGATTAACCCGCTGCACCACCACGTCCCTGTCTTGAAGGGTAGCCCCATCTAAAGTGCTTTAGAACAACTGATCCAGATGATAAGACAGGACAGTGCTCCCAATTCATCAAGAGTGAAGAAACTGCAGAATGTAATTGTGGATAATTTTGACAATCTCGGCTTTCCTTAGAACACACACAAGTTTCTAGCTCTTATAGCTGTGTGTGCTTGAAAGTGTGTGGGGAGTGCTGGCTAAAGTCTCAGAATTGAGAGAAAGAGTTGAATCAGCTATCCAATGGATAAAAGGCAGGACTTCAGCATTGTGCACAGCTCCTTGCCCCTTCCACAATTAGCAAAGCCTGAAAAAAATTCTGTTAAATCAATTTTAAACAGCCAATAAGAAAAACGATACAAATTCATAATTTGCATATTCAGAAAGGTCATGGAATTCACAATGCAGTTTGAGCCACCGAGCACATTAATTTTTTGGTGCTCACAGTCCCAGCAGTAGTCTCTCTGTTCACCAATTTGAACAGGCTCCAGCTGTTGATAGACTTCGGGGGGAGGGGGGGAGAGAAAGCTGAAATAGTTCCCTATCAATGTAATTTTGTATAGAAGAGAAACAGCAAATGATCACAAGCAGCTGCCACTCAGAAACTCCACCAGGATTTCTAAGCATCTGATTCTGCCTGGAATCCTATACTATTTTTAAAGGCCTCTCATTTATAGATTTAGTACAGTTAAAAAAACAAATTTGAAAAAACATCACATAGTAACTTGCAAGTGCTTGCGATGACTATTTTAATACATTATGTAGCTTCACAGAATCTAATGCACCAGAAACAAGGATTTCAAATATTACTTGCTGTGGGACAGAAGACATTGCACAATTCCAAATAGCTTTGGGATGGGAAAGGGTGGTGGGAAAGTATGTTCTAGTCAAGGGGTCCCCAAACATTTTAGCATCAGGACCCACTTTTCAGAATGACACAATCAGGGCCCATCTAGGTTTACCAGACCTTTTAAATAGGGAGACATATTGTATTTATTTATAAGCAATAATACAGGCGTGCCCAGTGTCCACTGATTCAATATCCATGGTTTCAGTAAGCTGGACTAGATAGGCCTTTGGCCTGATCCAGTGGGGCTCTTATATTTTACGTTACAAAACAGATATTCAGATAGAAGTAATGCCACCTGGTAGGTTCTCTTATATCATCCATTTTTTTTTACTTTTGTAATCCACATGGCTACCTCTTTAAAGACGTTTTCAGGTGGTAGCTAAACTTTCTTTTTCCAGTAAGGAGAATATTGGTGACAGAAAGCCAAGCACAAAATTACAAAGCCACAGGAGTGGCACACCAGCAGAAAATGCTCATCCCTCCCAAAGGAACATCAGATTTACCCCAGTTCCAATTCACAGCCTCCTTCTGTCAGACAAATCTAAAACTGCTTCTTCTGTCTCTTTTCACTGTAGTTTTATCCTCAACCCTAGCTGATAATTCAAAGCAAATTCTAAATGTTTGAAAGCTAGGTCTGAAAAATGGACCAGTGAGACAGAATTGATTACATTGTAATCAATGCCTTACAAAACTAGCAAAAGTGGAGAAAAGTGGATAAACACTTCAAGGAGAAGACAGACTTAACACAGGTTTTCGGTAGTCATTGTGAACCCTGTTGGCTAGCCTTTGGACAGCCGAGTCCTGCGTATTAAACTTTCATTTATGAACAGGCATTGAGACTTCCAACGCAAATGCTTCCAACCCGAGTCCTAGAGAGGAACACAGAGTGAAAAATATAGAGTGAAAAATAATTTTCACTATAGAGTGAAAAATAATTTAAGCACGAAAATCTCACTTCTGATTTACCTTGGAGAAAGACTTTTATATATACTATAACTTATATATTATATATACAGTACTTTTATATATAATAATACATATATAGACTTTTATATATACATCTAAGAGTAGGTGCAGTTGCCATGGCAACAGGACAACTTTATGCAAGGCATGTAGCGATGGGAACCCATGTGGTGGAGAAAGACCATCAGAGATGGAGCGGAAGCCAGCCAGTAGTTAGTGCAGGGCATCGTAGAGAGGAGAGAAAGAGAAAGAAGTCGGTTGCCCTGCTTCTTGCTGCCAACTCTTCCAACTCTGCCCCATACAAAGGAGTAATTCTTCAGCATTTCCCCATCAGCATCTTACAGACCAATTCTATGGATTTCTACTGGAAATTCAAGCTATGTGATGTATAGGCAACACCACCTTAAAATGTTAACCCTAATAACTGGGATCCACAGAATGCAGAGGGTAATCTGGAGATTCCATTCCTCATGCGGCATCAAACCAATTCAGCTGCACTATAAGACAGGGCTTCCTAACCAAGGGGGAGCACACCCCTTGGGGGTATGGGAGCCAAATGATGGGAGTATGAGGTGGGCAGCACCATCCAGTCCCCCACCCCTTGGGTCTTATGGCACATTCATGACAGTGCTGGGTTGAAGCAGGCAAGGATGGTGGCAGGTAAGCCGCCCCATGCTGGCCAGGTTCAGTCAGCACTGGGGGCATTTCTGGGCAGGGGAAGGGGTAGAGGAAGGGTGGAACGGGGAAGATGGGAGGGAGGGAGGAACTGGGTGAAAGGAGGTAGGGCGGCTCAAGAATGGGGGAGGAACCAAGGCCCAGCAGTTATGCCAGTTCCTAGCCCCCATCCCTGGGCCACACGGCCCCAATCCAAGCTGCAGCAAGGTGCTTGGACTTGCACCTGCTAAACAGCAGGAACAGATCCAAGGAGCCCCATCAGCCCAGCTGGGGCTTACCCTGGGGCAAGGGTAAATACTCCCTTTGCTCCGCAGTGAGCTTGCATTAGGGTGCAGTGCAGTCCTGTCTGCTCGTGCACAAGTTAGGATTGCACCCTACATCTCTGAACAATTAATAATGTTATACAGTATTATTAACTATCACCATTATCAAAATGGATTGATATCAGCAGTGCGAAACTAGGGGATGCAGACCACATGGGGGAGGTACGGCACAAAAATGACTTGCACAGCAACCTGGCCGTTCCAAAGATGCTGCAGAAGGCATTGGGTGGCTAGTCTGCAAAGATGGCCTTGTTCTCATAAGAGGATGGGTCCAGAGCAAGAGAGGACAGGGCGGGGCTGTGAATGACACCATTGGCGTACTGGTTGACACCAACCCTAGTGATGCCACTGGATATCAGCAATCCGATCACTCAACACTGACATTTTCCCACTTCATCGGATTGCCATCTTTTGAAGTCACACTGGTACCTACTATGACTGGTGATGATGATCTGGAGAAGGGCATATACAGGAGGAACATTTTGGGTAATCCACTGGGGTTTTGAAAAAAAAATAAAAGGTTAAGAACCCCTGCTATAAGGAGTACTCTATACCAGTGTTATTCAAACTGTGGCTTGGGACCCACTTAGTGGGTCACAACCTGATGTCAGGTGGGTCACGGAACGCTGGGAGCAGCTACGTTGGAAACTGCAGACCTTATTCTTGTTAAATTACTTTTGTGAGTGTTAACAGTTTGCATTTTCAAGTGAGGGTTTTTTTAAAAAAATTGTTTTTAGTTCAGTGCTTTTGCATTGTATTTTGTCCTAATCTTGCTTGCTGTCAGGGATGTTTCATGGTTGTTCAATTGCTGCAGTCCAAGAATGTCAACTTACATTTCAGGGGTGTCATTTTATTATGTTACAATGACAGCACTTCCTGCTTGATGATGTCACTTCCTGCTACAACATCGCTTCCAAATTAATAACATCACTTCTGGTGGGTCCTGACACAAGTGCCATTCTAAAATATGGGTCCTTGTCTAAAAAGGTTGAATACCACTGCTCTATTCCCTTGATAAATTTAGCATGGTTCGCTTTATAACTCTCTGAGTTTGCCCCAGTGACCTCAAGCACCGCTTTGGTGCACAGTTTAGGAATCAGTGGAGGTAGAGCAATAAATAATTCCTGGTGAGCCACAAAGGTGAGTGTTCTAAAGCTTTATTCATTCTCTCACAACATCGGCATGCCTGTCTCAAGCCATTCTGACATATACTTCCCCCAAGCCCCCGGAAGAAACAGAGGGATGGAGTGGAGCACAGCCCCCCAAGCGGCTTTGCAATATTCAAGCCCTCCCCCACACAGAGCTCTGCCAACATGACAATGGACACTTTGTTAGTATCATAAAGATACTAACATAAAGATACTAAAGACACAGAGGTTTAATCAAGGTAGTGGCCATTTGTAACATTTCGCTACATGTGGTCAATGCCCTTAATTTGTTATCTTACGTGCAAAATAAAGGCGGCATCTGCACAGAGTATGTTTCAACAGACACTTTCACTGAGCCATCCAACTTCTTCTGTACCATGGGGGGGGGGAGAGAAGTAGCAGTCACTCCGGAACTCCCGTCACAAGAAATGTTTCCATTAACACACCCAGTGTCACTCTCTGAGGCAGAAAATTCTCCTCTCAATTGCTTAAGCTCACATACAACTTTTATTCACTACGGTGCCTTTAGCAAGTAGAAGAAAACGCTGCACTAGAAACTTCCGGACTTGGCAGATGTGTTTGTGCCACAACCACCACTGCCAAATAGAGGCAAGGCTCTTATCAGGGCATGCGGCCATAGACTCTGCTTCAATCTGCACAGTTCAGGAAGCCCAGAAGCCAGAAGCAACTTAGAATCCTAATAGCATGTGAGTGGCTTTACACCATCTTCTGTACTGCTGCTTCTTTAGAGGAATCAAATTTTTGAAAATGAAACAGTCCATTTACGGTGGTTCTCTCACCTGCTTCCATGCTATGGAGGGATTTGGAGCTAGGTCTCCTATCCAAACTATGTGGTCATTCTTAGGGTTGCCATCTTTTAACAAAGCAAACTAGGATAAATCAAATTTAAGCACAGAGTTTACACTGCTGTCCAGAATTGGCTCCATAGATCCTGGATCCCAGTTCAAAATTCTGCCATTCTGATGGGATGGGGGCTTAGGGGCTAACTTCTAGTCCAAGCTTTATAATCTAGGGAAGTGGTTCCCAAACTTTTTCAACTGGCCATTCCCTTGACATACTGGGCCATTGGCCAAGGCTTCCCATTAGGGTTACATTGCATAGGGCAATGGGTTTTTCATGAAGTTTCTGCAGCTCCCTGGGGAGCCACAGCTCACAGTTTGGGAACTGATCTAGGGTATGGGACTTGGCTGCAGGTGACTTAACTGAATATTTTTACATGACAGTTGTATTTTTGTTTTCTGCTTTTTTGGCCATAACGTTTGATAAAGATATTATATTTCAATTTGTTTCATTGCATTCTGCATTAAATTCTACATTGAATGGTATATAACACGCATTGAATGGTATATAATGGTATATTGTACTTACCAAGGTTTTCACAATTTTGGAGACTAGTGTCAAGCTCAGCTTGTTGCACCCCCCCCCAAAGCTTGTTGTCTGGTGTAATTGCACCCCCTGCACTTATCTAGCTACACCCCAGCAACAAGGTTATAGCACCTACCTCTTTTTTTCTCCTTACAAACTTGAGTGTTTTCCAAGTGTAGCAATACAATACACTAAAAACTGACTAAAAATAGATGCTCACCATTATCAGAAAAATCAAGATGTGTTTGTATTCACTGAGTTTTAATCCTCTCTCTTTGGGAGATTCTAAGTGCCTAAACAGGGAAAACCTTCTCTCATAAAAGCTACTGATTTCCCATTACTCCTACTTTTCACCGCAGATGACTTTGATTATAATGACCGGTTTTGAAATATGATCCATCCAGCTCCTGTAAGTTGCAGCTTGAGCTTGTTTCCACTCAGCTGTCAACACTATTTTGGCTGCAAAGAAATGCTCCTAGAATTTTCTTGCCATTCTGATATTTTAAAAAAGAAAGAAAAATTATACTTCCTTTTGAATCAATTTATGCCTAGATTTCCCTGTGCCAAGGGAAATTCCTTATCAACTGGCAGCTAAGCGATATTATGTGATAACAATGAAAATTGCAACATAGCAACAAGAGACATATTATCTAATTCAGTCTATCCAAGTATCCATCGTCTGAATCTGAATCAGTCATCCTTGTTAAAGTTATCCGTTGGCAATTTTTTAATGAGAATTTGCAGACCAACTCTACCCCCCTTAATGGCTTTAAAAAAAATTTGAACTGTTCCTGACTTCCCTGTGGATACCTGAAACTGTGGATACTGGGGACGCCTTTTTAAAGATAGGGGAACATCAGTGGTTTTGCTGCAATAAGGTAAAAAAAGGTTTTGTTTAATGTTGCAGTGCCTAGGAAGATCTAAGATGGCGGTGCCCAGAAGTTCTAGGAAGAAGAGGCAGCCAGGGACATCCCACAGCACACAGTTTGGGACCAACTGCCACAAGGCTTTGCAGCGTGATGCCCCTGTCAAGCCAAGGACTGGTGGCAGCAGAAGAATGACTGAACAGGTAAGCATAAGGTGTTTTAGGGTCCTGGCTGGGTCAGGAATTATGAAACCACCACAGTTCCAAAAAAGTCAAGATTGATACGGAGAGTTGGAGTACTCCTAATTGATGAACACAAAATCATTTCTTTTACAGTTGCCCAGACTATACCCAGGGTAGAAAGACTTTTTAATGGCTAGGGACGCTGCTTTTATAAATTATAAGTCATAATTGTAGATCATATCATAAGTTTGCAACTCTAAGGAATTTTTTTTCCCCACAGTGGAAACAGCTCAGCCAGCAAGTTGACCAATTGTTATCTCTAACTATAACCTCCACTCATTTTCAGGAAGTTAAAAATGACCCCTGCAAACAGCAATAGTTTGCAGTGATACTGCCAAAATACTATTTATTTATTTATTTATTTATTTATTTATTTATTTATTAATAAAGATATGAGTATAATTTTCAACAATAAGTAGTTCACAAATCTGTTTACATAGCTATAGTATTCATTTAGTAAAAAGGTAAAAGTTTCCTCACGACTGAATGGTCTAGTCGTGACCGACTGTAGGGAGCGGTGATCGTCTCCGTTTCTAAGTCGAAGAGCCGGAGTTTGTCCAAGGACAGAGTTTGTGGCCAGCATGACTAGACGCCATAGCGCACGGAATGCTGTTACCTTCCCACCAAAGTGGTATCAATTTATCTACTTGCATTTTTACGTGCTTTCTAACTGCTAGGTTGGCAGGAGTATTCATTTAGTACTTGTAATGTTAACATTTAGAATTGTGTGTAATCCTTACAACAACCCAGTAAGGTAGGCCAGTATTATCCCCACATTACAGATGGAAGACAGAGGCCAAGAGTGGCTTATTTAAGCTGATCTAGTGGAGTCACGGTGGGGGTAACGTCTGAACTTGCTGGTAAGTGGTGGGGCTTGCTGACACATTACTACCTACTTGAACCACTGCATTAATCAACTCCTAGACACTCACTTGATTCAGATGAATCCTTCCTAGCTGCCATTTTAGCATGCATTTTTGTAATCTTATATGCAGAGATACAAAAGTCCAAGGAGGCCTGACATTGAAAGATGGCTGCTGAAATCCTACAACACTGAAAGACAGATTCGTCACAATCCTTTGAATTGACTGCAAGGGAGAAACAGAGTCCATTTCTCTCTAGATTAAAGAACAGCACTATTCCTTGAGACTACGGTATATAAACGCAGTGTTCACTAAGAACGTTAGAAAGGCTCTGCCGGATCAAGCTAAATAAAAGGCCCATCTATGCCAGCATCCCATTTTGCACAGCGGCTCACCAGCTGCCTCCAAGAAGTCCAGAAGCAGGAAGAAAGGCAGACTTCTTGCTGCCATTCCTCCCCTGCAAATGATATGTAGAGGCATGCTGATGCTTCACCTCGAGTCAGAACTTCGTCATCATGACTAGTAGCCATTGGTAGACCTGAATTTGTTCAATTCTCCCTTTAAATCCACCCATTACCACATTTTGTGACAATGAATTTCACAGACTAATGATAGGCTATATGAAGAAGTATCTCCTTTTGTCCAGTATATAACATCTTCCATCAATTTCACAGGCGGTGCAACCCTGCACGGCCCATTGTGCTGACGCTACATCATAGCGTCAACGCGATGTCACTAGCGTTGATGTGGGAGCGCCGATTGGCACCCCTGCATCAGCGCTAGAGCAAGAGGACCTCCTAAGTCTGATCTGGAGGCCGCGCGGCCTCTATTTGGACTGCATGGTCTCCTCGGATATGCGCCTGCTATATAGCTGGTGCAGATCCGAGGAACACATAGGGGAGGGTGGAGCCTCCCCTGCACTAAGGGAACACACATTCCCTTGCCGCGGGGAAGCTCTAGCCTTCACTATACTGCATGAAGTTATGAAGTTGGCCGGCCAGCCTCGCCATTCCAGTGCAGTATAGGATTGTGCTCTGAATGACCTCTAGATCTGTGCAAGTAACTATTGTCTCCACACTAGGCATAGTTTCATAAGTCTCAATCCAGTTATTCAATATACTTCTTGAAGTGCAGCAACCAGAGCTGCACATAATACTGTACTCCAAATGTGGCCACAGTAGTAGAGTTGTGTAGGGGATTGTAATATTCACAATCTTTTTTCTGTTGATTCCTAACATGGAATTTACTGCTTTCACAGCTGCTACAAACCAGGTCAACATTTTCATTTGAACTGTCCACCACAACCCCAATATCTCTTTTCTTGGTTCACCACCAGCATCTCAGACCCATCAGTACATATGTGAAGTTGAAATTTTTTTGGTCCGCCTTACATTCGATGTTCAACTGCATTTGCCATTTGGAAAGCGAAGCATGGAATTACCTAAAGGTCTGCAAAACACTTATCTTCATGACATTCCTGTAAGGCAGAGAAGTACTTGCATTTTGCCAGTGGGGAGATGGACTAAATTTTTGAAAAAGGGCACAGGCAGGAGTAAAGAAGAGAAGAGAGTCTCCGATGATTATCACAGAGGGTTAGATTGTCAAAAGTGAACTTTCCAAAGTGAAGAGCAAGCATTACAGATCTCTGACTAGCATGGTAGACGTTTATTCAGGATAGTCTTTTCATGTCTAGTATTCAAAGAGCCTGTTCAACTGGTGACTCTAGTTGTACTTTGTGCACAGTGGAAGCTGTGGAAAAAAGTTTCAGGGTGGGTTTTTTTTTTTTTTTTTGTGCTTTTTACTTCAGTGGCCAAGAGACAAGAAAAGAACTAGTTGGATACTAAGAAGTATGAAAGCCTGTAACGTTCACTGTGTCAGTCCCTGTACACTTCAGTAGGTATGTGATGTTAGGTATAAAGAAGGAATTATCATTGAAGTGCTCTTTGTAAAAGGCCCTTGAGGTCCCAAAAGCATTTTAGGTCATGTAAGTGGCACAATCATTTAGGTCATGAAAGCATTTAGGTCATGAAAGTGGTATATACCAAACTGGCACCCCAACTCTGTGCAAACTACCCACCAATTTATGCAAGGATTTAAGGCCGTTTCCCAAAGCACCTTCAGCTTTTGGCAATATTTTTGTCTGTGTAGCAAAAATACTCGCTGGGTTAAATGATCCTCAATGAAATGATTGGGTAGCCTCATCTGAGTGCCAGCACATCCAGTGGTGTAATTCAAATGATTTAGGAACAGGAACTCACTTTTGATTGGCACTTGTCGGGAACCCAGAACCAGCCACAGAGCCCGTTAGGATCCAGAACGCCCATTCTGGTCCGTTCCCCCTGAATGACATCACTGTCTTCACTCCCCTAGGAATCCGGAGTCACTCCCTTTAACCCTCTGAGTGCCAGCCAACCAAGAAGAAAAGCTCTTTGCAGAGGAATTGGGAGGGTGGAGGAGGAAGAGTGAAGTGGGCGGAGTCAGCCCTAATTTTAACTAGTGGAACTGAGTTCCCCCGCATTCCCCCTGCATGACATCACTGAGCACATCCATGTGGTTTTACTTACCAACAGCCTTGCGATACAATCCCATTCACTGCATGATTCCCAATGGAATGAGATCACCCAAGTGATTATTTCAGGAAAGAGCAAACCGCTGCAACCTGCAAACGCTTGCAACGCTGCAAAAGGAAAGCAATGACATAGGAAAGTATTCAGAATGAAGAGAATTAAGATTTAACAGAAAGTCAATATCTACTTACTCAAAACACAAACACACACACACACACACACACACACACAGAGAGAGAGAGAGAGAGAGAGCATCAGCAGTAATGCTATCTTCAGTCTGAAACATTAAAATGGCAAACTTTGTATTGCTCAGTCTGTGAATTGCCATCACCTACAGCAGAAACACCAATTATCTCACTGCACTGAAATGAAAAGATGGAGACTGTACCTACTAGTGACAAGAACTCTGTTCTTTCCAGTACAATCAGAAATGACCCAGCTTGTGCAACTCACGTAGACCCCACCCCCAAAAGTGATTGCTCACTCCACAGCCTTGCCCGTCCATGCAGTTTATTGGCCTGCACACAGCATGAGCTAAACTGTAAAGCCACAGTAGCATAGCAACTCCACAATATTTTATGGCTGCTTTATTATACCTCTACGGTTACTTGTCAGCCAAGATGATCTCCTCCAAAGCAACTTGCAATTAAAACCTCACATCTTATCTTTTTGTGATCTAAATACCGGAGCTTGCTTGTTTGTGCAAGCATTGAGTGGGAGAAAAGAATGGGGTCTCTGTTGGTTACAGCTCGAGCTTTGGGGTGGGTTTGCTTCTTGCATTTTGTATTGGTGTCACCATCGTCCGCTTGGCTAGTTTATTGCTTCTGTACATTTTTAATTAAAGCGGGTCACCAAACCCTCATAAAACACACAATCCGTATTCAATTGATTGCAGAGATACATACAATCCTGTTCTCGCTACACAATGAAAGAACTTTCATCAAATGCGTCCATGCCTGTTAGCCCCAGCTTCTCAATGCTCTGCCATGCCATATCAGTTGCAGGCAATCAAGGCTAGCTGAAGCTATAGCTAGGAAAATGATTGGAAAATTGTTATTTTTTTGCATGTTTCATGATTTGAAAGGCAGAAATCTGCATTATTCTCATTCCAAGTTCTCATTTTTATTCGGTTAAAATGCTTTAAAAGTGTACTAGGTCAGGGGTATAGGTGACAGTGTCAGCAGATGCAGCCTCAGTATTTTTTTTTATTGTAAAAGTAATATATTTTACTTACTGGAAAATATCTTAAACACCAAAATGCAATGTTTTTGTGTTTTTCTTTGGTTATTTTAAAAGGTGGTATTTTGTGTTTTTATGCATTTTTAATTAAAAAATATCCCTAACTATTGGGGTGCCTGAAGCAGCCCAAATGTGCTACTCTCCCCAGTGCGGTTATGCCCCCTGCCCAAGCCCATGCGTGCCTGGCTTTGCTCCTTCCTCAGTACAGTTACTTTAAACAAAGCAGGAAATACAGATCACACTGGGAGTACTTCCTCTTTTGTTTAAAGGGCCTGTGCAAGGGAAGGAGCAAAGTGAGAGGGCAGGATAATTGCATTATGGTCCTCAGAGTATTGCAATCTGGACCTCTACTCTCTTGCTCCTTCCTGTTTTAAATGCAGAACTTTTAAACTAAGCAGGAAGTATGGGATACACTGGGAATACTCCCAGCATGCTCTGCATTTCCTGCTTTGTCTGCAAAGGAAGGAGCAAAGTACAGCTTTGTCACAGCAGACTGCAAGGAGGCAGCAGGTGTCTTTTTTGCCACTTTCTCCAAAGCATTTCAAGCTAGACAACTCCAATGCATTACCCTAGACAACGTAATAAAAAGCAGAGACATCACCCTGCCAACAAAGGTTCGCATAGTCAAAGCTGTAGTTTTCCCAGTAGCAATGTATGGCTGTGAGAGCTGGACCATAAGAAAGGCAGAGCGCCGAAGAATAGATGCTTTTGAATTATGGTGTTGGAGAAGACTCTTGAGAGTCCCCTGGACTGCAAGGAGATCCAAGCAGTCAATCCTACAGGAAGTCAAGCCTGATTGCTCCCTGGAAGGACAGATACTGAAGCTGAAGCACAAATACTTTGGCCACCTCATGAGAAGAGAGGGCTCTTTAGAAAAGACCCTCATGCTGGGAAAGATTGAAGGCAAAAGGAGAAGGGGGCGGCAGAGGATGAGATGGTTAGATAGTGTCACCGAAGCAATGTACATGATATTGGGTGAACTCCGGAAGCTAGTGGAGGTCAGGGAGGCCTGGTGTGCTGTGGTCCATGGGGTCGCGAAGAGTCAGGCATGACTTAGCGACTGAACAACAACAACCAATGCATTTGTGTTATGGATGAGTCAACAGTGCTAAAGATGATGACGGGATATGTTTTAGTCTGCCATTCTTACCGCACCATCATTTTACTGTTGGGGGCAATCTGCTGGATCCTACAGTGTCTTCACTAGATAGGGACCTCTCTTCTGATAAGACGTCCCAACAAAAATGAAAGAGGCATTCTCTCAATACTGAAACCAATAAGGCTGAGCCCTTTTGCAAGTGAACCTAAATCCTCATATGGATAATGGGGTGGGGGGGGCCACAGGGACTCCTATGTGTAGAAGTGAATTTGCTTCTAGAATTTCTCTTCAGACTTCTGAATTTTGATAGCAAATATTAATTGGATGTTCTCTATTTAAATACAGTATTTTCTAGATATAAATATATAGTTATCAGATATTTGAATATTTCAGTTTTTAAAAGGAACATGCAATTAGGGTTGAGCCAAGAAAGAAAGCAGTTTTCACAAAAATATTTCATCAGCTATGAAAAACGTAGGAGCTTTCATTAGTTTTGAAGGGAGTGCTACAAAGTGCCCACCCATTTGCAGCAATAACAATGCTGATCCAAGAGGCATTATTCTCCCTTGGAATTGGATTTGGGATGTTGTTACACAGCCAAACAGATTGGCTGTGCAGTTACCATCATGCTCACATGATTTCCAATTTGCTACAATTACTGTTCCTAACACAGAAGAGGCAGAAACAGATGCCTATCAGCTATGGACAGACAATGACAGTGGGAAGGCTAGCAAGTGTTTTAGAAAAACCTTTGGCGTCCCACCTCACTCATCCCCCATCCCTCAAAGCATTCCTTCCACTATCAAAGAGTTTATGTAAGAACAGTGCACACAGTTACATCCAAAGCAAGTTACTATTTGCAAATATTTGACAAAAGACATGCAATGGTGCCAACATATGAGATTTTTGTGCAAAACCCTCCCCCCCCCCAAAAAAAATAGCACTGCCAACAAGGCAACTCAAGCACTTGAGTTTTTAAATCTTAACTGCAACACAAATTAAAAAAACAACCACCAGAATTTCACATTTAAAATTGGAAATTGACAAATTTAACACATTCCTTTTCATACATGTGTACTTCTCTCCCATATATTTGGGTACACGCCTGTCAAATTGGGATCTATTGTTGGGATCTATTCTGAAGTGTACAGTATTTCAGGAGATCACACTGTGCACAAGGCACATTAGAGGAACGTGATGTAGAAAGTGATGTAAGGCTTCTCTTTGTGAAAATGAAGTACATGGGTGAGTCAAGTTGGTACATCTACTTTGTTATTAGACTGACTGCTGGATCTTCAACAGATTGTTACAGCTACCACCGTGAATTGTTATCTCCCCTGCATCACCCTGTCTTAGGAATGGCAGTAATAAGCAAGACTGAGGTCACAAAGGGCAGCTGTTGCAAGCGTACAAGGCTAGGAAGGTCACCATTCCCAACACTCTGTCCAGCAACTTAAAACAAATAGGAATGTGAAAGGGAAACAAAGATTTCACATCAAGACAACCTGGTGGGTGACATACACACACAACACCTTTGGCATCAAATGTCGACTCACATGCATAAATGAGAAGGGAAACATGGAGGATTGTGTGGATGAGTGAAAAATCACAAATACCGATAAGAATTTGAAGAGACGCTCAGAAGCAGTTTATTACAAAGAAATGATGCAGCCTTACATGCAGTCAGTTCTCATTATTATCTCATTACCTGGGGGGGGGGTGTCTTGTCCTCCTTTGAAATGCAGCCCAGTGAATGAAGGAACAGAGGACAAACCCACAAGCAAGGCAGCCCCTCTTGCCTCCATTGCAGTTTTTTGCCAACTTCCAAGCTGCAAAAGGGATGACGGTAGTTCAACACCTGCAATGGGGGAACCTTCCCCCCCCTTTTGTTTGGCTGGCACCATGTCCCCAATCAGGATTACAACAGCCATATGAAAAACTGGCCTGCGCTTGTGTCTTTAACGGATCAATAGGTGACATTTTTTTCACAGCATGGAGATAATCATGTCCTAATTGTTACACACCAAGCTGCTGTACCAGGGACAACAGGTTGAAAAGCTAACAGCCCTACCTTCCGTGTTCCCTGCCAGATCTCACTTTTCAACACCCTAATTGCACAGACAGAGAACTAGATAAAGAAGCTCAGCTGAAGTTACTGCAGGCAATAAAAGATTCTTCCTTCAGGCAAACATACTCATCTGAGCTAGTGCAAAATCTACAGGTTATCCGAAGTGCTTGAAACCAAAATTGTGGGATTTTTCTGGATTTGGGAATACTTGCATGTACCCAATGAGATATCTTGGGGGTGGGGCCCCAAGTCTAAACACAACGTTCATTTATGTTTCGTTATTCACATCGCCTGAAGGTAATTGTATTCAATATTTTTAATAATGTTACCATTTCGTGTGACCCATCACGTGAGGTCAGGTATGGAATCATGTTGAATTATGGGATATTGTGGCATCATTCTGGTGCTCCAAAAAGCTGCGGTTTTCAGAATACTTTGGTTTTTAGAATTCTGGTAAGGGATGCCCAAGCGGTACTAGGGTACTACCATCACCCTTCTTTTGAAGTGCGCCCCAACCATTAGAGCCAGGGCCATTGAAAGGGAGAGGTTGCCAGGGATAATAATTCCCCAAGCAGAGTTGCCACACATGTCCAGCATGGTTGCTGATCATGTCCAGGGGTGGACTTACCCTTCAGGATCAACCAGCGATGGGATCTACAAATGAACAAGGGGAACGCTGGGCAGGACTTAGGCGGGACTTCCACTTGAGTGGCAGCCCGTCCGTAGCGTTCCGTGGCTGCCCTGGCCTTGGGGGGGCTCCTATTCGCCGCGGGGGACAGGTGAGGGTCGCGCCGAGTGCCTGGGCAAGCAGCGGAGGGGCGCGCTAACCGGGGGCAGCCCCCCCGAGGCCAGGACAGCTGTGGAACGCTACTGACAGGCAGCCAATCACGCGGAAGCCCCGCGGAAGTCCCGCCCAGCGTTCCCCTTGTTCATTTGTAGATCCCATCGCTGGGAACAACCCACATGTTTCCCAAACATCCCAAAACACATTCCAGTTACTAGAGAACCCAAAACACATTATTTGTGAGCAGAGATGAGAATCAAGTGTACAGCTGCCCAAAGACCCTTGTTAAAAAAAATAAAATCTTAATCACCTAACCTCTCTGCAGCCCTGAGTTCAGCTTTTCAAATGCCATCAAGGTAGCTGAGGGAGAGATTGTACTCACAATGCACACCAATCAACAACTTGCTTATTTGCGTATCTGTATCCCCTCTTCCAACTGACTTTTCATCGGCAGCAGGCAAATAACTCCTACTCATGGTCCCCCCACACACACTTTTCAACTAAACAAACAAAAGATTTGGCAGCCCAGAAGAGAGCAAATAACACTTAAGAGTTTACTCTTAATTATATTGAGCCTGTAGAACAGTAAAACACAAGCAATTGTTCTCCAAAGCCACTCTAATTTCTCACTCAAGTTAATTACAGTTTGCCATAGGTATATCATCAGGAACACAGCCACAACTTCACAAAGAGGATTAGTAATAATCAAGCTCTGGGGGTTGCTTTAGCTTTTATTTCATTTCTTAACAAGCAAGAACACAATGCTGCTTGCTTTTGCTTACCTTCAATGAAAGGTAAGATGGGCTTCAAGATCAGGGAGCACCTCTTTCCACATGATCCCAAGATTTGAGATCAGCCAGTTAGGTTCGGTTTCACATTCCATCTCAAGTGGAAGCCATGACCAGCCCAAGGCTGCCGAATGCCTTTTCACCAACTCTGGTGAAATGGTCTGGTTCTCTCTCTTACAGCATTCCAGAAGCAGCTGCAGGTGATCTTGTTCCACCTACTATGCTTTGAGAAGTTAACCCTTAGTCTCTGGTGGTGGTGACTCAATATTCACCCTGATTCCATACTTTATGACTTACTAAAAGATCCTTTCTTTTCCAAGTGGTTTAAACTTCTCGACGCCAAGCTTTCATCTTTGGACCTCTCCCCTGAATCTCTTACAGACATTAACCTTCATAGAGCGCATCAAATTATTAAATCTAAACTCTGGGAACAGGAACTTAATCTATTACTCCCTAATTTAAACCCTACTTGTTCCGCTCACTTTTTTGGCCTTTCTCCCTCACTCGGTCGCCCCTCAAACTATTTCAGTAAATTAATTAATCCCAGCAAAAGGAGAGCATTCATGCTAGCGAGGCTAAACATCTTTCCATCAGCTGTTCATCTTGGCAGATTTTCAAACACACCACACAATAACAGACTTTGCCTTTTTTGCTCATCTGAGCCAGATACTTTAGATCATATATTACTTCGTTGTTCGGCTCATCAACACCTATGGAATAATATTCTTGAACCTTTCTTGTCTTCTCTCTCTGCCTCTTTTGCTGACCCTCTGCCTATCCTTTTAAGTGATAATTCGGCGACTATCTCCAACTTGGTAGCGGATTTTTTACTAGCGGTCTCTAAGTCAAAACCCCTTTCCCCACCACCTTCCCAGTTTAAACCTCCATGATTATTCCTCCTTTGTTTGTAATATCAAGGCATCAACTGATACTGTTGTGTACTTTTCTCTTTCCTTGTTTTTTAATGCCAATAAAGGTTTTATAAATTGAATTGACTGGAGAGCATCAGCTGAAAAGAACAAAAAATTGTTACTAAATAAATGCTTGCTTTCCACGATTTCTTGAATACTGCTATACAGGGAAACTTCATCCTATTTCTTATACTTATGGACCATCTTTACTCCCAGGAGATCAGCCCCATATATGGACTATATTGATGGTCTCCCATCCAGGCAGTGGCCAGACTCAGACCTCTTTATCTTCTGCAAAGTGAGCTGCAGCATGGACCTTCAAGACATTTCTAAAAGAAAACGTTTCATTTCTTTCTGTTGTAATGACCAGACACTACTCGCATCATCTTTTTCCTCTGTTGTTAACCAAACCCTCAAAGCACAGCTCAGAGCCCAATCCTAACTGGGCTCTCGATCAGCACACGTTCCTTGGGCCGGCCTTCAAGTGTCACAAACGCACCATACAGCACATTTGTTCTACTCTGAGTCAGGGAGGCCAGTGCACTGACATTAAGGTAAGGCCAGCCTACGGAGTTGGGCACATTGGAGGGAAGGCAGAATGGGGCAGAGGAGGGAGGGCCTATGGACAGTCTGCTGGGGGAGGGGGGTGGAGCCAGGAGCCAGCCCTTAGGCCAGATCCTAAGCCCTGGCCACATTGACCCTACATGGGCTGCTCAGATTTCTGTCAGCAATTTCACTGGTGCAGTAGCCCCATGGGGACAACAGGGCTTTACACTGGATAAGGGAATAAACATCTCCTTACTCTGAGTTACTCACAGCCACCTTCTAACTGGTGCTGGTATGGGTATGATGCAGGTGGGCCAGCCTGCATATTCCAGGCCTGGTTAGGATTGGGCTGTCAGATGGTACAGTCAAATACCTTTAACTCACATTCCTTCAAGGCATGCGGATATATTGATTGGGAGACTGAATGCTCTTCTCATCACTGATACGGCCACTGCCACCCTGGTCTGGCTTCAAGTCTTAATTTGCTGACAGCTGCTTGGAATGACGCTAAAGAGCTACCTGCATAGATGGGAAGTGTCTGTTCTACGCAGGAGTTTCTTCTAGATAGGAGGCTAAATATTTGCTTTAAAATACTGGGGGGGGGAGAAGAGAATAGTTTGCTCTAAATTTTTGCAGTCCCTATAGATACAATTTGCACATCTCAGGTTTTGAAACTCCTTCTCAGGCTCTGACTTGTCCTCCCAAGTGCATTCCCATGCCCTCTTTGAGGCGGCGATCCTATCCATACTTACCTGGGAGTAATCCATACTAAACTGAGAAGTAAGCTAAGTATAGTCTAGGATTGGGCTGTGAATCCCATGAAGATCCACTTTCTAACCAATGAGATATCATACCACCATTTAACTTCCAACCTCTGCCCTCAAATCACATGTCCTAAATCTCAACCCTGGAAGACACAAAACAATAACAAACATAAAAGTGAGCATGTGCATTGTGCTTTTACACTCTGTTGGGTAATTACAACTAGGAGTCACTGGAGAATTGGCAATTCAGTTAGGGTCTATGACTTCTTGGTAGGGCTGGGCTATTGTACTGCTTCATCAAGCGCAGGCTATAAGATGGGGGAGATAGGAACACATCTGTGACTACAGGATCCCTCCTCTCAGGGTGCAATCCTAACCTGGAGTTAGACCAGCAAAGTTTGGCCAGCACAAGGGCCACTATGAAGTGTGTTTGGACCACTCTCGGAGTCAAGGTGGATGGCGTACGTCTATGTGCTGGCCTCTCTGAAAGTGGTCCAAACATACTTTACAGTGTTCCTTGTGCCGGCCAAACTTTGCTGGCCTAACTCCAGGTTAGGACTGCGCTCTTACTGGTGTGCTCAGCAATTTGTCTGTCCTGCCCCCCATGCTGGTTCCTAGAAACGTTACTCAGCTCCTCAATCTTCCAAACACATTGTGTGCCTGATTATCTGGAATCCCCAAGACTCTCCTTTATCTCTCTTTTGAATAGAAAATTATTTTTTTCTTTCAGAAACAGAAGCAAAAGTGATAATTGTTGTGCTATGAAGCAGTTCAAAATAGTAAGAGAGCCTCACCCATTTTACCTGGCAGGTTTATTAGGAAATTAGCCAGACACATTTGTCTTTCAACGGAAGCTCCTGAGGACAGAAGCTTTTTCAAGCAGTGGAATCTTTCAATCTCAGATTGCTGTATAAAGAAAATACTTCACAATATATTTTGCAGAAGGGGAGAGTATGTGTTTCAACTCTGGCTTCTCAGGGAAGGATGGAATCCTGACACTCACCCCCTTCACTTTAGAAGGAATATGTGGGGCATCATTAAAAAATGAGCACCGATGACAGCGGAGGGATAAGTAGGAGAGGAAAATAACTGGATAACCTTTAAGGCATCTTCTATGATTCTATACAAATGAATGAGAGAGCAAAAGAAGACAGTTATGAGAAACCCTTTTTGTGAATGGCTGGGAGAGTTCTGCTTTCAGGCAATTTACTTGAGTCCTCCTTTGACACTGACTCAGCTGCTAAAGTGTTATGGAATGTTCCTAGACAGTTCAACTGCGCAGAATTTATTACAGTGCTGGCAGTACCCAAAATTTAAGGCCAATGGGATGACTGCTGTTGGTGGACAGGGGTTCAGCAGAGAAAGGAACAGACAGCACGTTCAAAATGTTTGCTCACCTATGTATGAATGCTATGCCTGTGAGCTGCTTGTGAATGTTGTGTGTGAGGTGTGTGTGTGTGTGTGTGTGTGTGTGTGTACTGCCACAGGTTGCCACTTGTTTAATTTTGATGCCTTTTCAAAATGTATGTTCTGCAGCTGTGATGCATATGAAAATGCATGGCCAAGCCTGCAAGCAGTTCAGCTTCAAGAGTTTTTCTTTGCACCTACTGTAGCTCTAACGCGCGATGTCACAATGCATCCCTTTTCCAGGATGACAATACAGCCGGCAATAAGCAGCCCGCCTGCCTTTGCAGATTTGTCACCATGAGAAGTGCCAGCAGCACTGACAACCCAGCGCTGTCTATGGCAGCTCTGCAACTGGCCCGAGGGCAGGTGTAATTTATACCCCCGATTCCTCTTTGCAGCACTTGCTCATTTTTGACAGGGGAGACCAAGACGCTGTCATGTTCAAAATGCGACTGACCTGCTGGGTGGCAATTCTGGCTTCACAGCTCCCAATGGGAGCCAGAAGAGGCACAGACTTTGATGCCTGCAAATCTGCAATTGCCCAAGCAGAAATTCATTACATGGGTGTCCCTCTTTACAAAGAAACTGTTAGATCATCACAGCTCCACCTCATTGCTGTGAGCCTGAGAAAAAGCCCAATTTGTTGCTAAATGCCTGTCAATGTTACTGAGACGCGACAGCAAAAGCCAGACTTCACTTGTGTCTATTCTGGCACATTTAGCTCCATATCATTTAGTCTTGTTAAACATTTATAACATGGGTATGCCCTGAAGGATTCATATGTGCTAAGACAGCCACTACATCAAAAGAGAACCTGGTTTTTTTTCATAGCACTTGCAGGTGGGAATTCTGCATCTTTCAAGGAACTGGAGGCATGTGTATTTTCATTGCGTCTGCAGCTCAGGGCTGGTGGAAACGTTCAGCAAAATCAAGCAGTACAGGTCTTTGTTAACTGTACCATTGCAGAGAAGGGAAAGGAAGAGTGACTGTTTGAAAGCATATGCATTTAAAAAAAGACTCCCTAAATGTACGTTATATTAAGGAGATGAATTTCAAGATAGATTTCATTCTGATCTCAATGTGCCTAGGTACTGGGAGTGCTTTTTCACTGGGCAGCATTCTCTCTCTCTCTCTCTCTCTCTCTCTCTCTCTCTCTCTCTCTCTCTCAGCTTGTACAATCCAAGAATTTAACCACTTATTCTGCTGATTGCAGTAACATAATTAGCAAGTGGGACAGTAAGTATTGCAAGTGGTGCAATGTGCCTTGTAAGTGGCCCCTTCCTCTCACAGTCAGACCCAGGGCGCAATCCTAACCAACTTCCCAGCATTGGCATAGCTATGCTAATGGGGCCTGTGCTAGCAGTCACAGAGGCCTCCTCAAGCTAAGGGAATGATTATTCCCTTAAATCAGAGCTGCATTGCCCTTACCCCAGTGCTAGTTGGTTAGGATTGCGCCCCCATTCTGGGCAGGGACAGCAACATGAGAAAATGCTGTTTGGTTGTGAGCACCTGCGGTTTGCCAGCACTGCCTGGAATGGCTCCGATGGTGATTGAAGGGACGGCTTACACGGTGCATTGCTGCACTTGCAGTACTTACCGATTCCCCCACCCCCAGCTATGTTAATGGCTGATTGTACAAAACAGGTCAGAAGATGAATACCATTGCCCTCTTTGCCATCCTGTCACACATGAGCCATCCAGATCACTCAGTGACAACAGTCCGCCAGGTGACATTTTTTAAATAAATCTTTCCACTTAATGTTGCAAAAACATACTGTTCCAATGAACATTTTTCCCAAAGTGTTCATTACAGCAGTTAGTAAGCAGAGCCCATTGATTCACACAATCATTTGCCACTTATAGCCCATTTTTGCTTTGTACAATGCCTATCTGATTTCCATTTCAGCAATGTCCAATTTTTTTTCCTTTTGAAACACCATCTTTTCGAAGCGTTAAAATAGATATAAATTGTACAATCCTGAACGTTGAATATTTTATGTTGTGAACTGCCTTGTGGGCCTGGCCAACAGTCAGGATACAAATGGGGCAAATTCTTCCTTGCATAGGCATGCTGCTTACACAAAAAATATCCATTGTCCTCATCAGAGCCCTCTTTCTACTCTCCCTGCGCACACAGGCAGCACAGTAGCCTTTACAGGAGATGGGAGATCTGAGCATGCCTCCCCGGTCCTCCCCCTTTATTTAGCCAAGTTGTGCAAACTTTTAATCCAAGCAAGAGGTGGGGAGGGGAATGAGAATATAGGAAATGCATTCATATCTCCCATTTCCCAGAATGTCTGGGTATACTGCCTTCATGAACACCTATTGGCAAGGCTGGCTCCAGGACCTGTGGGGTCCAATGTAGGGCATTCCCATGGGCCCCAATCCTCCCCACGGCCTCCCACTCACTATACAGCCATGGCAAGAAGAGCACTTGTGGTGTTGCATCACAAAGTGTAATAGCTGGCAGTGATGTGATGACATCATCAACTGCTTCCGGGAGGCCCATTTCAGGCCATTTGGAGGCAGGGCAAATAAGACGGCCCAATGATCAGCTGCTCCACTCGCCCCACTGGCTTACAGCCCATGGAGATCCCGGCTGCTACAGCAAGTAATCTGCTTGCTACGCCAGTGTTGGCCTCCCCAAAGTGTGGGGCCCAATGTGATGACAGGCTTAAAGCAGGCCCTGCCTATAGGCATTGGAGGGAAAAGTCACCTGATCCTCTGTTCCTCAGTGTTGTACCCATGGGGCAAGGAAGATCTTACCCTTGGTTCTTCAAACTGGCTAGTAATCATACATAGCAATGGGGCTATAAGTTAGTGGTAGAACAACTGTTTCACAAGTAGAAGGTCCCACATTCAATCCTTGACCTCTTCAGGTAGGACAACTGGACACTGGTGAGCCATTCTCTATCAGACAATAGTAAGATAGATGGATCAACAGTCTGACTCTCTGACAGACAGCTTCCTTAACACTTCTTAATATTACCATCCAACAACCCAATCCTGTGAGGTCCTTGGACTGCCAGAACTAGTATTCCAGCAGCACGAGTTCCTTTACTACTGCTGCAAAATGCAACATGCCATTCAGCAGGGCTGGGCCACCAGTGGCCATGGATATGCACGCATGGCCTGGAAAGGAGCCCCAGTGCCAATACATCAGCATGCAGGTCAGGAAGGAGGCAGGGGGTTAGCAGAATTGGAGGGAGACTGGAACAGGGAGAAGGGTGGATCGAAGATGGAAAGGGGACAGTGTTAGCAGCAGCAGCATTGCCCATATCCTGTCCTCACTCCTGTCCTCAATCTAGCTTCCCAAGACTTGCATCGACTTCTTAGCTGTTGCAGGTCAAAGCAGACCCAGCAGGGCAATGAAGGGCTTACCCCTGGTCAAGGGAACAAATGTTCCCTTATATTACCTGAAGGAGACTTCTGGATCTGCGCCCCCCCCCAACAGAATGCAGCGTATGCTCTGGTGGTACAGCTGCATCAGCGATGTATCAATGGAGTTGTGAGCTTAGTCTTGCTTTATACACTTTACTATATTTGAACATGGTTCTTTTTGTGCATTATACATCTCACATATACGAAATAGGCTCTCCCATCTTCTTCTGGTACCTAATTATGCTGCCTGCTGTGTGCTTTCCTTCTTTCTTTGGCAATTATTTCCTCTGTTCTCTTCCAGTCTCAAATCATTGCACCTACCAAAAGATTCTCTATATACATCTTTTATCGACTGTTTTCTTACAGTTCTTACACTGTTAACAAAACAGTGAATAGGCACAGATTTATCCATCGAATAGACTTTCAGTATACTAGTTTCAAGATTCTATACTCACAAAATACGTCTCGCACATTTGCCATCAAACACAATTGCACACTTTTGTTATTACCTGAAAGGTTTTGAAGGACATATGATGAAATACATAATCTCTTTCATATCCCCTCTCATGCATTATATTTTCCTACCATCCCATTGCACTGGATACCAGAAATGTCCACATCTTTCCACACAAGCTTTTGTTCCCAGGTAACTGGCACTGTAACTAAGCTTTGGTTGATTCGTTTTTCTTTCTGGTAGACTCCCCGCTTTTGTAACTCACTCCTGGGACCCACTAAGTCTTTCATTCACAGTTAGTGAAGATGGGCGACCAGACTAAGGCTCACAGCAGGTTCTCAGCTCACAGGACCATGGACAGCTCCCTACAGAGTTGGATAGATTCAACATGGATCTGTGTTTTGTACTGAGTTTTAGGGCCCAATCCAGAAGGCCTTACTGCTGGCAGTACACGTGTACTGGGCTGGCACTCAGTTAGCACCGGGAAGGCCGGCACTCCAGCAGCAGTGGCCGCCAGTAAGCCTGCTTGGGGCAGGGGGAAGGTGGGGAGGGGAGGAACCAGGTAGGGGCAGGGAAGGGGCGGCCCCTGCAAGGGGATGGGACCCAGTGGTGGCTTCCACTGCCGGATCTTATCCCAAGCAGTGGCCCCGGCAGCACGGCATGGGGCTGCTTGATTCACCACCAGCAAAAAAGCTGGCAGTGCATCAAGGAGCCCCATTGTGAGCTCCTTGTGGCTTTCCCTAGGGAAAGGAGACGAATGTCCCCTTCTCCCAAGGAGCCTCCAGCAGTCACCATTTTGTTACTGCTGTTCCTATGGGAGCCAGGCAGTTCTGGATTGGGCTGCTAATGTATTATTTTCTCATTAAAAGAAAAATTAAAAATAATTAAATTAAAAATTAACCTGGATATGGAGTACTCCAAATAGCAAAGTAGTGTACAGGCATGCCCCAGTATCCATTTGGGTTCTGTTCCAACCCCACGGTGGATACCTGAAACCCTGAATACTGGGGAAGATAGGAGAATCAAAGCACAATCCGATACTGGTGTTGCGCCGGCACTACACTCTTGCGCTGGTCCAACGCTGTGACAAATGTGCTGTCAAGTGCACGAGTGCCACTGCGCCCATCGGCAGCACCAGCCCTGCTCCGGTCAAGCTTCGGTGGCGCTCGATTGGCACAGGACCTTGCCGAGGGCGTTACAGAGGCATGCCGGGGATGTAACTGGGCAGCACAGTGGCCGTTAACGACAGACAGCCATAGCGCCATATCCTAAGCCCCATCCCCTGCTAGGGCTGCCCCGATTCAGGCTGCTGCTGTGCACGTTGCCCTGCACCTGCTATTTTACAGGTGCAGATCTGAGCAGCCCCATAAGGCTGGCCAGGGCTTACACGAGTGCAAGGGGAAAGCCTCCCCTTTCCCTGCGCTGTGCTGCTGCTGCCTCCTAATGGCCTTAGGATGCAGCCCTGCTATGTTGGCGCTGCTTAGGACTGGGTTGTCAGTGGTTTTGCTGCAACAAGGTAAAAAAAAGATTTGTTTAATGTTTCCCTATCTTTTTCATAGGTGTGAACTGAAATTGTGGATCCAGAATTAACAAACAAACCCTAAGAGCCAAAAGGCACTGGCAAGAAGCAAGAAACTGCTTGCACCATCACCCATCATAATCCATCCCATGATCCCATGATCATCACCCATCACCAATGATCATAGCCCATGTCATTTTCCTTTCATAAGTAGAAACCTTTGAACCAAAGGATTAACAGGGTGTAGTTGACATCTTCTTCGTCAGATTTTCCCTTCTGGTGTGGTCCGTTTAAGGGAGTATTTGGTCAACACATCTATTCTTCCTGCTCCTCGTTACTACTGTTGTTGGGCCTTTGCTCCATACACGTCAGTCAGTCAACAGTTTTGTCAGGAAATAATACGTGTTTATTCTGTGAAAGCCTTTGCATGTTCTTGTTCATATTTTATGAGATTCCACTCTGAGTCACCAGTACCTGAGGGACCAAGAGAAAGAATCAGAAAGTAAAATGAAGTTGCAATGACATTATTATATTAATTCAGGAGGACAAAAAAACAACAACACAAGTGACAATCTACAAGAGAGCCTGCGTAGTCACATTGCCCTGTGTGTGTGTGTGTGTGTGTGTGTGTGTGTGTGTGTGTGTGTGTGT
>JAJKFI010000089.1:5533508-5619767 GCA_029204185.1 Lerista edwardsae
TGTGTGTGTGTGTGTGTGTGTGTGTGTGTGTGTGTGTGTGTGTGTGTGTGTGTCCCCTTCTATCCATCCGTCCTCTTAAAAGAACCTAAGCACTTGATAAACAGATGTTTGCTGCAGAAGAGAAATCAAGAGGAATTTAATCCACTCTTTCCCACCCCCAACAGCTAATTGGTTGAAATTCAGAAAGTGCAGCTCTTGCTTTTGGATCAGGCTAGGTAAAATTGTGCACAATTCCCCATGTATTTAGGGATATATGCACAGAAGCCTGCTGTCCCCCAGTTGCATCAGAACATCAGTGTTAGACTTTTGAAAACCTTGTTAATTTTCTAAAAATTATAATGAGGGGGAGGACAGGAAGGATCCATTTCAATACAGTACAAGCATTTTGGTTTGCTTTATCTGTTACTTAAAATGCTGTTTTCAATTAATCATCTTCTGTTTGGCTATTAGAGATAGTACGATAAATAATTCAAAAGGTTTGCCCTCCCTGCAATGTCACCAGATGAGGTTCTTGCTCGGTTACAACGCTTACAAAAGCAACATAATATTAAAAAGGTACAAGGCGAGACAACACGCGCCATCAGTATATGTGTGTGATGAAAAATGCAGTACATCTGCTGGATTCATCAAAACAACTGAAGTTACAGTTAAGTGACTGCTCACTTCAATATACAGATTCCACCAGGGACAGGAGAAAAAAATGAAATGTTGAGGAGGATATGGCGGTTCCTGTTGGAGCAAGACATCCAAGGAAATTCAAGGGAAACAAAATAGTTTTGATAAGACTAGTCAAGTTTCTCAAAGCAGAGGCATCCCTCACATCCCCAATTCAATGACAAGCTACAAAACTTGTGTTTAAGACATGAGACGTCAGATTATTTATAAAGTGCCTACAACTAGACTGTTAAAATTAGTGGGGTAAACTCCCCACAAAGGCCCTGCTTGCAGGCTTACAATCTAAAAAAAAAACACTATGGAATATTCAGATTACACGAAACAGAGTTTGGCGTTTGAGGTGCAATTCCTATGATTCATTTCCTTTCCCTTTTTACAATGCTACTGTCAGATTTGGCATTTCAAATAGGATACTTTTACAGATTCATTTTAGTTTTATATATGTATCAGTGTTTCCCAACCTGATTGGGGGTAGCGACCCCCATTGGGAAACGGTCCTGGGCCATTCCCTTTTAAGGGGAGATCACCACAGAGCTTGCAGGAGTTCTCACCTCATCAGGAGGGGCCACGCTGTCCTCTGGCAAGTTCTGGGAGGTCCGCAACCCCCTCTGCGAGCCTCCCTGATGAGGTAAAAACAGGGAGTGCATGCAAACAGGAAGTGCTTTGTGAGCACAAAAGGTGTTTTTATCCACATCAGGGAGGCTTGCAGAGGGGGCCTCCTAGAACATGCCAGAGTGCTGCAAGACACCCCCCCCCCGAGGTAAGAACGCCTGGGGTGCCCGTAGCACCACAATCGCAGCAGCATTGTCAGGCACCCTGCCCAACCTCGCCAGCACTTACAGCAGTCATCCCAAAATCCAAGTAGGACGTTGGGAACCAGACAGAGAGAGCGGGAGAAGACTTTTCAAACAGTATTCCCCAACCTTACCTTTTTCACTTTCCATGCTCACTTCTATTCTCCTTTCTTCTCTTCCCCCCCAGTCACAGTTTCCCCTATTCTGAACAATGGGAGGTTTCATGAAGACAAAACTAGGAATAAGCTATTCCTGTCATGAGGAATGAGGTATTCCTCAGAGCCCAATCCTATGCAAGTCTACTCAGAAATACGTTCCACTATAGTCAATGAGTCTTACACCCAGGTAAGTGCGGATAGGATTGCAGTTCCCCCCATTCACACACACAGAGAATGCTACCTTGGAATTCCTGCACATAATTGATCTTGACCCCCTAACCTATAAGCAGTTCATCTATGCTATAGCCCTGCAGATAGGCCGACATCAACCACTTTTAACAGCCTGTCTACACATAACTATTATTAGCCATTTGTGACATGCTGACAGCCTAAAGAAGCAGCTTTCTTACATTTCACAAAAGTTCTTTCTGATCACCTGGAGGCAATTGTCACTTACCACAGTTGATGAGAAGTGGCTCTTGAGAGGCCTCCTATGCATATTGCCATGGCATCTTTACCTAGAGGGCTATCATGACATCATCATTGCAGTGTAGCTACCAGAACAGATGTGATTTATGTATTAGGAAGGAAAAGCAGCCTTTTTTTTTTTTTAAGTTGGCTCTCAAATCTGCTTTGGTTAAGGTCATTTTCAGTCCACATCTTACATCTTACAGTGATTAACAGCGATGTTAATGAAGGCAACATACAATCCTGTATTTTAATGTTTGCATTTATTTAAAATTAGCCCTCCTTTCCTAACTGAAATGGAAAGCCGGAGGCAGCTTACAAAATATAATAAATCCATGCAAAATAAATCATAACATAATACAATAATCACATTGCCACGCAATACAACAAGGAAGCCAAAGCAGCAAAAACAACAACCAAAAGCCAACAACATTATCCCAGAACAGAAGCAAACTAACAGCCCAGTCGTATTCCCCACCATCAGCACCAATGCAGCCATACAAAAAAAAATATGTATTGCATTCTATGATGGGGACCATCATAGATGGAGGTAAGTAGCAAACATTTATAACTTCCAAGTAAGCCTCTGGGTTGGCTGTGGGTCTCCTTGGACATATTTGGTGGCATGTGCCCATCTGTACCCTCCTCAGACATACGTCTATCTATTTTGGTGTCTGAGGAGGGTAAAGAGGTCTTCTGAGTCATGGTTTTTTAAATCAGGGTCTTGTACTTCCATGCTGTTTTAGATTTTACGAGCTTTGCCCTTTCTCAGTGCTGATGGTTTTGTGTTTTTATTATGATGTTACGGTCGTGATAAAGCAAAATTCCCTGTCCTGAGCGGCACTTACTGTTCCATTGTAGCATCATTCCATTTTCAAGCCAGTCTTGTGCTAGGGACTCTCTTGGCAGCTGCATCTAACACCTGGCATCCCAGAAGGCTGTGCAGCAGAATGTTTGGGCAGACACGACTGCCCAGTGTGTGCCTGACACAAGATCAGCTTGAAAATGGAGTGGTGCTGCAGTGGAACAGGGGAGAGGAGAGCCACTTAGAGGGCTCTTATTTGGAGCTCTCCAAATGCCAGATCCAGAGTTTGGAGAAAGCAGTTTTAAAGTTTAAGGTTATTTCAATGTCTGTGTATAGCATTGTTTTAAATATGATTTTCATGTTTGGGTGCCCCTCGGGGAGAAAAGCGGGAAACAAATGTAGTAAATAAATATTTAGCCCAATCTTGAATCACCTGTGTTGCCAGGAGTTATAAGGGCAAAATCCCTTATAATATTCCATGATTCTCCACATGCTTAAGTTGTGACAAACTTGTGCTGGATTTTGTCCAGCTACACGGGCACAATCTACCCAGGGTGGACTGTGCACACAGCCCTTATGGATACTCAGTGCTTCATAAGTTGGGCTTAGCAGTAGAGGAATCCCATACTAAAGCAGAGTGGGGAGATGAGGGGAGGATGCAGTGAGGAGCTGGCTCCCCCCCCCCACACACACATATCAGCATAGGATTGAAGATCATTGAGTATATTTTTTCAGTACAGACAGATGTTTTTCATTCCTAATGTTTGAGAGCCTGCACAATTGGGATTACTTCTAATACTGCATCATTAATGACTGTCAAAAAAAAAAATCAAAGCACAACTAAATGAGCTGTTAAAAAACTATTGTTCTAATATCTATTATGCTAATCTATGCAAGTTTTTCTTTTCCTTAAACACTGAAACTCCCAAGAAGCTGAGCAATAGCGCTGGACTAAGTAAAACAGAGTTTGCATGCTGACTTACATTCCTCTTCACATTTCTTCAAGAAGACTGTTCTGACAACAGTACATTGTCTGCAAGCTGATGGGTTCTACAAACAGGAGGTTTTGGTTTTTTCTGAGAATCTGGAAATCAAGATGGAAAACAGCAAACATCTATACTGAACCACTTTCAAACCATCCATATATGATCTAGAACTGTTTCTCGAAGTGTGGGTTGGGATTTGCTGCAATCCAGTAATTCCAGTTTGCATTCCAGGAGTATCATTTTATTATGTCACAATGACAGCACTTCCTGCTTGATGATGTCACTTCTGGGTATGACATCACTTGCCCTCCAGGAATACTTCCCTACAGAAATTGAGCATCAAGTTTCACATTTTTGAAATTTCTCTAGGCTAAGGCAATTACATACAAAAGAGCTCCCTTTCCTTTCTTCTTATTATATGTAGACTGGCATGATATACAGGGGCTGGCTTATTTAGCAAACACCAGATTTTTTTTTTTAAAGCATACATCTATTTTGTTCAGATAAATTATCACAGAGTGCATGCTCCTGACCTTACAAAACAAGAATGCAAAAGAATTGTAGTATCAAAGGAACGGATTGGGAATTGCAGTGAGAGCATACCATTCATAGGGGCCTGACCCTGCAGTAGCTCCCGAATCATTCATCGCAATGGTATGCCCAGGTGCTCATCTCACCTTCAAAACATCCTTGGGCAAGCCAGAATGGGCTGACTATGGTCTATATGCCAAGACTTCATTCTGAGTTAGACAGCAGCATGCCACACCTGTGGGAGCTCCTGAACCCTTGTCAGGGGCAGCCGCTGCTGGACAGTGTTACAGCGATGGCTTGAGAAGTCAACAGCATATCAATGACAATGGCCAGGTGCCAGAGCAAGCCCATCCATGAGGCCAACTGAAGCGGCCACTTCTGGCAACAGATTGGTGAGTACCCATCTCTCTCCACTTATTTGCCTCCACTGCTTTTCTTTCTACTTTGGAAAAGGAAGTGGGCCCAGAAAGGGAGAGGAAATGTGCGAGGAGGTGAGTCCTGAGCTGAATTTTAACATCTAGGACAGAGGTGTCAGCCCTTGGAAGCAGTTTCTCTGGCCCCCATTATAATTGCTCTCCCAGCATGATAAAAATTGGGCCCTCATATCTTGAAATTATCAACAAGATTGTCACGTTCTCTGTTCTGTTATTTGCAGCCAATGAGTTTCAATGTGAGAACGAAATTTTTATTTCTGGCCATCAACTGTTTAATCTATCACTTCCTGCTTAGTGATGTCACTTCCAGCCCTCGGCAGGCTCCATGAATGCTATCTGGCCCACTAGATGAAACGAGTTTGGAAGCCCTGATCCAATTTTATCACCAGTGTCCAATTTTGTACCCAGCACTTTGGCTGCCATCTTGAAAAATGCCTCCCCCCCTTTTTTTCAGACATTACGGAATGGGATTATATTTGGGGAGAAACCGTGAGTTATAGAGCTAGAGATTTCAAGTCCGTCAGGCCCACCTGTGTGCAATTAAGAATGGCAACGCTCCCACAAGTACAGCTCTTCACACATGGGAGGGAAACAAGGATAGATAAAGACGGGGCTCCACCCAAGTAGAGCAATGCATGTGGGAGGGGGATGGAATGATGATGCTCGGAATTGACTGTCTCTTTAAAGGCTCTTCATTTTTAAACAAAATTTGAAAATCCAAGGAAGAGCGCTAGAATACCCCTGAAGGGATCCCAGAGTTCCCCCAGCTTTTCTTCTAGATATGGCCATGACTCAGGTTGTGCACACACTCTAAAGCTAAATGCACAGCCTTATTACAGATTCTTATTTTCTTGCAGACTCTATTCTAAAGAGTTTTTTTATTCTAAAAAAGGATTATTTTAATGCACCACCCACTACTTCAGAAATTCTGCTTACCCTACATAAGCAAGCATGGAAAATTGATTTTAAATTTCAAAAGCAATTTAAGCAGTTTAGATCCTTTATATTTTTATCTGAGGCTTTTAATACTTTTTCTGTACACGGTGTGCAACAGCAATCAATAATGTATGGTCCTAGATCAGATAACAGAAGTTGTGATCCTGCTGATAGGGCAGTTTCTCTTTTTAATTCTTAAAAGAGTGTGTTATCAAAGGCGATCTTGCTTATGAAACAAACAGGTTTCTTGCTTATGAAATCTTCTGATTTGCACATTGGGCCAGTGTGACAACAGGATTCAACAACGGATATTGACAAGGTATCCCAGTTTTGTACAATTGTGTACTACTATCCTGTAGAACAGAAGCCTCCAAACCACAGACCGCTGTTCATGGGGAAAGCCTTGCCCGTTGTGAGCGGCAGGGATCGTTCCATCGCACTGCTGCTGCTAATGCAACTTGTGCTGTCCAGAGAGACGCTCTGGGCAGTCGTGTCTATCCAGAAATCTAGGTACACAGCCTGCCGTGTGTGTGATCATAGACGCAACTGCCCAGAGCGTCTCTCTGGGCAGCGTGAGTGCCATTAGCAGTGGCAGTGGGGCAGAACAAACCATGCCGCTCACAACGGGCAAGGCTTTCCCGGTGCACAGCGGTCCGCGGCTTGGAAATCGCTGGACTGGAGGATGTGGCATCAAGCCCCAGGTTTCTTATTCTGAGTGCCACTGAAGAAGCTCCTGCATGGAGAGGGATGCAGGCCTGCTGCTTTGTAGCCCTAATGCCTGGGAGATGGGCTGTCGCTTGTACATTCAGGTGATTCGAGTTCGTTAGGGCCCTGCTGAGCTTATATAACTACTGCCTCAGACTTGGCTCCCACTCTGAAGTCAACTGGACCAGTCGTGCTACATGCTCCTGAATTCTTGTCTTGCCTCACTGCGCCACTTCCCTTCAGAAGGCTGATCGCTTGCAGTGGTGGAGTGGAGTGGCCAAAGGAGTGGGCTGCTGCCATGAGGTCACTACATGGCAAGGGACTTCCCTTCAGCTCTTCAGCTGCAACATGGGGTAATTCTTATTCACATTACAGGGTTGTAAGAATTACAAGAGGAAACACAGGAAGCACTTGGTTTACCCGTATGTGACCTGCCCCCAACCCCCCAGAGCTTTGGTTGCTACCTCTTGAGCTTAACTTCTTCCCTGCTTTCAGCTACCTTTCTGACCTCTGGCTGACTGCCACCTCTGGAACTTGAGTGCAGACACGTTACTCACTTGTGCCCCTCACACCAACTAGAGACCCTGTGGACTGCACAGCCAAACCCCTTCAGGGATCTCACTCTGCTGGGTCCTAACAAAGCTTTTTGTTGCCTGAGACAAATCCTGGGCATTTCTCTTCACGATCGCCATAGTTAATGAGACATTTTGGATAAGGCGCGATCATCAACCATCAGTCGAAGAACAAATCCAAACATGTAGCTTGCGATGGTTTGGCCACGTCTACAGAATGAATACCAACCCAAGAAAATGAAAATATAACCGTGATGTCACTTCCTGTTGTGGTGTCACATCCAGGACATCATTTTTCCCTTTGCACTTGGCTACATTTTCATTAGCTATGCCAGTGACCTCATGCCCATTCTGGGAAGGCAAAGGACCATTGCTGATCAGTCTCTCAAGATTTTTCCAGAAGCAAATTGATTCTTCCCTCCAGTTCCTTCTGATAGGGAATGTCAACTTTTAATATTGAGCCTGATCATCTATGAAAGAGTTGGATTGTTCTGGCTCCCAGATGGGGAATTCAGTGGCTCCAAGAATTCAGAAGTTGGTCATTGCTAGTCTATAAAGTGCTGCCCCATTAAAGTCATAAAATGCTTTATTTAGATTTGCTTTTATTTCCACTTCCCAGATGAATGGTTGGCAGCTGGCTCTTCCACACACAATATGTTCTGTTCAGATGGGTATGGATTTAATGCACACATTCAAAGCTTAAAGCCTTTCCCATGAATGGGGTACACACATGTAATACAACTGCTCTGCCTCCCTTGCTAGATGAAACTGCATAGCCAAAGCAAACAAGTTACTGGCTCAATGCACCTTCACCAAGTTAGAAACAGAGTTCTGTCTCTTTGCGTTGCATGTCAAATCAGTTTCAAACATGAGCATCTCAAAAAGAGATGGATTACTCTCTTGACAAGATGCCCTGGCACATGAACACAAATTATGATTCAGCTTCATTTTTTTCCTTTTGAACAGACTTGGTTGGATGCGCCACAATCAGAATACAAACAGAAAAGAGAAACGATCTGGAAATGCTGAGAAGGACAAAACCGGAATTACCGAGGACAAAACCAGAAGCCCAGTTGCTACCGAGGCACACATCCCAAATGGTAACAAGGGCCAATTATGTCACTGCCTACATTTGCCCCTTGCTAACCTTGCCTCTTCTATTCCTTCCCCTTTATATGCTTTGTTATTCTGGCTCCCGCCCTTTTCTCTCCTATACCCTTCCCATTTTATTCTATTTTTGCCCTGGCCTAGCCTAATATGACAAGGGACGTGGTGGCGCAGCGAGTTAATCCGCTGTTGCTGGGCTTTCAACCGCAAGGTTGGGAGTTCAAGACTGTGCGACGGAGTGAGCTCCCGTTGCTTGTCCCAGCTCCTGCCAACCACTCAGTGAGGCAGGACCACTCATGCCAGGACCCAGCCCCTTGGTTAAGCCAGGCCCAAGACTGATTGTCTCTGGGGTTCCACATACAGATTCCCAAGTCTACTGCCCATCCCTGCTACCAGGATCTGGGCCATCCCTCAGCAGCTGGAACCAGCACCAGGGATTCAACTAGCCCCTGCCCCTCTAGAGTCCTGGCAGTCAGTTGAGGGCATGACCGTTTCCCACTCATGTCAACATTTAAATTGTTGGTTCTTTGGGGCAGACATCCAGGTTTGGGGGGAAGAGTTGTTTACAGTACGGCCCTGTGTTTTATCTGACTATGAAACTGAACCAAAACTGGGGCTACGCAGATAAGAGCAGGCTTCTTTCTCAGTGACTTGGTCTGTTACTAGAGGCAGGGAACTGAACTGACGCCATGGTGTCTCTAAGTGCACCCCTTAATGTCAAGCGGCTCCTAAACTTATCAAGGTCATGGTGCCCCCGGCTGTCAGTCAATCTTACAAGATCCAAGATGGTGGCACCCAAATCTCACAAGATTTTGTGAGATCCAAAATGATTGTGCCTGGGAAAACAACTGGGGACATCCTGTGGCACCCTGTGACTCCCTAAGGCATGACTACATAAGCTTTGGAAGCCCCTGCCAAGCACTCCTCTGGGGAAACGTAAAGTGGATAAAACCCTCCACCTTGGAATCTCATGATGCAGCCTTCACTGACACAGATCCCAATTGGGAGAGGGATGGTGAAGAGAACAGATGTGCTGTGTACATCCCCCCCAAGGGTCTCTGCAATAAACTAGTCCTCTGTAACCACCCTCCCATTGAAATGGTGGAATTTTGCCAGCTTTCATAATCACACTGTGCATGCAGTGCAAAATGCCACCTTTGAAAGTTCAGATTAGTCATGCCTCTCTGCTACTATTTCACATCTGCAGCTTGATGCTCTTCATATCAGTGTCTATGCAGAGAAGGTCCCATTAATAGAAAGGGGGATATATAAATAGCGACTACTGATGATCTAAAATAAGAGTTGATAGGAACAAACAAACAAAAAAAAGATTAAGATGTGAGGACTAAGGTGAAAAAAATGCAATATAAACTAGTTCTCACTAAGATGCAGAAGATGATAGGTTGGATTCTGCACATCCCTGAGGGAAAAGATCTCACAGTCTAACGGATGGGGAAATGACTTTGTATCTTCATATGCTAAATAAAAATCCAGCAGCCAAAGTTTTCAGTGGTTATTTCAAATCAATGTGATGTTCTTCTGTTGCTCCTGGGAATACAAAGCTCTCATTTTACCAGTCTCTCTTCAGAAGCTCCCTTTTCTGGGTTTCCCCTAATTTCCATGGAGGCTGCAATCCTATCCATACTTACCGGGTAGTAAGCCCCATTGACTATAATGGGACAAGAAGATGTGCATAGGATTGGGCTCTTACAGTCTCAAAGCCTCCCTGTTTTCTTTTGGCCTCCTACTTCCTCAGGCTCTGGGTCCTAGTTTCCTAGGGCCATCTCTTCTCTCTTCCAAGGCCATGCTTCTGGAGGATAGCTCCAGAACACCAGCTATTTGGTTGAGGAAATCTTTTATTTTCTTCTGTCATCAAGGATAGCAGGAGTCTCTGAACCCAAACTTTGCACTTGGACCCTGGAAATCTTGACAGTCCAATGCTCCAAATATGCCACATTTTTGAAGGATGTCTACCCTTCCCCTCTTGTGCTCTCTGTCATCTTAAACCCGGCAGACAACCCATGTTCCCAGGAAAAACCTATGCAGGCATGTAGCATTTTTTTCCATAGCATCCTCCTACTCTTCCTCTCCCTCCCAATATGTGTCTCAAGAAGCATCACCAGCTAGGCATATATCATTCCTGGCAGTTGGGTTCCATTGCCATGCCCCCCCCCTCTCACACATCCTCTTATTGCAGTGGTTCCCAAATTGGTGGGTTGTGACACACTAGGGAAAGAGGAAGCAGGGCATTCCCCTTTAAGGGGAGTGGCCTGACTCAGATAGCAGCAATACAACTGTGGCTTTCAGGAAAACAGGAAGTAGCTTTAGATCATTACCGCAGCTGCAGAAGAGATTAGAGGGGGCCCGTGAGATTCCAGAACCAGTGATGTCATGCAGGGGGAACGCGGGGGAACTCAGTTCCACTAGTTGAAATTAGGGCTGACTCCGCCCACTTCACTCTCCCTCCTCCCCCTCCCAATTCCTCTGCAAAGAGCTTTTCTTCTTGGTGGGCCGGCACTCAGAGGGTTAAAGGGAGAGACTCTGGATTCCTAGGGGGGCGAAGGCAGTGATGTCATTCAGGGGGAACGGACCAGAATGGGCGTTCTAGATCCTAACGGGCTCCGTGGCTGGTTTCGGGTTCCTGACAAGTGCCAATCAAAAGTGAGTTCCTGTTCCTAAATCATTTGAATGACACCACTGTCCAGAACCCTGCAGGAGGCCAGCAGTGTCCCCTTGGCAGCGGCTGTGCTGTGACCTCTTCAGCACTGTCACTGCCCCTACCCCGCCTACACATAGCTGGTTCCCAATTCCCCTGTAGGAGTTTGGGAACTACTGTCTTGTTTTATTAATTCCCCTCAAGAATGCAGTTCTATATTTGGGGCTTTCAGTTCGCCTTTTCTCTGGTACCAATTTGCGAGGTATGCTGGGACCCCCACAGATTTCATTATCCATGGATTTCAGTATCCACAGGGGTGTCCTGGAACAGACCCCCTGCAGCTACTGAGGGCCCCCATAGATTATGGTGATTATTTTTTTTTTGTGATGGAATAGTCAAGTATGGAATCCCCCACCCGTCTTGGTATAGTCCAGATGCAATTTTGCTACATCGTTTGTTCTTTGTGGAAACTGTGCCTAGGTGCTGTTTGAAAATGGCACTTCTCTTCTAAGATTCCAGAAAGCTAGTCATTATACCTCCCCTTCCCAATTAGTTGTATGCTTTTTACCCCCACTGCCTGACAATGTACAGAAATTATACTTGCTGATTTGGAGGCTATACAGAACAAAGGAAACAAGGTCAATTATCAGGAAGGAAATCTTGCTGGCAAAATAAGGCCCTGACTGCTGTTGCTAAAACACCAAGTACGTTCATGACGGTGAACACGGCAATTCTTTTGAAACACCCACTCTAACACAACACGGGGAATCCAGCAGGAACTGACAAAACAGCTTGCTGGAGCCAAATTAGGTGGCTTCCAACTCAAGGCTGATGCAGGAGTCCAGGGATGGGAGGACAGCTCAAAGTTACACACATGCCCTCTTTTGAAACTGTCCTCAAGTGCAATGTACCAGCAATCACTGCACTGACTCATAGCCGCTTCTTTTGCTCTCAGGCAGAGGCTGCTACCAGCCCGGCTGCCTGAGTTTAACTGGAGGTACCTGAGACACTTTCCTTGCCACAGGAGGTGGTGACAGCATCTGACCTAGGTGCCTTTAAAAGGGGATTGGACAGATTTCTGGAGGAAAAGTCCATGGTGGGCTATAGGCTATGATGGTGGTGCAACCTCCTTACGTTAGAAGTAGGCTACCTTGGAATGCCAGATGCAGGGGAGTAGCAATAGGATGCAGGAATCTTGTTGTCTTGTGTGCACCCTGAGGTATCTGGTGGGCCACTGTGAGATACAGGAAGCTGGACTAGATGGGCCTTTGGCCTGATCCAGCAAGGCTCTTCTTCTGTTCTCATGCAGAGCATGCACTCTACCACTGAAAATCACGCTACATGTTACATTAAGAGCATGCTTGATGCCGATGTGTTTGTTTTTTCTTAACTAAATAGCAGGCAGATCAGACACTGCAAATTAGGGCCATTGTGTCTGCAAGACTGTGTAGTGGAAGAGTTTAACCGTTCCCCCCACGGTCCCAATCTGAACCCTTCTACAAACAGAGCTTCACTTTCAACCCCAAAGGCACCCACTACAGGGGGCAGGGTTCTATAAGTGGGGCAAAGGGTTAGATCCCCATTCACTGGGTGGGTGGGTGGGGGCTTGATCTAGCTTCTGTTAAGAAAAAAGTCAGCATATGCTTAACATAATAAGTAAATCGACCCTGTGCTATGGCCCTGAGCGATGCCATTTCAAGTCTTGTCACCAAGTTAAAAAGTTAAGTTTGTGAAAGTTCATCTCACAGAGCACTAATGGATTGTGTTCCATGCCTTCCAAAATGCTTTAGTGCTTCGATATGGATCGATATGAACTCCAGCAATCAGAAACTATTTCTGGCAAAATAGAAATAGTGATCTTCCTCACACCAAGGGCAAAATGAAAGCCAGGCCAGATGTTGTTGCTGAAGTAGACCTGAGAGCTTTGCTGAGTCACCACGTAAGACTGCACTTCACCAACAGTGCCCTCCATAGTGGGAACAGATACGCAGCAATTAAGTAAATCTAACAGATCAGCAAGAATGGACTATCACACTGGGAAACAGCGCTACACTCCCTATATTAACTTCATTTCAGACCTTGTCCTTACATTGCAAAGCAGGTAACATTCCTTGTGAATAACAGGGCTACCCAACCAGTGGCATCATAAAGCAAGTACCCCTCTTCCGAAGATCTCCCCCTTTGGCCTAAATGACATCACCCTGTCAGACCTAGGAATTAGCCTATCACATCCTTCGTTCTGTCTAGAGCTCAGTCACATATTTTTCCCTCACATGGACTGTTCCATGTCACCATGGAAACAATAGCCTTGACCAAAACTTTCCTGGATCCCGGCTGGGTCTGGCTCACATTTGGTCTTGTCAGGTCCAGTCAGCTCACCTGACTTGAAAGTGGGAAATTTAAGGTTTTCATTCATTTCAAGCCAGTCTATCAGAGCTTGGGAGATCTGATCTCCCCAGAATGGGATACAAGATGGCTGACCAACTGGACTCAGTAACAAGAAGTCATCGAAGTGAGAAGGGATGTCGGCGCTGTTCATCCAGAGTTAATCCGTAAACTGTTTTTTTGCACTCCTGACAGGGAGACAAAGATGCTGCAGGATGTCGATTTTAAGTGGATTTCTTCCAATCAGGGGCAGTTTTAGTTAGAACCTGTTTCAAGTGTGTGTTCATTTTTTAAACTTAGGGTGCAATCCCAACCAACTTTCCAGCACTGACATGGCTGTGCCAGTGGGGCTGGTTCTGCATTTTGCAGTGGAGTAGCAGTCAAAAAGCCTTCCTCAAGGTAATGGGAATGCTTGTTCCCTTATTTCAGAGTTGCAGTGCCCTTCCCCAGGTGTTGGAAAGTTGGTTAGGATTGCACCCTTAATCTCAAATGTAGAATTTGATTGTTCCCCTGTGTTGTTTTTTTTAAATTCTCACTTCCAATAAGACTTTTTTCTTTGCTTTTAATCAAACAAATCAAGCATGTCTGCTCGGAAGTAAGTCCCACTAGAGTCAATAGGGCTAATTCCCAGATAAGTGTGGATAGATTCGCAGCCTAAGGCTTTTTTTCCAAGCCAAGCTTCCATTTTTTTTTTGGAGCCCAACTGAGGGCGCAATCCTAAACTGAGTTAGGCCGGCATAAGCTAAGCCAGCAAAGTTTGGCCAGCACAAGGGACACCTTAAAGTATGTTTGGACCACTCTCGGAGTCAGAGAGGCCAGCACACAGACGTAAGCCATCCTCCCTGATTCCAAGAGTAGTCCAAAAACGCTTTATGGTGACCCTTGTGCAGGCCAAGCTTTGCTGGCTTAGCTTATGCCAGCCTAACTCCAGTTTTAGGATTGCGCTCTGAGAGAGAGAAATTATTTAAAATAGCTAGAGGGATCATTTGCAGGGGAGATCTGGCAGCAAGAGAGAGGATTAACCACCTCCAGCTCTGTGTTTGCCATACCCCATGTTATGAGAGCCAGGAAAGCGTAGTGGTTCTGGTGTTAGACGCGGACCTGGAACATCCAGGTTCAAATCCGGACTCAGTCGTGAAGCTTCCTGGGCCAGCCATCACTCAGTCTAGCCTACTTCACATTGTTGTTGTTAGGACCACAGGGGGGAACCATGTGCACCACCCTGAGCTTATTAGGGGAAGGGTGATAAAAAAATGATATCCTTGCAACATGTAGCTGCGCCCCAAAGCACCAGGTATTCTATTAATATAACAACATTAACTCTATGGAGTTCATAAGGCTGAAAGTGTACAACCATTGTCCAATGGTCTTTTCAAACATGGAAGGTTTGGAAATCTCTTAAATCACTAGCCCTACATGGTGGGGAGAAGGTATCATAGAAAAGGCTGTCCTCCTATAGGATTATTTAACTTCATATAGCGCACACAGCTACAGTCATAGAAGAAGATCTTCTGACAAAGGGACTTCTGTGAGGAAGGGGAGGGCGGCAGCTATCCATCCTCCTGGAAGACACGCGCTCCAAAATCTGTGCAAGCACAACTCCTCTAACACATTTTTGAAAAAGGAACCTGTAATACCTAGCAACAAAATTTAGCCGTCAGAACCTTACCTTAAAGAATGAACCAGATTTCTGAGTAGTCAAGGACACTCCTGGTATATTCCACTTCAGAGCGTCTGTGGCAAATATTCTTTTTGAAAAATTCATCATAACGTTCTTTGGTTTATAAGTGTCGGCCTACAGGGAGATGTGCATTAGAGAGAATTTATATTGTTGCACTAATGGATTTATTATTGCACTGGCAGGGGAAACAGAAATGGGTATTGTAGAATAAGGTTTTGGAATTATCTCAGCAGTCAGCTGTTCAATAATATCTCAAACTAAAATGAGGGAACAGTCCTGACAGACAAGGCCAGACCTGCCCCCTCCCCAGGCCCACCATGTTCCCCGGCACAGAAGCAAGGAGCCTTTCTATCACACACTGAAACAGTTATACTTCATGACTAGACATGGTGGCTTGCTTTATTTCACGCATCTGTCCAAGGACCTTAGTCCACGAATGGCAGCTATTTTCTCAAGGTGGGACAGTGGGCTACCAAGGTGTCCTCCTCTATGAACCTAGACGTAAAAAGGGCATAAACCACCCCTAAGACCTCTACTGGAAAATTCTCTGCAGCTGTAATAGTGGCAGAAGTGTACGCCTACACTGCCATGATTGCCACAGGGAATGTTTGTTCCCTTACCTCGGTGCTGGAAAGTTGGTTAGGATTGTGCCCTTAGTTGTACAGTTAGGCAGAGAACACTCAAGTGACATTGTCTCAATGGCCTTAAGCATTTCCCCATTCCAGGGGTCAGCCAGAGCCATAGTCAATTTCCTGGCCCTAGCAGGAAGCCTAACCCTAACCCTAGAAGAGCCATCAGAAATCCATCCAGATCCATTCTTCCAAACAGATACCCCCTTCCTGTGGAGGAAAGGAATTCTAATGTCTAAACCCAGTTAGGATAGACTTTGTGCTGAACTGTATCCCAGCGCTCAAACCCAAAGCAAATTGAAGTAGATTTGTTTCATTTAGCTCACTGTATAAATAGACAAAGGCCACACTCCTATGCGCACTTCCCTGGAGAACACTGCTGTTGATGGCTACTAGCCATGCCTCCACCAGGTTCAGAGACACTGAGGCAGCATGTCTCTAAATACCAGTTGCATGACGGGAGCCATGGTCCTTTCACCTGCCTGCTTCCCAGAAGCAGCTGGTGGGCTACTGTGGGAAATAGAATGCTGGACTAAGATTGGGCCTTTGATCTGATCCTAAAGGGCCCTACATATGTTCCAGAACTGGGCCACAGGTGAGCGCAATAAGAAAGCCCTGCCACTGAACTTCATTTGCCTTAACCAGAAGAATGAATTTCTACTGAATTTACTTGCCCTGAATCGACATTAACAAACAAACAAATCCAGTGCCTGTAGAATATAGTGATCATTTTGAGGAATTTCATGTAGTTCAATTACTTAGAGAACGCATTTCCTACTCATTATTTATATTCTCAGGAAATAATTATTATTTATCATTCCCAGCCCAAAGAATCTATTTTGCTTGGCGCTACAACCATGCACATTTAAGTGGAGGAGGAGGCAAGCACTGGCACATAAATTAATCCACGTTCTCCCATCTGTGTTTATTTCCCCCTCCGAGCTGGAGAACAACTGTTCTTTTTCCTGGAGGGTTCATTAATCTTAAATTTGATTTAAAAGTTATTTGCACTTTGATTACCAGACAGAAATAAAATTATATTTCATCTTTGGTCTCATGAATAAATAAGGCTCTGTTTATTTAAATTCTGATGACTTAACGGTTTTGGATTCACATTTCCATACATATGAGGGCGTGTAGAATTCTTGCTTATGGGCTCCTTGTAATGCTTGGGGAAGCCTTTTTTGCCCACAGAGCAGCACATTTCTCATGCCTAGTCCTTGAAGTATTTCACTGTCAGGGAAATACCAATACAGTGTCCTCTAAACTTTCAATAATGGGGGCACCCTTTTTTTCTGAAGTAAGATGGAGACTGTGAATGTGTGTAAAAGTAAGAACTGCCCATCCTCAGAGGAGCCCGCTACCTGTATTTGTGCATCACTCACTGTTCTGGAAATACTTTCCAACAGGAAAGAAGGAAATCCAGAGCTGTGACTCATGAAGAGTCACGACAGGTTAACAATACAATAATACAATTCAAAAACCTTTATTGGCATATAAAAAGAAAACAACAGTAAAAACTATCGCGGTCAACTTCAAAATTCTTACACTCAAGGACCATTAAAATAAGAAAAAGTCATTGATTAGCCATCTCCATGCTTTTAGCTCGAGCCAGATTGGCTTTGACTACCTGGGCAAGAAACAAAGCAAGCTGATTAATATAAACAGGGTCTTTCATAGCTAAAAGAAATTTCAAGATTTCAGAGTCAACATTCGCACTACACATCTGCGTAAGAGGTTTTAAGTTGACCAATTCTGGTAACCAATTCTGACTCCTGGGCCCAATCTGCCCAACCCCACCCTACATCCTGCCCCTTCTACCCTTCCCTGGCCTCACCACCCCTTCTGAGCTGGGATCACCTGTTCCAGGAGGCCTGTCCCAGGTCCACTGGCATACATGGGATGGCTCCAGCCTTCGCACCAGCAAGCCGGCAACTTGGGCCAGCTTTTCAGCAGCCGGCGCTGGTGGAGCACACATTCTGCTACTGTAGCAGCCTGATCGGGTCAGGCTGTGAGTCATGATAGGCAAGCTACTCCAAACTCAAAGTTAATTTGGGCCCAGTCAAGCTCAGGCACAGCACAAAATGTGCAATGATGTATCCTTGCCCCCTAATTCAACCATAGGCCTCCAACTCATCACACCTGCAGCAGAGCATCCAGTAGGTTCTAGATCGGTGGTTCCCAAAATGGTGGGTCGCGACTCATCACTCTGGGAGGCACTGGACTATGCTACTTTCAGGTGCAAGGAGAGGGAAGGGGCAGCAGTAAAGATCCCCAGGATGGCGCTTCTGCCTTTTCCCTGATCCTGCAGCCACTTACGTGGCTCCAAACTATGGGACCAACGGATCTAAATCAAGACTCAACTTGCTCCAGCAGTGTCCTATTTGGAACATTGGCAACTACATTCCCATGGATCCAGTGGACCAGGACCTCATGTATTGTTTTAGTACAGGGGTCAGGGAACTTTTTTACCTTTTACCCCAAAATATATTTAGATATGCCAACGTTACCCCGGTTCCCCGACCACTGCTCTAAAGGAAATGAATACGCCAGCACAAATAAGGTCCTCCAGTATCCCAGCGGCCCCTTCTCCGAGTGTGAGGTAATGGGGGAGGAATGTGCATGCCACTCCTCCGACTTCCCACCGACCTCATGAACACCCCAAGGTGCAATGAAATGAAATTCCTGGGGGTAATGGATGGTCGCGCTGCCAAGACACAGCCGGGCATGCATATAGATTCATATGCATGCCCAGCTGTGTCTCGGCAGTGCGACCGTCCATTACCCCCAGGAATGTCATTTTTACCCCATTTGGGGTAATTTACCCCTGTTCCCAGACCACTGTTTTAGTATGTACATCACCTTGGGAGCCTTGTGCTGAAGGGTTGCATATACATTTCTTAAATAAGGACATGTCAACAGACGAAAGCAAGTTGTCAGAGCCTCTAGGGCAGTGGTTCCAAACTGGGAGCCATGGCTTACATGGCTTCTGAGGAGCCATAGAAGCCAGGCAGGGGAGCTGAGGAATCCTTGCAGAAAATCTCTACACTATAAAATGAATAGGATGGTAGCCCTAATAGGGAACTGCAGCCAATGGCCCAGTAGGTCAAGGGAGCCACCAGTCAAACATTTTTTGGAACCCCTATGCAAAAGCCTGAAGAGACCCCACGTGAGGGCGCAATCCTAACCTCGAATTAGGCCGGCACAGTTAAGCCAGCAAAGTTTCGCCGGTGCAAGGGCCACTATAAAGCATGTTTGGACCACTCTCTGAGTCAGGGAGGATGGTGCATGTCTGTGTGCTGGCCTCTCTGACTCAGAGTGGTCCAAACATACTTTACGGTGTCCCTTGTGCCAGTCAAACTTTGCTGGTCAAACTCCAGGTTAGGATTGCACTCTGAATCTCTGCCATTGCATATGTTTGGGGCAAGGAAAGGGAAGAAGATGACCAAGGCCACTATGAGCCTTTGAGTCATGTCAGCCCCAAACATTAAAGATCTAGAACTTGACTCAATGCTTTTTTTTCAAGCCCTGCCTGATCAGCACTTTGAAGAGAGCCAAGCCAGAACATTCTCTTACAGTTCACAAGTTGGAGAATTACTGTGCTAGTAAAATAAATTATGCAAAATCTGGTGTGAATTGAATAAAAAAAACCAGGGAAGTGTTTATTCTTTGAAAGAAATTAATAAAGCTGTGCAGGTGTTAACTACTATCGAAAGTGTTACTCCCACTCATTCAAAAGCACGTGCTCCCAAGCTGTAGTTTTTGTATTTTAGTCAACAGTTACATAGTCATTTAAACAGAGGTTGTGCCCAAGCATGCACTCCATACGGAGTCACAGCAAATTCTGGCTCTCTCATACATAGGACAGTATGACGTGTTTCCAAACATTAAGGTACTTAAAGTACTGCCTACTTTTAAGGTAGTGGTTCTCAAATCTTTTAGTGCCAGGACCCACTTTTTAAAATGACAATCTGTCAGGAGGACCCACCAGAAGGGATGTCCGAAGTGACATCATCAAGCAGAAAAATTTTTAACACTCCCATACGACTAAATCAAATCAACATAACTAAGTAAAGAAGCAAGGAAAAATTAAAAGTTTACAATACGTATACGTTTTTAAAAATTAAAATAAAGAATCCTCCTAGCCTTCCCAAGCAGTTGCTCATCCGTTTAAAAAAAATTCCCCAAACATCCCAAAGACTGAAATCCTATCCATAGTTACCCAAAATTAATCCCCATTGACTATTATTGTCAAAAACATATACATAGTAGCATGGTAAAAGTACAGGTCTGTAACATTTCCCCAACTGCAGTCATATTTCATGGTAGCATCAAGTCTAATAAAATACACCTTGAAATGGATGGAGACCAACCTGAAATTGGCTCTTGACCCACCTAGTGGATCCCAACCCACATTTTGAGACACTCGGGTTTATGCTTTAAAAATCTTGTGTGACTTGGAGTGCTGCACAATGCCACCCCGGATCCACCATTGCCTCCGAAGCTTGCTTGATTTTAGAAATTCTTCACCATGTATAAAATAGCAGCAGCATTTCCTTTTGCGAGATTGCACACCCTTCCATGTTTATTTTCAATTACTCTGCTTAGAAAATGCAGGAAGTTAGCTGGAAGTAACCAAGTAAGCAAAAGATACAACAAATCAGCAATTTTGGATCAGCAGAAGAGTGTGGTAGAATGAGCTGGGGCATTGCTTTCTTCATACCATACCCGTAACAACACTGCATTAGGCAAGAATTGGCCCAGCTGACATAAATAAGCCTTCTATCTCCCCTTCTTTGTGGATTAATCAATTACCTTCCTGGGGTAAGAGGAATTCATTATAGGCTTCTGCATCACTATTCTGAAAAATATTGTTCCAAGTGATGAAAAACCTAATTAAGAAACACAACAAAAAGGAGTAAAAAAAATCATGAAAATAACATACTAGACTATGTTGGAGAAATTAATTACGCAAAACAAGGTTGGAGATAGAAAATTGTTCTGGGTTTATTAAAGCAGCCTAATTAAATGCATCTGACCAAGATTTGAGAATTCAAACACTTCTTATAGCACTAGGAAATGCAGGCATAAAGAAGAGCATACTTGTCAATCAATTGCCATACAAAAACCAAGTGTAACATGACACCAAAACCGTCTGTTTCTTATCGCCAATAAAAGTTGACACTTCTTACAGGGCTAGGAGCATCAGGAAGAAACATTTGGCACCAAGGTTTCACTGATAAACACCTACACATTCCAAAAGGAGGAATAAATGTTTCTGATTCTTAAAGCAACTTCTAGTCATTGTTAAATGCCAGCTTCCCATACTGTGAATTTCCCTCAGATGAGATGGAGTTTGAGACTTTTTGAGACTTCTGTTTTTTAACACAGGAAAAGGGTTTAACCTTATGTAGGGATGTTTTTTTTTTCTGTGATCAACACAGAACCTTAAATAAAGATAATTTCTACTGAAAACGCTACATAAAATGAAATTTAGATCAAAATGGGGGGAAAACACTGCTTTTGCTTATTTTTGACAGTTTGACACAAATTTAGAACAATTTCACAAAAATAACACCACTTTTGTTTCTTTTTGCCACCGTCTTGAGGAATCCACAAATAGTTTTCAGTAAGGGATCAGGAGGAAGAGTGTCAGAAACAGGAGGAAGCTGGCTTAAACTTGCATGAACGCGCATGTTCATAGTGCATGCTGGGGCGATTTTAATGGAATGTGGACATAGTAAGTAGCAGTTTCTTGATGCTACAAGCAGCAATCAGAGTGTAGCTTGGGAGTTTTTGAGCAGGTTATTTTGGGCTGGAGTGTGTGTGCCAATAATTGCTGGCCTTTGTAGGGCCATTCACCCTTATTTATTGCCCTGTTCGTACAATTTGCAATAAAAAATTTGGATAGAAACACATAACACCACAATTTGCTATTTTAAATCAAGAAATTTTTTTTTTGGGGGGGGGGGGAAATCCACCCCTAACCATAAAGTGAATACTGCTTAACTAAGGTACCAATCCTATCCAACTGTCCAGTGCCAATGCAGCTGTGCCAAAAGGGGGGACAGACAGTCACAGAGGCCTCCTCAAGACAAGGGAATGTTTGTTCCCTTACTTTGGAACTGCACTGTGGAATGTTGGATAGGATTGGGGCACAAAGCAAAAATCAAATTTTCTCCATCAGCTAAAACAAAAAGCCACTTTCAAAGACTAGAAACCAATAAACCAGCTAGAACGGTTGTCCAGGACAGTTTTTAAAGATTCTAAACTTGATGGCAAAAAATATGACAGCAAAGGCTTAGCAGACATCTGTATGTGCTGCTCCAAACTGCAGCAGAAATAACATGGTACAATGAAGACTACTGGCAATGGGGAGTAACACACAAGAAGAAGCAATTTTTAGTAAGAGCTTTAGCAAGACCTCATGCAAGCCTATGCCAGTGACATTTGTACCATTGTTCAGGGGGCATGTGCAGTGATGTCATGTAGCCAGGACGCTGCGGAATGCCGTTCTGGTTGTTCCGTGTAGGGCTGGGCTCCGCCCACTGCAGTCGTCGCTGCCGCGCGCCCCTGCACTACACGAATGGGGCTGGCCACACCTGCACCCTGCACACCCGCAGCCAGAGGTTTCAGGCAGACAGGCAGGCAGCGGACCGCGGGGGAACCAAGGACGCACGGAGGAACTGCCAATCAACCGTGTGTCCCGGTAGCTACTTTTTGCGTTCCGGTTGTTAGCGCAGGTAGATTCCACCACTGGGCATGTGCCTGCTGCCTCCACCACTGCCAGCTCTGTACTGTAGCACTCCGAAAACCTTATGGGGGAATCAGAAGGCTATTAAACGGTACTTCCGGTTCTGTCAGAAAACAAGGTATAGTATTTAAATGCCTTTTGATGCCTTCAATGGGACATCCCACAAGGCCTCCTGACCTCCAGGTGAGTGGGGGTGGGGGGCAGCTGCTGCTGCAGGGAGGCAGCAATCTGCAGTCCTGGCCCCAAACAGGAAATCGGCCAGGGACATGACTGGCCTTTGAATGTCTATTCAAAGCAAATCCCATTGTGTTCAATGGGGCTTACTCCCAGGCAAGTATTATAGGATTGCAGCCTAAGCAAATGGAGGCTAATCAAGGTCACCTTGGCTACAACAAAAACATGAAGTGGAACCCATCGGGATAGCCGACAATAGACTACCTGCACAAACCATTGAGCAATTACCTGCAACCAAGCCAGCACCAGATGTTTGCTTGGCTGACCATTATATCTGCTACTGTGGGCAGGAATCCCTTAGAAGAAATGGAGTAGCCTTCATCATGAACAAGAGTGTGAGAACTGGGTACTGGGGTATAACCTCAAAAATGATAGAATGATTTCAATTCGGATCCAAGGCAAACCTTTCAACATCATAGTAGTCCAACTCCCAACCACTAATGCTTAAGAGGAAGAAGCTGAACATTTCTATGAAGACCTACAACACCTTCTAGAATTAATACCAAAAAAAATATGTCCTTCTCATCATAGGGGATTGGAACGCTAAAGTAGGCAGTCAAGAGGCAATAGGAATAACAGGCAAGTTTCGTCTTGGAGTACAGAATGAAGCAGGGCAAAGACTGATACAGTTTTGTCAGGAGAACACATTAGTCATAGCAAACACCCTTTTCCAGCAACACAAGCGGCGACTCTACACATGGACTTCACCAGATGGTCTACACCGAAATCAGATTGATTACATTCTTTGCAGCCAAAGGTGGAGAAGTTCTATACAGGCAGTAAAAACAAGACCTGGAGCTGACTGGCTCAGATCACGAGCTTCTTATTGCATAATTCAGGCTTAAACTGAAAAAAGTAGGGAAAATCACTAGGCCCTTCACGTATGACTTAGATCCCATACGAATATACTGTGGAGGTGACAAATAGATTTAGGGTCTTAGATTTGGTAGACAGAATGCTGAAGAACTTTGGACGGAGGTCTGTAACATTGTACAGGAGGCAGCAACTAGAACCATCCCAAGGAGAAAGAAATGCAAGAAGGCAAAGTGGCTGTCTGACGAGGCTTTACAAATAGCTGAGGAAAGAAGGGAAGCAAAAAGCAAGGGAGAAAGGCAAAAATATACCCAACTGAATGCAGATTTCCATAGAACAGCAAGGAGAAATAGGAAGGCCTTCCTAAACGAGCAATGCAAAGAAATAGAGGAAACAATAGAATGGGAAAGACTAGAGATCTTTTCAAGAAAATTGGAGATATCAAACAACAATTTCATGCTAAGGTAGGCACAATAAAGGACAAAAACGGCAAGGACCTAACAGAAGCAGATGAGATTAAGAAGAGGTGGCAAGAATACACAGAGGGACTATAATAGGCCAATCTAAATGTTCCTGATAACCAGAATGGTGCAGTCACTGAGCTCGAACCTAACATTCTGGCGTGTGAAGTCAGGTGGGCTTTAGAAAGCATCACTAACAACAAAGCTAGTAGAGGTGACAGCACTCCAGCTGAGTTACTCAAAATCTTAAAAGACGATGCTCTCAAAGTGCTGCACTCCATATGCCAGCAAATCTGGAAAACCCAGCAATGGCCACAAGACTGGAAAAGATTAGTTTACATTCCAATCCCAAAGAAGGGCAATGCCAAAGATTGTTCAAACTACCGCACCACTGCACTCATTTCACATGCTAGCAAGGTCATGCTCAAAATCCTACAAGCTAGGCTTCAGCAGTATGTGAATCGAGAACTACCAGAAGTGCAAGCTGGTTTCCAAAGAGGCAGAGGAACTAGAGATCAAATTGCCAACATTTGCTGGATCATGGAGAAAGCAAGAGAGATCCAGAAAAACATCTTCTGCTTCATTGACTATGCTAAAGTCTTTGACTGTGTGGATCACAACAAATTGTGGCAAGATCTAGAAGTGATGGGAGTACCAGACCACCTGATCTGTCTTCTGAGAAACCTGTATGCGGGTCAGGAAGCTTCAGTTAGAACCGGTCATGGAACAACCGATCGGTTTCAAATTGGAAAAGGAATACAACAAGGCTGTATACTGCCACCCTGTTTGTTTAACATACGCTGGATGATTCACAAGCTGGAATCAAGATTGCTGGGAGAAATATCAACACAGATATGCAGACGATACCACTCTAATGGCAGAAAGTGAGGAAGACCTCAAGAACCTTCTGATGAGGGTGAAAGAGGAAAGTGCCAAAGTTGGCTTGAAGCTCAACATTAAAAAAACTAAGATCATGGCAACCACTCCCATCACTTCCTGGCAAATAGAAGGGGAAGACATGGAAGCAGTGACAGAGTTTATTTTCCTGGGCTCCAAGATCACTGCAGATGGTGACTTCAGCCATGAAATTAAAAGACGTTTACTTCTTGGGAGGAAAGCTATGGCGAACCTAGACAACTTAATAAAAAGCCGAGACATCACCCTGCCAACAAAGGTTCGCATAGTCAAAGCTATGGTTTTCCCAGTAGCAATCTATGGTTGAGAGCTGGACCATAATAATTAATTAATTAATACTTGTATTTATATACCGCCTTTCTTAGGTCACCAGATTTCTCTAGTGACTATAACTCAAGGCAGTTTACATAGGCAGACTTTATTCAGAAACCCGAAGGTTTTTACAATTTTTACAGAAACGTTCTATCTTGCAAGAACTACACATACAGATGGATCTTTCTGGATTTAGTCCTTCTTTCTGGCCACCCGTTTGTGTTCTGCTGGCTGATAAGTGGCTTCCCTGCTCCCACCAGAGAAGCAGCTGAGTTCGGCACAACTCCCCCTCACACAAGGCAGCTGGAGACAGCTCAGCTGTTCATCAGTTGCAATTAACGAGGTCTGCCGCTCACAGAGACTTCCGGTAGTCCCGAACTGGCGACCTTCAGATCTTCAGCTCTTATCTTCAGGCAAACAAAGGCAGAGCACCAAAGAATTTTAGAGTTCAGAGTGCTGAATTTATAATTCAGAGTGCTTTTGAATTATAGTGCTGGAGAAGACTCTTGAGAGTCCCCTGGACTGCAAGGCGATCCAATCGGTCAATCCTACAGGAAGTCAAGCCTGATTGCTCCCTGGAAGGACAAATCCTGAAGCTGAAGCTCAAACACTTTGGCCACCTCTTGAGAAGCGAGGACTCTTTAGAAAAGAGCCTCATGCTGGGAAAGATTGAAGGCAAAAGGAGAAGGGGGCAGCAGAGGATGAGATGGTTAGTGTCACCAAAGCGATGAACATGAAATTGGGCAAACTCCGGAAGCTAGTGGAGGACAGGGAGGCCTGGCGTGCTGTGGTCCATGGGGTCGTGAAGTTGGACACGACTTAGTGACTGAACAACAACGAGCACTTTGGGGTAAGCACTTTGGGCACCAGTTATAGCAGGGTGCAGTGGGGGTAAAATGCCAGAGTATTTCTCAGCCTGTCCACCCTCCCCTGTGCTCATCTGGTTCTGAAATGGAGCAGGCACAGGGCAGTGGTGCTAGGGACACTGTGATGTAAGGGGTCCCAAAGTTGCCTTGCCCCAAGTGCAATTGGAGCCAGTTATGACTCTGGAGATATTAGCCATTTGCCAGTTTGGGGCACGCAGGAAACGCCTGGTCTCCCCACCACCCCCTTGAAGCCAGCCGTTCCAATTATTTGCCATGGAAAATATTGCATTCGTATTCTATATTCATATTCTATTAAGCTTTCCTTCCTGCTGCTTAAAATACACTCTCTTGCCATCTTCACTGGTGACTGGAAATAATTGGTGCCCCTGCCTTTCATCTCAGAAGCAACCATTTTGGCGTTTATAAATATTTCTCCACACTGCAGTGCATTTTTCCCTTGACGGAACACATTCTGCTCCCTTCACCTTTTCTGGTATCGTGAGCTTTACTGCCCAGTCGTGTATCGTTTTCATTATTCCCCCCTGAACTCTTCTCCATTTTTGCCTGTTTTTCAAACAAGCAGTGTCTGAAAATGAATTCTCTTTGAGGTTTTAACCAATCTCAAAAACTAACTTGTTTTAAGCCAACTCTTCCCTGCAGATTTACAGAATTACCAGCTTGCCCCCCATTTCTTTTTCCGTCTAACACCGAGAGAGAATTCTCAATACCCTTTCCTATCTTCAAATTCCGACTATCCTTTGAGGGGGCCATGGCAATATAAATCCATGATATATGTATAGCACAGAAATGATTATTTGATTGCTTTATTGAAAAGAACAACTTCTGCTTATTTGTTCTGGAGATCTGAACGGCTTTCCCATGCAGTAACTTTCACAGCCAGCTCATCAGCTCTGGGAAAAGTGCATTTTCCCAGTATCCAATGTGCAGTATTAGTGTCGTATGGAACGTGGTTGCCATGAGGGTGCAATCCTAACCAACTTTCCAGCACTGGGTAAGGGTTAGGCAATGCAGCTCTGTGGTAAGGGAACAAACATTCCCTTACTTTGAGGAGGCCTCCGTGACTGCCCCCCAACAGCAGGATGAAGCACATGCCCCACTGACACCACTATGTCAGTGCTGGAAAGTTGGCTTGCGCCCCGAGAGTCATAGGTCCATACCTGTCACGTCACAGGATTGGAACAAACAACCTGATGCCCTCCCGCATGCCCATGCCATTTGGCAACCTTATTTTCTTGCCCATTTCTTGCCAAGTGGCCCCTTGATGTGTCACCCACTTTCCAGAACATTCAAAGAGCCCTTTTAAAGTATAAAAAGGGAGAAATGGACTAGTGTCTAACCACACCCCCACCTCTACAATCAACACAATTGCACCATCATTTCATAAACCTTTCTAAAAGTTGTTTTTTTCTTTCAGTTCAGTTCCCTTTCAATTCAGTAGTTGTACATTTGACTTTTCTAATAGGAGGGTGTGTGCGTGTGCGGCCAAAAATCAGTAAAGAGCAGAAAGGTCATCCTCCCCCCCCCCCAGAGCAAATATGCCTTTCTCTTGATTTTTTTTTCCTTTTTCTTTGGAAAAGCTAGTTCTTTGGAGGCTGTGCATTCCCAACCCTCCAGGGTAGTTTTCCCCCACTTTTTCATTTTAAGGGAAGAAATTCAGAGGCTTTTCCTCCGTAGCAAGGAGCTCTATCTCCCATACATTATGTGGCAACAGGTTATTGTGCCACTGTAGGAAGTCCCCTGGACTGCAAGGAGATCCAGTCAGTCAATCCTACAGGAAGTCAAGCCTGATTGCTCCCTGGAAGGACAAATCCTGAAGCTGAAGCTCAAATACGTTGGCCACCTCATGAGAAGAGAGGACTCTTTAGAAAAGACCCTCATGCTGGGAAAGATGGAGGGCAAAAGGAGAAGGGGGCGGCAGAGGATGAGATGGTTAGATAGTGTCACCGAAGCGATGAACATGAAATTGGGCGAACTCTGGAAGGTAGTGGAGGACAGGGAGGCCTGGCGTGCTGTGGTCCATGGGGTCGCAAAGAGTCAGACACGACTTAGCGACTGAACAACAACAAGGTAGAGCAGAGCTGGCATTAATGCAATGCTAAGAATAGCACACTTGAAAGAGTCCCAAAGTGGTCTGTGATAGAAGCGGAAAACGCTTCCTGCTTCCAGACACCTTTGATGTTCCCATCCACTGAGCTGCATGTTGTTAGGGGAGGACAATGCTAATCGTCTAGAAGGCAAGACTGAAAAGGTGATTTAGGGCTCAATTCTAAGCAACCTTCGAGCAGCAGGGTAAGGGCAATGCAGCTCCAAGATAAGGGAACAAACATTCCTCACTTTGAGGAGGCCTCTGTGACTACTACTCCATTGCAGGATGCAGCATATGCCCCATTGGCACAGCTATGCCAGTACTGGAAAATTGGTTAGGATTGCACCCTAACTTTTCTTCTGCTGAAATGCCCAGGTCAGCCTTCTGAAGCACACAAAATTTCAGTGTTTGAAGCACACATGCAATGGTGAAGTGGTAAAGTCATCATATCGGAACTGTACCACCTTATTTTTCACAGGGGGTTATTTGTTTCCAAGTCTCCTATGTGGGGCAAAGTGCACATCACTATGCTCACAGTTGTCAAGCCTTCTTCAACATCACTTTAATATAAGAAACTCCCTTATATCAAGTCAACCCATTGATCCATCTAGCCCAGTATTTGTCTGTTCTGACGGCAGTGGTTCTCCAGGACTTCCAGCTCCTTGGAAATGGGGATTGGTTCTACCAAACAAAGTAATCAGCAGAAGGCTCCTTTTCCTATGGGCTAATTCAGTGGTTCTCAAACATTTTAGCACTAGGACCCACTTTTTAGAATGACAATCTATCAGGATCCACTGGCAATCTATCAGGACAATCACTGACAATCTATCAGGATGTCATGGCCGGAAGTGACATCATCAAGGGGGGGGGAAATTAACACCCCCATATAGCAAAAGTAAAATTAAATAAATTAAAAGTTTACAATAAGTAAAAGTTAAAAAAATGAAGAACCCTCCTAACCTCCCAAACAGTTGCTGATCTGTTTAAAAAGTGTCCCCAAACATCCCAAAGACTGCAATCCTATCCAACTTATCTGGGAGTTAGCCCCATTGACTAGCATTGTTAAAAGCATACATACAGTAGCCTGTTAAAAGTGCAGATCTGTAACATTTCCGCAAATGCAGCCACACATGCCATGGTAGCATCAAGTCTGATATATAACTATTCATCCGGATCAAGGGGTGGCATGGTGGTGAAGGCAGGATGTAAGGAGCTGATGAAGGAGTTTCTGAGAGCTGCTGTCTCAGGATGTACCTGGAGCCAAGTGGTAGAAGGTGCACAGCTGAGGAGTCTCCCATATCCTCTGTACAGAGCAGCTGCTTTCTGAGAAGGACCAAAGTTCAGCCACTACCATGCTGTCAGGATCCCAGGATGCCTTCTTAAATGCAGAAGTTACTGCGTCGTGGCTCATGACACCAAGGCAATCTGAAAACTACTGATGGGCTAGTGCTTACTACCTATCTTGATGGAAGGCCTCGACTCTCCTCTTCTTGATAGTGCAATCTTAACCTGGAGTTAGGCCAGCAAAATTTGGCTGGCACAAGGACCACCGTAAAGTGCATCTGGACCACTCTGAGTCAGGGAAGATGGTGCACGTCTGTGTGCTGGACTCTCTGACCCCCCAAGAGTGGTCCAAACATACTTGGTCCAAACAAACATGGTGTCCCTTGCGCCAGCCAAACTTTACTGACCTAACTGTGCTGGCCTAACTCAGTTTAGGATTGCACTCTAAGATTCATCATTATAGGTCCTTCTGTATTTGCTTCATTGACCCATAGCTGAGCAATTAGAAAAAGCACTGATCCCATCGGACACACATATGGTCACCATGCACATTCATGCGTGGCTGCTACAAGCCGCAGCCATAACTAAAGGCCAATGTGAAAACTGCTGGTCCTAAACGTGTTCCATCAGTTTTTTTCCCCCACCCCACTTCTTCTGTTGAGGAAAAGAGTCTGCTCCTTATGGCATTTAGCTTTTTGGTTTCAAGGTTAACTAAGGCCCTCTAGCAACCTTCTCAGCCCAGCAAACTTCTGCAAATGGTACATGGGTATATTCTCCATACATAATATACTTACAGTATATTACGCAAGTAAATTAAAACAATAAATATGAGATGTCAAAAGGGCTAATTTCACTTGTTGTATTAAAGAGCATAATATTACTCATGAGTTCCCTATGGAACCAATCTCCTCTACCCTCTCTCCAATCTTGGTCCCCCATGGCAAATTCTTGGGAGGGTTTAATTTGACCTTTGCAGAGTACATGGCTAATGAGAACACTGTTTGTGTTTTATTATACGTTTATTTGTATAAACAAGACACACAGCACAATAATCTTTTTTCAGATGAATCCAGGGACACGACAGGAAAGAGCAAACAAACATATTCATTAGAAGTGACATTTAGCACATATATGGAGATTTTAACACGGAAGCCACAAACTTGCTGTACCATTGTGACAAAGGGACTAACAACACAATCCAGACATTAAGTTCCATGTTGTTCAGTGGGCTTGCTGCTCAAATGCATTCATGAGCCATGCCCTGCGCTGACCCTGCGCCTGCTTCTGTGGCGCAGTTGTGTCTTACGGTATGTTTGCGACACTTTGGCAGACACTACTGCAAAGTGCCAGCTGATTGCGTGCTGTACTGCAACCTCCATGTATTTTCTTTACACAATGCCATTTGTGTACAAAGCACTGGGGCAGGTCTAACCCTGTTCCCTGCCTCTGGTAATTCCAGCTTGACTGCTGAAGCTTGACTGCTCTTATTTGCATAATCCAACCCCGAGTTTCCTTTCGTGGTCAAACTAGCAGGACACCTGATGCCGCTGACGCTTTGAGGCAGCCCCTGCAGTCCAGGCTAGGGACAACACATCCAACCCCTCGCGTCACTGGACCACCGAGGAGTAGAAGTGGGCTACCCTGCCCTTGCTGACCTCGAGAGGGACACCAATGCTCATGGCCTTCGAACCCACACTACCTGCAAAATCAAAGTGACCAATAGGATAAGCAAGACAAAGGACCCCACCCCACCCACAGTCTGAGGTAGGTGAAAACATTGGCCACCGATGGCCAATTGGGTGAGCAGAAAAATTCCTACCCAGCCCCAAAAGGTGACCAGCTAAACCCAGACTGTTCAAAGGGCGTGTGGGTGGCCGACAATCATCTGCATGTAAGCAAGCACGCAAGAGAAGGAGAGATGGGCACAGGCTTGTTCAAATCCTGCTGAGCCTCACCCCCACTCCAGATCATAACCAATCTTCCCACAGGGAAGGAATCTCATGTCCCTGTGCTGACCAAACAAAATGCTGATCTTGAGCTTAGAAGCACAAGATCAACATTCCTGCCAGCACTTATCCATCCCGCTTTCCCCCACTCCTTGTCTTCTCTCTGTTGGCACCAACGGCCTTTTTTCATATGCCACTTAAAAATCTGAGCCTGGGAATTGGTCCATTGCTCATGTTTCTTTCAACAGACTCTGAATAGGGGCAGTTTGCGACTCTCAGTCTTACCTTCGTTGGCACTGAATAGATGATACCTTGAATTATTCACTATTACTGTAGCAAGTTTGCCAGCATAGACAATGCATGTGAATATGTCCAGTTTGTCCATAAATTCTGCTAGATTTGTAAGTCTTCCAGGTCCTTTCTGCTAGCACCAAAAATGTTGAGGGAACTTATTTTCCCTCTTCCTGCACACATAGAATCTGCATCATACTCAGTATATGTATGTATGCCTGATCATGGACCCACAGACATTTATGCCAATAGCAACTACTGTTTTCTTAATGGCAAGAATACTTGTGCATTCTTTAGTGCCACGTTTCTGGAACAAAGCAGTCCTGATCCACACATGAAATATCAAGCACACGATGAACACCTTATTATTCACAGGGCTAATCAGTCTCTCTCTCTCTCTCTCTCTCTCTCTCACACACACACACACACACACACACACACACACACACTTTTCAGCAGTGTGTAGTCACCACTTGCTTATTCTTGTGCATTCTTTAGTGCCACACTGAGCTTCATATATGACTGTGTTCTGACTGCATGACTGTTCATTGTCCCTGCAAAAAACAGTTCATAACAAATTTTCTACAGTGATGCAGATTAATTATCCCTTATCCGGAGTGCTTGGCACTGGAAGGTGTCTGGATTTTGGAATAATTGCATAAATATAATCAGAAATCCTCTTTTCACCATTACCCATTTGAGAGTCTGCTGGCCACTTTGACATTTTTCAATTATGTCTGCATAGGCACACACCACAGAGCAGAGAATAGAACTTACAGCCTGTATATGGAAATGAGCACAAGACCTTCTTTCTACAGAAAGTATAAAAAAAAGTAATGGACAATAATGTCCGGATTTCAGAAGTCCACATTAAGGGATCATCCACCTCTACCTGCTTCAGCGCAATGGTCATGTGGGCAATCATCATGAAATCATTGTCCAAGAATTGACAAGACATTGTTACAAAAGGTGTGTAAGCTGTCCCCAATCAAAGGGCTAGTATAAAACTTGCTGTGGAACAGAAGCCCCGCCCCCAATGAGCAATCAAGTTCATAGCTAAGATCTATCATGAGTAAAAGGGGCTGTACAACCCACAGTTCTACTTCAAAGCATGTAGCCTCAAAGCACATAACTCCTTGCTCTGTTTCTACTTCAAAGCATGAGGCTCTTAACCACATTTCTAGGTTCCTGCTATACAAACCCTGTAGCAAACCTATCCTGCTTGCTAGATAGCTAATAATAGCTTGCTGAGGGAATGACCTGTTGTGGGATAAAATCCACATGTTCCTTAACCAACCAACCAACCAACCAACCAACCTTAACCTTAATCAACATCCTCCTGCAAACCACAACGTGCCTCAACTTTGTTGCCATGATTATTTGATGAATACTACAACACTCACGACTAGAATAGACTAGAGCAGTGATTCTGAAACATTTTAGCACCAGGACCCACGTTTTAGAATGACAATCTGTCCAGGACCCACCAGAAGTAATGCCATGGCTGGAAGTGCTATCATTGTGATGCCAGAGCCTGTTGCTTTCCTCAGAATGCAGAAGTAAATTGGGTTATTTCTCAGCCATTTTCCAATAGTACAGTGAGAGCTCAATCCTAAACTGGAGTTAGGCTGGCATAAGCTAAGCCAGCCAAGTTTGGCCAACACAAGGGCCACCGTAAAGCATTTTTGGACTACTCTAGGAGTCAGAAGCGATGGCTCACGTCTGTGTGCTGGACTCCCTGACTCAGAGGGTGGTCCAAACATGCTTTACGGTGTCCCTTGTGCTGGCCAAACTTGGCTGGCTTAGTTTATGCCAGCCTAACTCAGAGCACAATCCTAAACTGGAGTTAGGCTGGCATAAACTAAGCCAGCAAAGTTTGCCCGGCACAAGGGCTACCTAACTCTAGGAGTTAGGAAGGATGGCTCACATCTGTGTGCTGGCCGATTTGGCTCTGAGAGTGGTCCAAACAGCTTATGATGGCCTAACTCACTTTAGGATTGCGCCCTCAGTTTAGGATTGTGCCCTGATCAGAAAAGAAAAAAGCCTATTTACAACCTTGCCACAAGCAAGAGAAGCACACAGCCGTACCCCTCTCCAGTGTCCCTCCTTCCCATATTTTCAATTATGGCTGTGCTAGATGCCACGTCACCCACCTGAAATTGGATCGCAACCCACCTAGTGGGTCCCAACCCACAGTTTGAGAAACACTGGACTAGAGTCACGTGGGTCAGGACTTTGTGGTTGGAAACTTGTTGAAAACGTTCCCTGCTTTGCTGTATTGTTTTTTTCTTGTGACCTTTTGGTTGCTGAAGTACAGTATACCATAAATTGGGATAGATGGGTAATGTGAGTTTATATAAAGTGAAGCCCTGCCTCAATACGGGCAGAGACTGCTGGTTAGACTGCATATTTGCATCTTATCTGTCTTGATTCAGTGCTGACTCTCAGCTCAATAAAGGTGCTTCAAACTTGCCACCTGTTGTGTATTATTGGCTACTTCACTCCAGGTAACAAACCTGCCCATTAAGGGCAATCGGTCAGTATTTGGCCAACAAAAGGATGATGCTGACATACCATTCTTTCTACTCCTAGAAAATTTCTGCTGCTTTTACAAACAGAGCTTGATTTCTACCTGTTGTGCAGTTGTGCATTTTGAGGGGTTCAACATTTCAGACTGTGTTGTCAACACAGCAGCCAGAGCATTTAACCTTTGCAATCAGTTCTTGCATTCATCAATAGACACTGGCACTAACAGCTTCTTATAAAACCAGTTTAGATATCTACATTAAGGAGTTCCTATCGAGTGCTCAGAAAACGGATTTAATATACGGTAAAATAAGCTGCCGGTGCTAAAAGTAAAGATAACTTTTGTTACAGTCATCAAGTGCAGGTGCTTGACAGTGCAAACCGAAGCAAGTCTACTCAAAGTAACTCACTTTGTGTTGAATGGGGCTTATGCCCAGGAAAATGGGTACAGCAGTAGTTCCCAAACTGTGAGCCTTGGCTCCCTGGGAAGCCGCAGAAAACAGCCAGGGGAGCCACAGAATCCTCATGAAAAACCTTCCACCCTCTACAACAGAGGTCCTCAAACTACAGCCTGTGGGCTGGATATGGCCCCCCAAGGTCATTTACCCAGCCCGCGGGAGGCCCTAGACTCTGGAGGAAAAAAACCGTGGGGAAAAAGGAAGCATGCTTTTCACATCACAGAGAGCAGAATCAGCTGCAGGAAGCGCTCCAGTCGCGGCGGGAGAGCAAGAAGGGCCCACCCACTGTCTTTCCCACCACAATTCAGCACCCCAGCAGCCCTCTTTCTCCTCCTCTATCCAATGGAAGGGAAGGGGCGGAGCCAGCCACTTTAAATGCTCCTCACTCCTCTTCCTTCCCACGCAGCCAAGTGGTTTTGTGATGTGTATGTGTGGCTCACGACCTCCTTGCTTCCCTGTTGGCGCAATAATGCACTGTCCTCTTTAGCCATGAGGCAGCGGCACTGGTGGTGGTGGTGGCACTGGGAGCTGGGGGATGGAGCAGCAGCCACCGTAACTGCAGGAGTCGCTGGGTCATTTCTGCGTGGAGGGCAGGGGAAGTGTGTCGGCCACAGGCCGCCCTGCTATGCTGGCTTCCCTCCCGCAAGTGCCTCTTTTCCAGGCCTTGCTCTCTCCTGCCCCTTCCTCCGTCAGCTGTCCTGTTCCCCCCTCCCACCCCCTCCGCAGCCCTGCACACCTTCTTTGCTAGCTTCCCTCCTCGGGCGAGTGCCTTCTCTTCTCCCCCTCTTCTCTGCCCTTCCCCAAGTGTTGTCTTCTCCCCATGGTTTGCTCTACTGTTGCCCTCTCCCCAGTTTCGTTCCCCCTACCACTGATCTCTGTATTTTTAAAAACTTCTGGGGCAGCTTGGACAAGCTAGTGGTGGAGCAGGGCAAAATGATGTCTGTGGTCCCACTGCTGCTGTTCATGGTGAGAACTTGTGAGAAGCTATGAAGGAGGCACAGTGGTGTGGCCCAGAAAGCAGACTCCATAACTGGTTGTTGTTGTTCTTTGCACTAGAAATAAGGACTAAAATGTGCTAAAGAGAATATACAAAAGATCTTTTAACATAATAGGTAGAGGTACAACAGTTGTCTGGACTAAGACTTAGGTAGTACTAAAACTTACAAAAAATACCTACTTCAAAAAATAATTTCATTGTATTCATTTCATTCTTGTAATCTCAAGAACTGCCTTGCTAGATCGGACCAATATTCATCTAGGCCAGTCCTCCATTTATGTTCAGCATCAGTCACCACCTGGTTGCCGCTGGGCACATGAAAGAAGAGCATAAAGGCAGCAGCCACCGCTCTGTTTTTGTCCCTAGTATCTGGTGCTCAGCGGTATACTGCCTCTGCATAGGGAGGTTCCAGCTAGCTGTTAATGCACCTGTACCACATGCTTTTGTCCAATACTCTACTTTTGAAAAGCCACTGCATGAGTGACCATCATCAACACCCCAAAGTTGTAGAAGTGAATTCAATAAGATAATTCTGATTTTGGCACCTAACACCTAGGTCTTCAAATAAAGTCTGAATACTTCATAAGATACATACTTTAATAAGATTTATTGAATTTGACACAGAATCCCCAAGTATAATTTCAGGGGATGTGTTATTCATCACTGACACAAGCCCTGTGAAAAAGGATTTTTGCAGATACAAATGAAAGTTTGGACAGGGGAATCAGGATCACACCACTGGCTTTGCCCTGACTTCCCTGCATCTATGATGCTCTTTGTATCACAGACCATGTGCATATACTATAATGCATCTCTCATCCATGTTTCTAATGCATGTTTCTAAAACATCTAATGCATGTTTCATCCATACCCTCCATTTTTGCAAGTTATGGCTTGCATGTAAGGAGCCTAAGAATGTTCACATCACAGCCTGAATGCATGCATAATATGCTCAAATGGCACCTTTAGCACATGGAGGTCAGACGCCAGGGAGCTGAATCGCTCCCCAAGCATTAATGTGTAGCACAGATTTGAAAAACATTCAGTGGCCATATAGAAGGAAGGAATAAGAGGGAGGGAAGGAGAAACCAGCAGCGAACAATCAAGGTTATAATCCTTTAGAAGTTGAGAATAGAAACAGCAAAAAGAATTAAAGAGGGTTGGATCCTGGAGAACATAGGAAAAATAAGGAAAAGAACCAGGGATTAATGGTACCAGCCAGCTAGGATACAGCAACTGTGTGGGTATCATGTATCACCAACCAGGAACTCTGTGGGTCAAATGCAGGTTTTCTGCTTCCCAAGCTACAGGGACTGAGCATGCTCAGAAGGCTCTGCAGCTCTCTGGCTTACAAGCAGCTCCCTGGCTTACTCGGAACAGCTCGGCCATCCACCCAGCATGTGACTTTAAGGTATTTACCATGTTCCCCCAATAGGGGCTAGGTTTTTCTAGTCAATTTTTAGGCATTAATTTCTCAACTTATACATTATTATATACGGTTAATGTAATTATATATTTGTTTATTTTTCACATTTTTACACTGTCCTTTCTCCAAGGAGCTCAGGGTAGTGAATGTGGTTCCTCTTCCCTTCCTTTTGCCCTCACAACAATCCTGTGAGGTAGGTGAGGCTGAAAGATAGTGACTGGCCCAAAGTCACCCAGGAAGCTTCATGGCTGAGCGGGGATTTGAACCTGGATCTTCCAGGTCTTAAGTACAAACCACTACATCATCCTGTTTAAGAGCTGCCATGGTCACATCTAACTTGGCCTTGATCATGGACCACTAACAGAGAAAAGTGATGGAAAACAGGAAGAGAGGAAGATAGAAGGGCCTCCTCTCATGGAAACACAGTTGACAGAGTGCCTTGAAGGAGACATGCCTTATAAACTGCTTTAGGACTGAGTCTGTAATTCCTGATTAGTAGCAAGGACTAGCTACTGATAAAGCTGCCACTGTTTAAATTAATACAGGTTTAGTTTGACCAGAATGAGTGAATGAAATAAAAGTTCCTGAAAAATCTATGATTTTTCGTCCTCTCTCAACAACAGTTCTTAATCACAGTTTAGAACAAGAACAAAATTGATATCCAGCTCAATGATCCAGAGGACCCTCAGGGTAGTTCAATAACAAAATACAGTGGTTAAACATCAGCCCAATCAATTACAGAAATATGAAACAACCACCATTGTTTGCAATCCTATTTACACTTACCTGAGAATAAGCCTCATGGTCTACAATGGTATTTACCCCGGAGTAAACATGCATAGGATTGGGCTGTGAAAGACATACAAGGAACCCAGATCACTCCCAGAAGGCTTTCTTTAAAAGGGCTTGTCAACCTTCAAAGTTCCATAAGAAAATTTGCCTGGAGGACCTCGTTAGAGATGACACTCCACATCACAAACGCTGCCCCTAGGAAGGGCTGCCCTTAGTTGCCATCTTGTTTACCATTGAAGAACTAGGAAGCCAGTGTAAAGCTAGCAAACCTTGAGACTGTTGCAATCCTAACCAACTTTCCTGCACAGCTGTGCCAATGGGCCATCTGCTGCATCCTGCAGTTGGGGGCAATCACGGCGGCCTCCTCAAGGTAAGGGGATGTTTTGTTACCTTACCTCAGAGATGCGTGGCCCTTACCCCAGTTCTCCTTAATTAAAATCATAAGTGTGCCCATTTCTGCAAGTTCCAACACCTTCATCCACCAGTCTTCAACTGACGGCATTTCCATAGATTTCCAGTGTTGTGCATATAGGATTCAAACTGCTATCATCATCCAGCATGCCTAACAAAAATGCTTCTCGTTTCATTTGTATATTCATTTTTAACGTTAACCAGTCGCGCTCAGAGGCCCGAGCACGCCCCATGGCTGGCGCCGAAACCGCACCCCCAGGACGTCGCCCCGCCTCAAGCGTCGCTCCGACACGCCCCCCCTTAGCCTGGAAACGCTCCATTTCGGAGCATTACAGAGGCAAGGGAGGGCCACACACCGCGCCGGTTCCTCCTTGTTTTGCCGCCTCCGCGCTGCCGGCGCCCCCACCACCACCACTACTGGCGCCCATGCATTCCGCACCCCTGGCTATACGGGAAATACACGACTGACGTTAACTGTATCTGTGTACAATATTTTCTTGCTTTCCCACAAGCCCACCCTTTATGATTGAGAAGGGAGGATCTGGGGCTACTGCCCATTGCCTGGTTCCCCACCAATATGGCAGCAGCATATGTGAGGTCTGCAGGGCCTGGCTTGCCTCCTCAGGCTGTCCTCTTTTTTGTCCCATAGGCCTCAGAGCAGTTTACAGCACCCTACTCTGCCTTCAGACCTTTAAAGGCCTCACTAGATTCTGGAACCTCCCATCCAGCTAATCTCCAGCCTTTTCTCATCCTTGCCACCTTCCTTCTATTCCCATGGCCTTGGCTAGTCCCTCTTCTCTTCCTGGTTCCAACCACCTGATTACCTTCTGGGTTCTAAGCCTCTTCTCTTGGGAATTGAGAGAGCTCCTGCAGACACATGCCCTGTCAGTGGTGTCATCTACTCACTGGGCACGCTGGGCAGGACTTAGCGTGATCGACAGCCCAGGCACCCGGCACACCCCCCACCCATCCCCCCTGGCGAGCAGACGCCCCCTCCGAGGCGAGGGAAAGCCGTGCGGGGAGCGCGAAGAAAGCGGAAGTGAGTGGACGGGCTGTCGATCACGCTAAGTCCCGCCCAGCGAGTAGATGGCACCATTGCCTGACTTGCTGCTCCTCAGCCATTCATCTGCTCAGTGGGATCAGTGGCATAGCCAGAGGAGTGCAAAACCAGAAGTCTCTTACGGCTCCTGACTGAGCTGTGTAAGCGTAGGCTTACCAGATACAAACTGGGACAGAGCGCCTATTCCTTTAACCATTGTATAGTAGAGGAAATTTGGGCAGGTGCAGCTTTTGAAACCCTTCCATCATGAGCTGCACCTGCCCAAATTCCCTCTTCTATACAATAGTTAAAGGTATACATGCTCTGTCCCTGTTTCTATCTGGTAACCCTATGTAAGCTACCCCTCCCCTTCGCCACCAGAGCCAGTTGGGGGAAGAAAACAATGCAGAGGAGAAGTGTTTTCATCGTCCCAACTGGCTCTAAGGGGGATAGGCTGCTTATATGACTCAGCTAGGAGCCATAAAAGTCTTACAGTTTGGCACCCCTCTGGCTACACCAACGAGTGGAATGATAATCTGTGCCCTGCCCCACTTTCTGGCCTCCTTCAACCTGCAAATAAATAAATAAATAAATGCTACTGTTAGCCCCACATCGCGGCTGGACCTGTGTGTGAGATCCCTGCCATGGGTGATATGTTAGCCCAACTCACAACAGGTTGGACTTTCAACACAGCAAACTTTATTCTATGCAACAAGAGAGGCACTACACAGGGCAAAGCACACATGCATAGCTGCTCACCTCCTAAAATGCAGAGGTGTCATATTTATCTATATATATAAAGAAGAGCCTGGGTGTGTATGTGTGTGTGTGTGTATGTATGTCTCGCATAGGCTCCACAACGCCTGGAGTGATCGCCACGAAACTTGGCATGCATACACCTTGCGGCCTGGCGACCAACACTGCGGGGGTCGGGCCCCCCTAGCGCCCCCGGGGGTGGGGGTACGCGGGGGTCCCCGCATGAAAACAGTCAAAAACGGCCAAAATCGGTGTCAAATCCACAGTTTCCAGGGTCGCCGAGATGAGCGGCAATGCCCCGATGCCATTGGAGTCCGGGTTCAGCCCCCCCTTGACATGGGGGGCAAGAAGGGGTGCGAAACAAAATGTCCGCATGCCCCACTGGAACGCCTGGACCGATTGGCACCAAACTCGGCATGCGGAAGCCTAGCGGCCTGGCCACAAACACTGAGGGGGTCGGGGGGCCCTAGCACCCCGGGGGTGGGGGTATGCAGGGGTCCCCGCGTGAAAATGGTCAAAAATGGCCAAAATTGGCATCAAATCCATAGTTTCCGGGGTTGCCGGGATGAGCGTTGACGCTCCCGATGCCATTCGAGTCTGCGTTCGCCCCCCCTTGGCGTGGGGTGCGAGAAGGGGTGCGAAATAAAACGTCCACCATGCCCTGCTGGAACGGCTGGACTGATCGACACGAAACTTGGCACGCATACACCTTGCGGCCTGGCGACAAACACTGCGGGGGTCAGACCCCCCTAGCGCCCATGGGGGCAGGGGTACGCAGGGGTCCCCACATGAAGACGGCCAAAAACGGCCGAAATCGGCGTTGAGTCCATAGTTTCCGGGGTCACCGAGACAAGCGGCGACACTCCTGACGCCGGTGGAGTCCAGGTTCAGCCCCCCCTCGGTGTGGGGGGCAGGAAGGGGTGCAAAACGCAGCGTCCGCCATGCCCTGCTGGAACGCCTAGACCGATTTGCACCAAACTTGGCATGCGGAAGCCTAGCAGCCTGGCCACAAACACTGCGGGGATCGGGGGCCCCTAGCACCCCCAGGGGCAGGGGTGCGCAGGGGGCCCCACGCGAAGATGGCCGAAAACGGCCGAAAACGGCGTCGACTCTGTAGTTTCCAGGGTCGCCGAGACGAGTGCCGACATTCCTGACGCCAGTGGAGTCCAGGTTCGGGGCCCCCTCGGCACGGGGGGCCAGAAGGGGCGGGAAACAAAACGCCCGCCATGCCCTGCTGGAACGCCTGGAGCGATGCGCACCAAACCTGGCACACGTGTGCCTTGCGGCCTGGCGACAAACACTGCAGGGGTCAAGCCCCCCTGGCGCCCCCGGGGATGGGGGTACACGGGGGTCCCCATGTGAAAACAGTCGAAAATGGCCGAAATCGGCATCGAATGTGTAGTTTCTGGGGTTGCCGGGGTGAGCGGCGACGCTCCCAACACCATTGGAGTCCAGGTTCAGCCCCCCCTCGGTGTGGGGGGGTGAGAAGGGGTGCAAAACACAGCATCCACCATGCCCTGCTGTGACGCCTGGAGCGACTGGTGCCAGACTCGGCACGCACGTGCCTTGTGGCCTGGTGACAAACACTGCGGGGGTCAGTCCCCCCTAGCGCCCCTGGGGGTGGGAGTGTGTGGGGGGCCCCGTGTGAGAACGGTCGAAAACGGATGAAATCGGCGTCGGATCCATAGTTTCTGGGGTCGCTGAGGCGAGTGGCAACGCTCCTGACACGGTTGGAGTCTGGGTTCGGCCCCCGTCAGCATGGGGGGTGAGAGGGGGTGCAAAACTCAAACTTTGGAAGATCATTTTGTTACCCGGGCAACGCCGGGTAACAAAAAGCTAGTACAATTATAAAAGCTGCCGTTGTTACTGGGAGGGAACAAGCCATGCAAGAACATCCTGTAACTTCCTTCAGTAATTTTCCAGTAGGGCCTGGCTGTCAGTTATTGCCCTTAACTGGTCTGATCTGGTTTCATGGCTTTAGTTCAACCCAAAATCAGGCCCATCCAAGATGGAGTCACTTCAGCTTGCCTGACAATATGACCACATCAAGGCTGATAAAACAGTACAAAAAAAAACCCCGCAAAAGAAAATAGGCTCTCACAAATGTGTACATAGAACATAGCAGGGGGAAATTATGCAAATGAATCCAGTTGAGGCAAATTGTGCATGCTTCATTTTCAGAATTAATGTTAGAAACATTCCTAATTAAACCAGAAATCAGGACAAGTAGAATATAGTGCACAGCAAACTCAAGGAACAATAAAAGGAACAGAACGCAGAAAATCCATTCATCCTTATGTTTATTATAGTATTTTTCTATCCTGTTGCTTATTAAATCCTGTCTATTACTCACACACAAACACAAGCACACACACACGCACACAGATCAATTGCACTAGGAAAAAGTTGCTTTGAAAGCTTAGCTGCAATATCCTGGACTGCTCCAAGCGATGATAAACACTGGCGACTTGAGAAGACAGCAGACCACTCTCCTAGAGGGCTAATAAAAGCCATCATGTGTAAACTGAATATAGAGCTGTAGATTCAGCTCTTGCTATTACAAACTTTTAAGGTGAATACGAATGCCACTTAAGAATAATTTGGTGCGTCAGGATTTGTCTTTTATTCTCTCAGTTTAGGTATCTCAAGCTGTCAGAGCCTTCTAGGATATCTCCCTGATGAAAGCACTGAGAGAAACAGAAACTGGTTTAATTTCTCTTAAGAGAAAGATGGGTATTAGCCATTTCTTACTGGCTCGTACATCCCTTAATATTGCACAAACACACAAAGTTACAAACATTGTAATATTACTATTAGTAATAATATTAATAAATATTAATTAGTAATAATATTAATACACAAATATTACTTTATTTGTAATAAATTACTACTTTGTTTATAAAGTAATACTGTATTACAAATAAAGTAATACTTTAATACAACGTAAAATGTGAAACGTCTATTCACCTGAACCAAACTTATTCCTCACATACGCTGTGAATCTACATTTCCAAGTTCCTACAGTGCAAACCAGCAAGAAGCACAACCAACTTAACCAAGGCAGTTTTGACTCAAGCAACTGTACTACTTTGCAAGAATGGCAGATATTACAGAACCTTCATCTTGGGAAGAAATTGAGAAGACGCCCACCTTGGAAGCTGAAAAGGGGAAAAAGCTGGCCAAGAAAAATGATAGGCTCCATACAAAATCATAGAATGAGAAACTGACTCATATGCTCATCAGAGAAGGCTTCAGAGGGGGAAAAGGTAGTCCCTGTCTTTACACAAGGTACAAAAATGGCAAATGGACTTATAGCCTGGCTGTTATGCCAAATTCCCTCTCAGCAATCTTATACCTGCAGTAGGCTAATGAGCTTCCCTTCTATAATCAAGAAAACACCCTGGTCTTACACCAGGCACCATTAAATCCCACTACCTGTGAGAAGGCAAAAGACAGTCAGCTTGCCTGCTCAGCCACACAGGTCCTCCTTCTTCCTCCAGTCGGTGGCTCCAGGGGCGTGGCAGCCACACAATAATTCCCTACAGCAACCTTAGTTCCAATCACAGTCCCAGCAGCCTCAAGTATCCTTTATCCAATCCAATAGGTAGCCAAACAATCCATCCATCAGTCAGTCCCAATCAGTTAGTCCCATTTTCCAAACTCCCTCCTTCCTCTTGTTGCCATAAGGTGAACCATAAGATGGTTCTCGTTGCAGGGATGGGTACTTAAAAAGGCAAACGACCAAAATAAGAGAGTATGAGGATTTTCCTTTATTATACCTGCACAGGCAGGCCGATTCCTCTTTCCCTGCTTGCCCAGTGGAGTAGAGCAGCCCAACATAGTCTTAAAACACCTTTTTATATCTTTCTCTCCTCACCCCCTCCATGAGCTGTCCAGTGGAAAAGTACTGGCAGAGGGCCTGGGCCTCCTGAAGCCTGTGTCAGTTAGGTGGAAATTGAGCAGAGCAGGCTGACCTGCATGGGAGGTCACAAGTGGGAGCAAGTGCAAGTACAAGGACAGCAAAAGAGAGAAAATTACATACTTTAGATGTTAGGTAAAAGAATTTAGACGGCAGTATTTTGATTTACTACACTCTCCCCAACGCCTTTCCACCTCTCTACACCCACACCTGTCTGACAATCAAGCTTCCACCTCTATTCCCCAGGTCCTTATGATCCTACTAGGCTGCAGCTGTGAACTAGCTGCAGGCAATGGCTCTGGGGTTAACCCTGTAATTCCTGGATGATATAGACAAGGGGCCACTGCTGATACCATTCCCTATCTCCTGGAAGGTAATCTTTCGCATTTTCCATTACACTAGCCTAGCCTGATGATCTGATCTGAAGTTGTGCAGCAAAATAAGTCACACGCAACAAGGTAGTAATAGAAGCAAAGCCCTGAATAACAAAATTTACTACCTTGGAATCCAAACAGAAAGGGAAGAAGATGAAAGCCACTTCCTTAACCAAAAACAAAATATCACAGAATTCATAGATCACTTGGGGCTACAGGAGCAGGAACTACCTGAAGCAAGAGCAAGACATCAAACTTCTGCAAGAAAATAAACAGAACTGTAAAGCTCTTGTACTTAAGCACAATGACACAGCTAAACATAGCGGCAGTGGTGGGATTCATGCACAGGAAAACCAACTTGCCAAACAATGGAGACCTGAATGCCCTGAAGTGGGTGGCAAGATACCCCAAAGCAACTGCACATCTAAAGTTGCCATCAACCAGCAATCTCAGGCTAGTAGGACACACGGATGCAGATTGGGCTGAAAACAAGACAGATCACAAGTCTACCAGTGGCCCTCTGTTTTCCTATGGAGGCAGGACATCAGTTGGACCAACAAGAAGCAAACCACAGTTGCTCTCTCTTCCACAGTAGCAGAGTACACGTCCACTGCCCAAGCATGCCAGGAAGTCGTATGATAGCACCAGTTACTACCTGATCTAGAAACAATTGAACCACTACCCATGCAACTCCTGGGCATCAACGAACATTGCATACGGCTTTTTTCAGATGAAGACGGTTAAGGGCACAATCCTAACCTGGAGTTAGGCCAGCAAAGTTTGGCCAGCATGTCGAACGTCTGTGTGCTGGCCTCTCTGACTCTGAGAGTGGCCCAAACATATGTTACAGTGTTCCTTGTGCCAGCCTAACTCCAGTTTAGGATTGTGCTCTAAGTCATGCACAACACACATAGATATGGAATATCACCTATTGAGAGACATGCCGAAAAGAGGACTTGCTGAGCTGAATATTGTACAACCCATGGCACGACTGCTGGTGTTCTCACCGAGCCACTTCCCAAAGACTGGAATCAAGTCCTACAAGAAAGGATGGATCTTGTGGGCTTGGGCACATGTTGAGAAGGGGGAAGGTGCAACAACCCTGCAAAAACATCCTGCACCTAAAGGGGGCAATACATTAGCTATCTGATGGAGTTATCTATCATGGGGGGGGGGGGGGGGTTCTTTTCTGGTAAGTTTCCTCTAGTATGAAAGTTGCTATTCTCAGGCTAACTTCCTTCCACCTTTCTCTCTTTCAAAATGCTCAGCTTGACAGACCAGTTCTCTGTCTCTCTGTCTTCTAATTATATAGCTCCTTCAATAAAGTTTTTCCCTTTCCTTGTACCCACAAGTCTGGCAGTGATCTTCTTCACAGAAGATTCCCAGAACATGCTGCGTAAACCAGCTGTGCCAGTATTGATAACATTACTACCAATGCCATGAAGTATAAAAGAAAAAAAATCACAAGAAATGCACTGAACTTTTGCAAACCTGAACATATCCAGATCTCTCATCATTGCTGAATCTTGTTCTCGACTCTCACTGAAATCTTAAAATTGTCATCCTGCTGCAAAAAAAAAAGCAACAATTTAAACATGCACAAAACCATTTATGATGTGAGGTGCATACATTTGGTACAGTGGCATTCCTAAAGTAGCGCTCCTAGAGGAGACAGCTCCACCTTGCTTTTGTAGCCTGAATGGCTCTGAAGGTGAGGGTGAGGTGAGGTGATGCTTTACACAAGTGTTCAGGAGCCTGAAAAGCTTAGCATCTAGCACTCCCTCTTGGAACATCACTACTCTGGTAGTTATATCTGAAATACTCCCCTCCTTCACTTGCTATACACAGATAAGCAGTAATTCCTATTCATCACCAAACACAAAGAAACAAAAGTCACACTGCCATCTCTTTAAGTTCTATTGCCCAATTGAGTTTGTCTTTCAGTCATTAGGGTGCCATCCTAGCCAACTTTCCCGTACTGGGGTAAGGGAAATGCAGCTCCGAGGAAAGGGAACAAACATCTTAAGGAAGCCTCCATGACTACTGCTCCACTGCAGAATGAAGCACATGCCTCGCTGGCACAGCTATGTCAGTGTTGGAAAGTTGGTTAGGATTGTGCCCTCAATCTCTCAGTTTTATGTAACCCCCTTCAGGGGACTATACTTGATGGCACTTTTCAACACCACAATGCAAATAACCAGGGGAGAAAGAAGAGAGCTAAAAACAATCAGGCTCCAAGCTTATTACACTCACTGCTACAAAGCAGTCAGCGCCAGTTATAAAATGTGCTCCAAGAGAGCACCACTTGGCGCACTGCTGAAGTGCCATGGGAAGGCCTGTGCCTTCCTGCCCATGTCAAGTAAGTCAAGAGCAAGTAAGTCAGCAGGGGAGGTGGGAGGGGAGGGGAGGGGAGAAGTGGGAGGGGTGAAATGGGGCAGAGAGGAAGCAGGGGTGAGCAGATTGGGCCCAGGAAGGGGGTTGAGATCGGGGGCACTGGCACCACTTCCTTCTCTCTTCCCAGACCCCATTGAGTGGCATGGGTCCACACGGACTTGCACCAGCTATTTAACTAGCACAGGTCTGAGTAGACCTCCACTTGTGCAGCAAAGGCTTACCCCCCCCCCAGGTAAACGAATGATTGTGCAGGACACCTCTGCAACTGCCCCACCACTACCATAGGATGCAGCAGTCACTATTCTGGTGCTGCTGGATGGGTAGTGGGGGAATGCATAGGACTGAGCTGCTGTAAATCAATTCAGATTACTAAGCAATGTCTTGATCCCACGCTGAAAACAGAATTCTGATTTGCCCAAGTCAACAATGTGGGTTCTTCCTCTGCTACCTGCTACATCTTCCTTTTCTGTCACTGCAGAAGCAGAGTTTTGCTTAAGATGCTACCATGAAGCAGGTTGGCAGGCCACCAAGGGGCAGCAAAGGAGAAGCGTGGGGAATAGTGTTGGAAATTGCACATAAGACATGGCAAGAAGTAGCTAACAGTATTGGAATCTCCACAGGGAGGTGAGAAATCTATCAGAGACCTAAAAAGCAAACAGGTGGCTTCACTGAGTATAGAGAAGGGAGGCAGGAAAGCTCAAAGACTGAAATTTGTCAACTCTGTTTTCACCTGAAAAAGGCTCCCCCAGCTTCTAATAGCAAGGAACAGAGGGGTGCTTAAATACAGTTTTTCCTTTGACAGCCAAGATGTGCCAAACTTCCTGTTGAGGGGTTGATACCTTTTGATTGCACAAATCAGATTTCTGCTAAATTTGTCCTATTCCCCACTGTCCCACCAGTAGAAGACCAATGGTCAAACCACATGTTATGGAAGCATCCTGATTCTTTCCTTTGTGCTTCGTTTTTCCCAAAGAACCTGTTAACCTTCCCCCCCCCGCCCCCACTTTTTTCATCTCAAAATCACCTCTCCAAGCTGATCTCCATATCATTCTCCCCTTGGTGAAAAAGCAGCTTGAAAGGGCAAATTAGAGAAATTTTTAAAAAACAGAGAGACAAAAGCTAAGCAGCCCTCTTATCTCCTTCCACAGCCATCTTTCCATTAATAGACAGCCTGTGATTAGCTTGGTTTTTAAATACAAAATTAAAATAAGGTGATGTTTTGAGACTGGGGTAAGTGAGCCATATTAGATAGGGTGTGGTTTAATCACTTGACAACTTCAGCACCAAATGATAATGGACAATGGAAATTGGCATCACAGCCAAGGTTTTCTGCCCCTTGACTTCACAACGTTTTCTTATCCCCTCAACCACAATACAGCACTTTTCAATGAAGCCAGTTTGCATTCAGCAGCAGGTCATCAAGTACAGTAATGAGACGCAATCATGCATGTAATGTATATGCACGTGTGAATCAATGCTGGGAGGGTGGTTTCATCCATTACCTTGTTCAGGTATACACCTCAGGTGCTATATTATAATGCTGGTAATTGGGTGGATTATGTTTATATTTTAATTTCACATTACCTGTGTAGTAATGCTAATTTTTGTTGCTATGCCGTTGTTAGGATGGCTGGTTTGCAAGCTTGGAGGTAGAAAGAGAATGCTCTTTCTGTGTACCCCTTCTTCTGAGAATGCTTAGAGATTGCACTAAGGGGGCTTTTTTGAGCTTTTTAGGCAGTTTGGCATACCAAGCTAGTGAGAGAGAGTAACGCTAAAATTCTTATGGGAAAATAGCCTTTGCACAAGGCAGCAACAAGGAGTGGCTTTTAGGTGTGAACAAAAGCCACCAACCAATCAGATGCTTTTTAGCTGTTCTGTGTACGTAATGAATTTGCTCATGCATATGCTAATGATGTAAAATACGATATCCAATAAAACACTGAGGGAGAAGGCTGAAACTGAGTTCAGGCAGTCAAGTCCGGCAGAGCGCAGCCGAAACAAACACAGAGTCCAGTCAAGTCCATCAAAGTGATAATTTCAACCTATACTGGTGTGTTCTAATTCTTTCCTAAGTTTTTTCCATTCCCCCCTGGGGGGGAATCCCTACATACCTGTCCAGAACCTATCAAATTAGGCGGGCTATGAATCTAAGAGCACAACCCTAAACCTGGCCTGGCTGTATCCAGTGCAGGTTGGAAAGAGGGTGGAGCCTCCACGGAGCAAGAGGATGTTTGTCCCCTTACACTGGGGTAGGCACCAGCCACCCCTATGGGGCTGCTCAGATCTGCACCTGCTGTATAGCAGGCGCAAATCTGAGCATACCGAGTGGCCTGAATCAGGGCTGCTCAGGCCTGGGACAGGGGTTTTGATGTGGCCTAATGGCCACATCTAATTCTCCCCCCCTCCCCGGGCTCCCTGCCTGCCAGAACGCCTCCTCCCACCCCCCGTTCTGCCCTCCCTCCTGCCTTCCCCCTGCCCAGAATAGCCCCTCCGCCAGCCAAATTTGGTTGGCGCAGGAGCTGATTACCCCAGGCATGCTCCAGTGGTACAGGGCTGACACAACTGCCTGTGTTGGCCCTGCGCCAGAAGGGCTGATGCAGACGTGCTTTATGGCACCCTCGCAACAGCGCTCAGCCGATACAAGTGGCTTGCGTCGGGCGAGGGAGGGGTTGGGTTGTGCCCCAAAACAAACAGAAGAGATCTTACAGCAAAAGTCAGTACAAATAAAGCAAGTCCATTCAGCCAAAGGTAAAGCAATGATCTCCATGCAGGAACGTTCCTACCGCAAGTAAAGGTAATAAGTCATCGTAACTGCAGAAGCAAAAGATAATCAAAATAACCCTAACTTTTGAATGTGGGCTTATTTACCGCAAATGCTTCTAACACAGCTTGAATGAAAGTGTTGCAAATTTAATATGGTTAATTAGAGTTAATTAAGCCTAATTATACATATGCCATATTGTGGGGAGTTGTCTCGAAACAAGTGGGTTTAATAGCTGCAAACAGAAAATATAATGTTGAATTCCATGGTTGTGCTCTAAGATGCAACATGGTTTTTTAGCCAGAAAGTAAAACCAACCACAGTCCCAGCTGCTATAACCCAACAGCACCTCTTGAGGCTGCAGAGGTGAATAAGCATTTGCTCTTTACTCTTTTGCAGGTGCAAAATATATGCAATAAAGCCCTGCCTCTCATGCATGCCCACACATTCCTGTACTCCTCCGCACAGTTCATCTCTTATAACAGTGGCAACTCAGCTTAAAAGCACTGATTCGCGGATTGCCAGAAATAACTGAAATCACTAAAGACTCCTGTGAGCACGAAGTACCCACCCACAAAGGAGGCTGCCCACTATGCCTCTGCATGATGCAGTGCTCAGGGTTTACTTCCTTCCAAGCAGCCTCTGATGGGGCATCGCTAATGAATAATTCCCAATGGAGAGAATTATACAAAAATTGCTGACCTTCAGAAAAAGACACTAAGGGTGGGCAGTACCAGTGTACCGCCCATGCTGATGTTACAAACGTGCCGTAAAGCACATCCAATGCGGGCGGTAAAGGCTTACCTCCAGTGTTGTTCCAGTGCTGGTCCTGTGTGCCCAAAGATGTCAAAGCGTCGCTGGCGAGTGGTAAGCTTTACCCCTGCTGGTGTTGTGGCTCCTTCCAGGTAGGTGTGTGTGTTCCTGGGTGAGGAGCAGGGCCAGTAGTGGGATCTAAATGATTTAGCAAGGGGAACTCACTTTTGATTGGCACTTGTGTCAGGACCCGCCCACCGGAAGTGAGGTCATAGCTGGAAGTGTTGTTGTGGCAGGAAGTGAGGTCATAGCCGCAAGTGTTGTTGTGGCAGGAAGTGACATCATCAAGCAGGAAGTGCTGTCATTGCAACACAATAAAATGACATGAACTGTAAATTGGCACCCAAAAAACTAGACCAACCACTCCACGAGTTTCAGCAGGCATCTGTGCATTTTTAGGTGGGCTAGCAAGCCAAAAAAACCAGACCAACCATTCCACAACATTCTTCTTTTGTACTGCTGCGGGAGGGAGGGGGGACGGGGAGAATGAGGGGGAACGGGGAGAAGGCAGGCCACGCCGCGGAGGGAGCCCAGGCCTACCTGCTGCCGTCTCCCGCAGCAGTTGGCCGGTCTCCCGCCACCTCCAGTTCAAATGTTGCAGAACTGGGGGTGGAGCACACGCACAACCAAAGAAAACCAATGTAAAAAAAAAAAGAGAAAAAATAGGCAGAAGCCAGCCGACGTCAACGAATGGGCGGAGCCAGCCAACGTTCCAACAAGTGGAACTCCATCCCCCCGCGTTCCCCCTCAATCCCACCACTGGGCGGGGCAGAGGTGGGATCGGGGGTGACCTTTGCCACCAGATCCAGACCTCCGTGCCAGGCTGCATGGAGGCCCTCGCGCCTGTGCAGACACACATTAGGGGTCCCCTGGCATTCCCAGGGGAAGGGGATGAACATTGCCTTCCTCTGGGGAACCTCTGGTGGCTGCCTGGCTGCTGTATGATGCAAAAGTAGCTGTTTGCTATTGCTGTGCCCGCAGTGACCAGGCAGCTCAGGATTGGGCTGCAAATGAGTTCTTGATCTGGGGTTTATTTCAATTGAAGAATAAGCACAGAGCCAACCCAAGACCACCTGAGGTAGCATGCCAATGCCACCCCCCTTACCCAATGATGTGCCAGCCTCTGTTCCTCCCCCTCTAATGCTCTAGCTCAGCACTTTCCTTCTCCCCATTCCCTCTCTGTCCCCCTCTTCCTTTCCAAATTCAGAGAGTATAAGGAGGAGAGGGAGGAGCAGTGGCAAGTGGCACTGGGGCAAGGCCCCCACTAATCTGCTGCTTTCAACTGGCAAAGTCAGCCTTAAACCATTGCGGCCAATGTCGTAACCTTGGGTCCTGCACTCTGGTGGGGCCTCACACCAGCACAGCAAGCATATAGCCTGCCTCTGCAGCTGGGATATCTATGAACTTTAAGTAACGTAAAACCTTTATTGACATACACAATGAACTGTAAATCAGTGAAGCAAGCAGACCATCTTTACCTTGGGCCCTTCCACCTACCCCGCCTCTGAACTGCCCAAAATGGGCCTCCTGGAAGCAGCTGCTGGTGACACCATCATGTCACCACCAACTATTTCCCGGTACTGCACATGGCACCACAAGTTATTTTCTTGGTGAGTGGGGGCCACGTGGGAAGGTTGGGGCCCCCCATGGGAATACCCCTCATTGGGCCTGCTGCTCCTGGAGCCAGTGATGGTAAGGGGGCCCACGGTGGAGGGTGGGGGACCCACAGGAATGCCCCACATTAGGTCTGCCACTCCTGGAGCTGGCCCAGGCAAGGGGATCCCTGTGGAGAGTATGGGGCCCCATGGGAATACTCCACATTGGTCCTGCCAACTGGTTTCATGGATGGGCATGGCCTGAGGAAACACAGGAGATATGAGGTAGGTCTGCAGACTGAATTCCCCATTATGTCACAAAGCGGCGAGAAACAACCGTTTTCGGGGCAGATTCTGTAGGGTCTGGACAACATCCTATACAGTCTGGTGTCTGGAGACTGGGATAAGGCAGCAGTGTTTGAAATCAACCTTCACCTTGAACGTTCTTAATGCTTTATTAATTTAGTTTCTTCCCCAGGATAACCAGTTATTGCCAATGACCTTTCCTTACAAATGTTGTCTTTCCCTACAGTCTCCAGAGTAACATTTTGCTTTCCCACCACCAGCCGCCGTGTGCAAAGACAGACATTTCATTGCCCAAAGAGCAAATGCTTAATTTATTATTCACCCGTCTCTAGGGTTCAGTGTCACTCTGAGTTAGCAGACTTTTCCGTGTAGTCGTGTCACACACTGCGGTTTAACATGCGTGCAAGCAGAAGAAACGAAGCGTAGAGCAAGGCCATTGATATTGTACATGAACATTTTTGCGTTCCACTCTTTCATACCTGGAAATGAACTACAATCCTACCACAGTTATGCTCCTAATAAGATTAATAAGGCTTAATGCTTGCATTATTTTCTCCCCCTTCTTTCGAAGGTTTCTATAAACCGTTATTAATAATTTGCACCTTGGACTGGACAATGAATTATGATATGCATAATTATGATATGAATTCTATGATATAATATCATGGTCAGTGTTATAAGGAGCTAATTATGACCTAAGAGCCAGAAAGATTAACGTGCGTAAACTTTCTATTCCAGAAGACTACGAACCATCTTTAGCTTAGTTTAGAAGGCAAATGCCATATATGACACCTTGCCATTAGTTCTCTAGCTGCTGACTGTACACAAGACTGATGTCCTTTGCTGATAAACTAACAGTGCAATCTTACCTGGGGATGGGCCAGCACAAGTCTCCTGTGCCAGCCCAGGAGTGTTGCAAATGCACCATAAAGCGCATTTGCAACGGCTCGGGAGGAGGCTGAGCCAGTGCATGGACATGCGCTGACTCAGTGGGGCCGGTTTCAGGGCCCATATCACCCAGAACACATAAGGAAGTGCTAGCCGGCACTGGCTGACAGATTGGGGTGCAGGGAGGCAGGCCCATGGACAGACTGACCCAGAGAGGGGGGTGGGACCAGCCTCTGGCATATAGACTGAATCCTCGCCCCCAGTTCTGGCCTGGTTGGCCTTCACAGGCCTCTCAGAGTTGCATCAGTGATGTCACTGGTGCAGCTCCGAGTAGCCCCATACGGAGCTTTACTTTACTCCTGGAGCTGGAGCTTTACTCGGGGTAAGGAGACATACTGTAAGTCCCCTTACTCCAAGTTGTACCACAGCTGCCTCCTAACTGGGGCTGGATGAGGCACAGGCCAGCAGGCCCCGGGTTAACATTGCGCTGTAAGTTTCTCAGGGCTTGATTCAGCCAAAGCTAAACACGCTGAAGTCAATGGAAGAGAAATCTGTGTGGCTAGTTTGCCCACTGGAACTTTAAAGTATTTAACTTCATTTCCAATCTTTTTATTAATAACTCTTCAATGCTGGTCAACCATAATGGTCCATAAAGTGGTTGAAAATTAAAATAAGGGCAACAGTTAATTTAAAATTGTAAGTAATGTCCCTTTTATGGATCACTGCCTTGTCGTGGCAAAGGGGCTTGAGTAGCTCAATGAAGCTGTGAGCTATGCCATGTAGGGTTACCCAAGATGGACAGGTCATAGTAGAGTTCTGACTAAACGTGATCCGCTAGAGAAGAAAATGGCAACCCACCCCAGTACCCTTGCCAAGAAAACCTCATGGATTACAGTACTAAAAGGCTAAACGATATGATGCTGGAAGATGAGCCCCTCAGGTCGGAAGGCATCCATTATGCTACTGGGGAAGAGCAGAACACGAGTACCAATAGCTCCAGAAAGAGTGAAGTAGCTGGGCCAAAACCATAAGGAAGCTCAGCTGTGGATGTGTCTGGAAGTGAAAGGAAAGTGCGATGCTGCAAAGAACAATACTGCATAGGAACCTGGAATGTCAGATCTATGAATCAAGGTAAGCTAGATGTGGTCAAATGCAAGATAAGATGTCAAGACTGAACATCGACATCATGGGAGTTAGTGAACTAAAATGGACAGGAATGGGAAAATTTAATTCAGATGACAATTATATCTGCTACTGTGGGCAGGAATCCCTTAGAAGAAATGGAGTAGCCTTCACAGTGAACAAGAGAGTGAGAACAGCAGTACTGGGGTATAACCTCAAAAATGATAGAATGATTTCCATTCAGATCCAAGGCAAACCTTCAACATCACAGTAGTCGAAGTCTACGCACCAACCACTGATGGTTGACCGTTTCTATGAAGACCTACAACACCTTCTAGAATTAACACCAAAAAAAGATGTCCTACTTATCACAGGGGATTGGAATGCTAAAGTAGGCAGTCAAGAGGTAATAGGAATAACAGGCAAGTTTGGTCTTGGAGTACAAAATGAAGCAGGGCAAAGATTGATACAGTTTTGTCAGGAGAACACATTAGTCATAGCAAACACCCTTTTCCAGCAACACAAGCGGCAACTCTACACATGGACTTCACCAGATGGTCTACATCGAAATAAGGTTGATTACATTCTTTGCAGTCAAAGGTGAAGAAGTTCTATAGAGGCAGTAAAAACAAGACCTGGAGCTGACTGTGGCTCAGATCACAAGCTTCTTATTGCATAATTCAGGCTTAAACTTAAAAAGTAGGGAAAACCACTAGGCCCTACACGTATGACCTAAATCAGATCCCATATGAATATACTGGATGACTCACAAGCTGGAATCAAGATTGCTGGGAGAAATATCAACAACCTCAGATACGCAGACGATACCACTCTAATGGCAGAAAGTGAGGAAGACCTAAAGAACCTTCTGATGAGGGTGAAAGAGGAAAGTGACAAAATTGGCTTGAAGCTAAACAGTAAAAAAACTAAGATCATGGCAACCACTCCCATCACTTCCTGGGAAACTGAAGGGGAAGACATGAAAGCAGTGCAGAGTTTATTTTCCTAGGCTCCAAGATCACCACAGATTGTGATTGCAACTATGAAATTAAAAGATGTTTGCTTCTTGGGAGAAAAGCTATGGCGAACCTAGACAACTTAATAAAAAGTCACCCTGCCAACAAAGGTTTGCATAGTCAAAGCTATGGATTTCCCAGTTAAGTAGTAATGTATGGCTGTGAGAGCTGGACCATAAGGAAGACGGACTGCCGAAGAATAGATGCTTTTGAATTATGGTGCTGGAGAAGACTCTTGAGAGTCCCCTGGACTGCAAGGAGATCCAATCGGTCAATCCTACAGGAAGTCAAGCCTGATTGCTCCCTGGAAGGACAAATTCTGAAGCTGAAGCTCAAGTACTTTGGCCACCTCATGAGAAGAGAGGACTCTTTAGAAAAGACCCTCGTGCTGGGAAAGATTGAAGGCAAAAGGAGAAGGGGCAGCAGAGGATGAGATGGTTAGATAGTGTCACTGAAGCAATGAACATGAAATTGGGCGAACTCTGGAAGGTAGTGGAGGACAGGGAGGCCTGGCGTGCTGTGGTCCATGGGGTCGGGAAGAGTTGGGCACGACTTAGCAACTGAACAACAACAAGTAATGTAATGATTGGGTGCAGGAGAGTCCTTTGCTGGCTCTTCTCTCATTTTATCTGCCCCTGTGCCAGGACCAAAATCAGCAGCCACTGGTGCCAACACCAGGACAAAGTCAGGCAGAGAGAGAGAGAAAGAGAGAGGGAGAGGAAACTTCCCTCCCAATTATCGAACATGGAGAATTCTCCTAAAGCCTAACCAATAGCATGTGGCCAAGGTTCAAGGAGAACTGGGACAAGGTATTGCCTGAGTTCAACCAACCACAGGCAGCTAAACTTTAGAAGTGTTTATTAACAAAAATGGGGGAGAGTGTGCAATACAAGGAGGAAAGAAAAAGTAGGTTCAGAAAATGTCAACCGAAATGCTCCCACATCATTGCAGACATCCCAGAAGAAGGGAGGCAGGACTTGCTTCCTTGTTCTGCCCCACTCTATTTCAAAACAAAGAGCAAAAGAACAAAGACCGAAAGGACAAATGATGACTAGCAGCCCAATCCAACTGGGCTGCCCCGCTGGTGGAACAAGCGTTCTGCCAGCGCAGTCTTACAGCAATCATAAAAAAACACACCAACAGCAGGCCAATGGATCCCCCTGGACCCACCAAGGCAGGTAATTTGGTGGGGGAGGTGGGACATGGTGGAGGGCAGGATGGGGCAGGGAGGGTGGAATGTGGTGACAAAGGGGGAGGGGCAGAATTAGAGGCACAGTGAAAAGCAAAAATAATTCCCTAACGCATCTAAATTTCATGGTTCCCTACCTATATTTACTCCAGTAGCAGCTTGAGGGATTCACTACACCTCTGATTTCCATGCAAAATTAAATAGACATGTATTTGCTCCCTTTGAAAAGTAAGAGAGGGGGTGTGACTACCTGATCTTAAAATTTCACATTTGGAGGCCATCACATAAAGGACCCTGCTTCCAATTGATGCCACCCTAAATGCTTTATTTTAGGCCTAAGTATAGATTCTAATGTCTAGAGGAAGATTCAAACAGAAGAAGGTGCTATCTGAAATATTCAGAAAATTTCACTTGATCATGGCCAATTAGCCTGTAAAATGAATCCTGTAAAAAAAAAATCAATGAAAGAGTATCACGCAGAGAAATGTTTGTGCCATATCTAGGAGAGGAGTTAAATTCCATGTGCAAATTCAGATCACGCAATCCAGATTCAAATTTTAAAAAGGGTCTGCTACCTGATCTAGACTGCTAAATGCATGTATGGAAAGGTTTTTTTCAGGCTTATACATCTTCCATTCTCAACCTTCCCCCACCCCAACAGTCCCTTAGGAGTTGTTCTCAGGTTCCAGGGCTGCCCCCCACACACACACACACAGATACAACACAAACAGATAAACATGAAATCATTTATTATTGAACACCAAGAAAGCTTGGGCATTCCAACATACTGGACAAGCCCAGGGGGCCTTATTATGGCTCTCATTGAGAATGGTTGCTGTACATATTGCATTGCTCATAGGGTGCTTCTGTTTCCATAGCTGGAAAAAGACAAGAAAATAGCTGTATACTATGGCTTGGCAGAAACAAAGGTTTCCTTTTAAGAAAACCATTGTAAGGACAAAATACAAACACACACTATCATCGACCAGCTTTGCATAATGGAAAATGGTGCAGTGGTTCCTGGAGAGCTCTATCAGCAATCAGCAACAGGAAGAGTTACTAAAAGGAAAAGCAAATCACAGGGACATATTGCATTGCTCAGGCCTTTAGCTTGGACGGAAAATGGAAAAAACAACAACACTTATCCTTTCTCCGTTTCATTATCCATGATGTCAAAATTACCACCACAAATAAAAGCAGGTGAGCACTAGCTTAGATCACTTGCACCCCTACCTTATGGGCTAAAAGCACTGGTGGAACAGGCGTTCTTTATCGCATGTTTGGGACAGGCCAGCCCAGGCCAGCCCAGTGCAGCAGTCACTGAGCCAGTGCAAGCTAGGAGTGTTAAGCCAAAAGGACTGTCTCCCCCTAGGAGCCTGCCCATGCTCTGTCATCTGGAGAGATGATCTTGCATTCATTGCCACCTTCTGATGCAGCTGGCACATGCATGGGAGCGGGCCTTCTCTGTGGCAGAATCCAGGATGTGGAACTCTCTTCCCCGGGAGATCCAGCATGCTTCCTCAATACATCCTGTGATCAGCTGTAGAGCTATCTGTTTAGGTTAGCTTTTAAATGGGCAGCCCAATCCTAACTTGCACCGGAACAGACAGGCCAGCCGACCTGCACTACATCCACCCAGGTTTGGGGCTGGCTGCTGCTTGGTGCAAGGGAAGGGGAAGTTATTCTCCTTACCCGGTGGCAAGCAGCAACCCACCCTCCAAAACTGGGACTATTTGGATCTGTGCCAGCAAAATTGTTGGCACAAATCTGAGCAGCCCATATCAGGGCTGACTAGGCCGGGGAAGGAGGTTAGGATCTGGCCTAATTGCCCGATCCTGGCTCCACCCCCTCCTTGGGTCAGCCCACCCATGAGTCCACCCTGTTATGTCTCTCCCCCCCCCGCCCTCCCTCTGCCCTCCCCAATCCCCTATACCAGCCAAACCCGGCTGGCCTTACCAGCTGCCATATCCTGGCAGAGGCAGCCTGGCACATGTCCTCATATCAAGCTAGCCTGCTCTGGAGTGGCGCAGACATACCTGATGGTACATTTGTACCACTCCTAGGCTGGTGCAAGTGACATGCACTGGCCTATCTACTAGATATGATTGTGCTCTGAATTGGCAGCTCATGGGATTTTCTGGATAACCTGTTTTAACTCTGATTTTAATTGTACTTTTTAAACTGATTGTTGCAGGACACTTTGGATACCGGCAGAAAAGTAGGGTATAAATATTTTAAATGAATAAACACACGCCCCAAGTGGCTTCTGTAATCAAATCACAGAATGTGTGCAAGGGACGAGAGTGAGAATAAATCTCCACAGCTTCTCTGTCCTCACATTCACTGAAGCTGCATTCAGATACAGCCTTCAATATCAGCAAGTCTGCTTTCCTCTGGGGATATCTTCCCAATCATGATTACAAGTAAGGCTGTGACAAGCAGCAGCCTCCAGCTGGAACTGGCTATGAAAATATCTCCTGAAGAATTGCCACTAGGAGCACAAATCTATCCCATGAGGCCTCTGAACTGATTGTTCGTACAGGAAGAGATGAAGGCAGATTTTCAGGAATAGGTGTAGGATAGCAAGCTGTGCCAGTAACATACAAATATGTGCAGTCACATTGAAAAGTAGCAAACTCGATGTAAGGGGTTATCAAAAAAAGGGAGCAAAAACAAAACAGCACATATTATAACAGTATTATGTAAGTAAACCTTTCATGCAGTCATATAAGAGCCCTGCTGGATCTAGCCAATGGCCCATCTAGTCCAGCTTCCTGTATCTCACAGTGGCCCACCAGATGCCTATAGCCTGCAATGGACTTTTCCTCCAGAAATCTGTACAATTCCCTTTTAAAAGGCACCCAGGCCAGACACCATCACCACCTCATGTGGCAAGGAGTTCCACAGATTAATTATCTTCTGGGTAAAAAAGTACTTCCTTTTATCTGTTTTAACTCTCCCAACCCTCAGTTTTAGCAGATGCCCCCTGGTTCTGGTGTTCTGAGAGAGGGAAAAGAACATCCCTCTATCAACTCTATCCCTTCCATGCATAATTTTGTACGTCTCAATCATGTCCCCCCTCAGATGCCTTTTTTCTAAAGAGTCCCAAACGCTGCAGCTTTTCTTCATAAGGGAGGTACCTCAGCCCAGTAATCCCACATTTAGGATATCATACACGGCTTTGAGCCTCCCTGTTTGAAAAGGATATTTTACAGCTAGAAAAGGACAGATAAGGTAATCAAAGAGTTAGAGCATTTTGCTTACATGAAAAGCAGTGCGTTTCTGTAAATAAGTAGGTGAAGAGATGGTTTCATTTCAAATTAGCCCAGAATTAATCACGGTATTCAGTGGGGCTGACTCCCAGGAAAGTATGTATAGGATTGCTGCTGAAGAGAAATGGGTTGGTTTTAGGTCCACTTAACCCAAGACTGGCATCCCCATCACAGATCAAGCACTTGTGAAAGGCAAAAATAATTGGGAATTTTATATTTAGAAAAAGAGGGATACGGTAATTATGTAGTGAAAATCAAACGTGTGTGTGTGTGTGTGTGTGTGTGTGTGTTCTCACTCACTCACTCACTCACTCACCTCACACAAAGTCACTTAATGAATGAGATTCCAGACAGGTAAAAGAAAATTCTACTGCAACACTGCCTACTGTACTTAACTTATAGAATGTACTACCACTACATGACTTTAAAAAGGATTACCCAAATTTGCGGAGAATAAGGCGGCAATCCTATACATACTTTCCTGGGAGTCAGCCCCACTGAATTCAAGAAGACTTACTTCTGAGTAGACATGCATAGGGTTGTACTGTAACCAGGGGCGGATCTCTTTGAAAGGGCGCCCATGGCGCCCAATGAAAACGCGCCCCTAGGGGCACGCAACGTCATGACGTCATATCGTGACGTCATGACATAGCCCCGCCCCTTTTAAGAGGCGCGTTCTTTCTGTTCGCTAATGCCAGCTGGGGTGCATTAGCCGGCATTAGCGAACAGAATGCGCCGCCGCCCAGCGCCCCGCCCCTCTTGAAAAGCGGGAGGGGGCGCTGGGTGGCAGCGCATTCTCCTCGCTCCGGCTGGCTCTTTAAGGCCAGTCGGAGCGAGGAGAATGGGGCACAGGGTCTGGGTGGGAGCGGGCGGGCCGTGGGCACCATTTTGGGGGGTCAGGCGCCATGTGAACGGCGCCCCCCCACAAAATGGCGCCCATGGCTCGTGCCACCCCCTGCCACACCCTAGAAACGCCTCTGACTGTAACTCTATGATAGTTAAATGAAACTGCTTTGTAATCAAGTGGTATCCTTCTAATGCCTGCTGCTGTGCATAAACAGGGATATCCATCACCTTCATTATCTGCTTGTCAGCTTCTTGAGGCATTTGGCCCACCACTGCTTGATTCAGCATGGTAGTTTTTATGTTTGACCAAAGGGGAAGGCGAAATGGCACTAGCCCAAATACAGTCGACCATTTACTGTGGTAATTTACCATGGTCACAAGCACCACTTGTTAATCAGTAATTTCTATGTGGGCCCTTTTTTTACCTCATGTACAAAATAGCTCCTTCCTGTACCACTCAATAAAATGGGAAGCCTGCCATCATGTGGGATGTATCCTTGCCATAGTTTCTTGCTTAACTAACATTGCCAAAAAAAAACACCCAAAACCCTGGAAACATGGAAAGGAGCCACAATGTGGACTCCTCTAATACAACCAGGAATTTCTGCCATTTCTAGAGTAAGAAACACGCACACCTAACATGTGTGAGAAGAATATGAGTATGCCAAAGTACAAAAAAAACATGTTTTTGGAGAAAGGAAGGCAGGCTACAAATCTATGTGCATTTTGGGGGGGGGGAATATGTCCCACTGAAGATACTTCAAAGTAGACATGCAAAGTAGACATACAGACGGCTGGCACAGTGAAGAATAAGAAAGAACCAAGCAGCTTAGAGTAGAGCTGTTTGGGAGCTTTTAAAGGCAAGTTTATTGCACATTATTGTAGAGGGGGGAAAACACCAAAAAAAGGATTGGCCGCTTTTGCTTTGAACCAAAAATAAGGATAGGTAGGCGGTCAGGATTCCAGTTATCCCAAAGCATTTTCCACTTAGCATAACTTTCTGTTCTTGCTGTCTTGTCTATTCAAGCCAAAATTTCCAATTTCACTACTCAAATGTTGAATGTGAAATGCTAGATTAGATACCCAATTTGAATTCCAAATGTGAAATTCAGCCTGCAAATCTTGGTTGCCTTGAAGGTATCACACATGAAACTGCATAATAAGGCATCAGTTGTTAAATGCTAAATACTTGTGCTAAATACTTGTGTACAGTTGTTAAATGCTAAATAATACATGTTCACTTCCAAATACTTGTGTGTGAGAGAGAGAGAGCTGCCCATTGCTCTTGAAAGGGGAATTTGCCCTCTATATTACTCTGTGAACAGAAGACAGCGTTGAAGGGAGTTTAAGGTATTCAGCATGCTGAGTAATTGTTGGTATGAAAACAGCTTGATTTTTTTTTTATATCCCAGCAAAGGAAAGAAATGTGTCTGCGGGATTGAGCTGATCCTTTCCGACTGCTGAAGCAGCAGAAGCTCCTGTACTGATAAAAATCTCTGAAGGGGGGAGAGACAGATCAAGCCCAGAGCCGCATAAGCGGATCCCATGCACCTTGTCAGGCAGTCAGGCAACCAATCACATTCCTGTGTTGGTTCTTCGGTTAATAGATATTAACAGATAGTGCCTGGGACCCTTTTGCTCTTCCTCACCCCCTTGGCAAAAAAGGCCAAGTACAGCCTTTCCCGCTCCCAATCATCGATGCTTGCTGCCAACCATCCCTCACCGCGCCCAATGGCACTGTGGTCCACCTGCGCTCTAGAGCCGTCGACTCAGGGCTCCTTTTCATAAGCTCCAGGACAAGATCGCTTTCGGAGCTCCCCAGGCTTTTTGCTTGCTTTGCTCGTTCACTCTGAACGCGGTTGTGTTCCACCTCTTGAAACACCAGCCGGCCCTAGGGACGGGCAACAATTCAGGAAGGGGAGGGGAGAGCAGCAGCCTTTCCCCTGTTTCCCCGACGAGCTTCTTCAGACGTCTGTCTTTATTGTTTCAAAGAAGGCGAGATGATAGAGAAAACATTGAGTCATCAGCCACCTGGGCGAGGCGTACAGACCACTCTTAGCCACGTTTGCCCCATTTGGGGGGGGGGGGAGGCTTCAGTCTGCAATCCAGGAGACCACACTCGTGTTTACAACAAGCATTGCAACAAGCAAGACTAGAATTTCAAGGGTGGAAAGGACACAGAAGAACCTCAGTCTAGGCCGGGAACGCATTTAAAACTGGTTTCAGCGTGTCGCTTAGAACCCAGGATACACATACTGTACCTATGCCCGCAATCCACTGCAACCGCACGCGCACACTTGCCTCCAACGGAGCTGCTGCAAATTCACTACAGACAGGAGGCGCCGCTTTTGCTTGTGAGCCGTGCACTGCCGAGCTATGCGTTTGCACCAGAGTCCGAGAGCAGTTTCATACTGTGTCAACGGCCGAGCACATGCTTCGCAAGCCGAAGGTCTTAGGCTCCCCAATCCTTGGCATCTCCAAGTAAAAAAGATCTTCGGTGACGCTGGATGAGGAAGATCGGGGTCGGCCCATCCATGAGGCCAACTGACACAGAGGCCTCAGGGAGACGAGTGGCTGGAGTGACCACCTCCATCTGCCCATCTAACAACTGCCTGGATTGGGAAAGGAAGACGGAAGTACGTCTCCATGCTCCTTTCCTTCTCCTCTACACTTCTGCTTCTAGTCCACCCCTTTTCTTTTCCAATGCAAAGAGTGGGAGGAGCAGGGGCTGGAGTGGGGGGGGGGGCTTGATGTGCATTTGGCCTACCAGGAACTACTCGGCCAGTCTAGGAAAAGACCCTTTACTTGCCCGAGACCCTGGGATGATACCGCCAGCCAGGGCTTACCGAAATAGGCCAGACAAGCCCGGGATTTGCCTCAGCGGAAGGCAGCGTCCTGCACAAGCCACGTGGAGAAGGCGCAGGAGGCAAGCATTGGAAGGATTGCACTAGCCACGCCCCCCAAAGCAGAGCCGGGACACTTTCCGCCCTTGTGATAGGCTGCCCCTTCACGTGCACGCTGCCGGTCGCGCGCTTTTGCTCAATCTTCTAGTGTTATTAAAAAAAAAAAAAGAGTTTTGCAGAGTAAGGCTGGGACGATATTCTGCGCCCAGAAACAACTACTGCTTATGTCTTGGTTTTCCATTCCTCCCACCCTCACTGAATCCACAGGCCACTTAAAGCCAATGACACGACCAGTTGACACGAGGCTCGGGGTCAGGCTGCGTTCCCGTCCTCCAGCTTTTCAGGGGAGAATGCCAAAGGAACACCCCGCGCCGTTATATCAGACGGGGCCGACCCCGCCTTGTTTCGCGTTTCCTCGCCGTTGTCCTTCCTTCTTCACGTCTGACTGAGCTAGTTCCCCACCAGGTTCTTCTTCTGTTGCTGCTGCGCCAGCGCTGCCATCTCACACTTGTTAAAAAAAACATCCTTCCCATCCCCAGCATGTTGCTGATGATTCGGTGCTAAAAATGACAGCTGCGTGCATCAAAATAACTTGTTACAATGAAGCGAGCTCAGGGAAAGGGGGCGGAGAGGGGTAGAAGACGCGCAATGTGTGTGCGCGCTCGGGGTGGGGGGATCTTTGCAGTTACAAGGCGGTAGCGGGATCCACGCAACCGACCTTTGGCTCTCCGCCTGGCCGCGATGGGAAGGGAGATGTGCCGATGGGGGAAAGCGATGATTCATACGATTAGTGAGAGATAAGCGTGCGCCCGCGGCCCCCACCCGCTTCCTTGTCGTCTTCCTGGGGCTGCATTTCGGACGGATTCGACGAGAGACCTTGCGGCTGAAGGAAACTTTGGCGCCTCCTTTTGGGCGCCAGCGACTTTGACAGGGTGAAATTCGAAATTCACACCTCAAGCGACGCGCGCGGGGCTGGGGGAGGACCTGCCCCTGTGCGGGGGGGGGGGATGAGGGCCACTTCCTTCTTCGCACTTGCCCTCGAGGCGGGCACGTTGATGTTTTGGTTCTCCACCTTTCTAGCGCTTTGGTGGGTTGTCTCCGTGCACGCGTCGCTGGGGATGGACGGCGCGGGTTGAAGTGCCACGCGCCCCGGTGCGGGCGGGCGGACTGGCAAGCGCGAGAAAGGCGGTACTTGCAGTAGAGTGCCGAGGGAGCGCACTCTGCTGCTCTGCCCACGGGCCAGCCCGGCCCCTCCCAGCGCGTCAGGCTCGCTTTTGCCCCTGCTCGAGCTTGAACTTGCTGCCATCAATAATTCATCGGCTCCCAGCAGTGGCGGCGGCGAAGAGCGGGAGAGCAGCAGCAGCTTCAATAAGAGCGAGGCAGGCAGCAGGGCGGGGAGCGACAGCGTGCGCGCGAGCCGTGCTTGCCGGTTGCTGCCTGCCCGCAGAGAGGAGGAGGCGGCGGCAGCAGCAGCAACAGCGGCGCATTCGGAGAACTCCTCTCTCGCCACCGTCACCATCATTATGTCCCCGCAGCGCGCGGCGGCCGCCTCCCCGGCAAAGGCCGCCGGCGCCGAGGAGGACACGGGAGGATGAGGACAGGAGGGAGGCGAAGGAGGAGGAGGAGGAGGCGCAGGCGGTGGGAGGCGGAGGAGGCGAGGCAGGGAGGAGGAGGCGCAGGCGGCGGAGGAGACGCGGAGGATGAAGTGGAGTGTCCGGGGAGCCTGCGCCGCGCTCTCCAGCTGCCTCCTGCTCGCCTGCGCGCTGAGCGCCGCCGCCGTGGGCCTCAAGTGCTTCTCGCTGGGCTCCGAACTCAAGGGGGAGCCCTTCCGCCTTGGCACCGCCGCCGGCGCCTTCTACTCGGGGCTGTTGCTGGCCGCCGGCCTCTCGCTGCTGGGCTCCGCGCTCTTCTGCTGCCGCCAGCCCGACGAACTCGCCGCCGCCCCGCCCGGCGAGGGCGCAGGCGGAGCGCCCCACCACGGGCGCGTGGGGACCGAGGTGGCGGCCGTGCCGGTGACCGGCGACTCTCAGCAGCAGCCCCAGCCGTCGCCCAAGGCGCCCCCGGGCGGACGGCAGAACTTCCTGCTGCTGGGGGTGCTGGTTTTCATGCTGGGAGTGCTGAGCGCCTTCGCCGGGGCCGTCATCGACGGCGATACGGTGTCGCTGGTGGAGAAGAAATACTCGCACTACTGCCTCCTGCAGGCCGGAGCGGGGGGAGGAGCGGCGGCGGCCCGGGGGAGGTCTGCGGCGGGCTCGGAAGGGTCGACTGCGCTGCGCTGTCAAAAGCTGCGGGACTATCAGCGTGGCTTGGTCATCTCCACCATCTTCAACGCCCTCGAGTGCCTCCTGGGGCTTCTCAACCTGCTGCTCGTCAAGAACTACAAGGCTGCCCAGCAGCGAGGGCTGCGCCACCGGCGTCGTCGGAGGCACGATCACCACCTTGGGGGTGGCCGCCGGAGAAGGCGCAGGGGACCAGGCGTCGTTGGCGGTGGCGGGTCCGGCGGTGGGCGACGGCCTCAGCGCCAGAGCCAAGGCTCCATCTTCTCCAGCGAGGACCCCGATCTGTCCCCAGGGGGCGACTGCTCCTTCCAGGCCGTCTCCTACATCAACGTCGGTGTCTTCCACGTGTTCGACGAGGCTGGTGTGGAGGTGCACTGTGGAGGGCATCCTTCTATCGAGTTGCCTGGCTATTCGCCCATGGACCCCGATCTCCAGGTATCCTATCCCTATTGCTACCCGCTGCCCAACGAGCAGCCTCCTGCTTACGAGGAGATCTACCCCAGGGAGCCCTGTGCCAACCGTGTCTAGGGGCAGGCCAGAGCCTCTTGGGAATATGCACTGACAATCAGCCAGCTGGACTGAAAGGGGCAGAAGGTGAACTTGGCCAAATGGGGCAAGGCACAAACACTTTATTGGCAGGACCAGTAGCACAAGGTGAGGCCAAAATCATGGACAATACAGACTCCAAGAATCCATCAAAAGAGGCAGATGTTAGTGAGATACCAAGCTGGTGTATATCCCTTGTCTGGATCTGGTGGCAAGTTGAAACATTGGTCAAAACTGCGTTGGCTTCATTTTTATGAGGATCAGGCACACTTTCCCTTCATCATCTCTTTGATGGAGAAGTCTTGAACAGAGTTTGAGAAAGTTGCCAGTGTTTGCCACCTGTTGGGGCTACTTCAATATGATCTTATCAAGATTTCTCTTTCCCCTGCTCCCTTTGGTTCTATTCACTAAAATCTATAGCTGTCTGCTAGAGGTATAAGCAAAATGCATTTCCTCTGGTGTTCCTTAAGGACGGCTGGAGCTACCTAGGGATGATGCTCTTAGTACCTTTTCATTTAATCATTATGGTCTGGTGGAATCTTCCATCTGTCTCTTCTTCAGTATTGGTTGTGAACATCAGGGTTGGTTCTCACGGTCATATTTGACTTGGGGCTTTTTATGTTTTTGTTTTCATGAATCAGCCTGTTCCCCTCCCCGCATCATATGAATCTTCATGATAACCTCAGCTTTAAGAGTGCAAAATTGTGATGTGGAGAGAACCAGCTAGAGCGACAACAAAAAGATGTAAGAAAGCAGCTTTATCAAGCAAATATATTTCTAACCATGAAGAGAGATTGAGAGCAGTTTTCAACAAAGCCTCTTCTGTTTACAGTATTCCTGGAAGATTCTGTGTTAAGTTTAAAATTTAGTGAGAGTTAAAACCATTGTTGGTCTTGTAAGATGCACATGATAAACCTGCACTTTCAAAAGGAGAAAAATAATCAAACAGCAACATTTTTGTACACTAATGTGCCTGCTTTTTGTTGATAATTTCTTACTGTAAAAGCTTTCAAGAAGTCTATAGTGAAAAATGTTTGGTAAAGTCATTGCAATTTAAATCAGCTCCTTTACTAAAATAGAATTGCTATATGGAATAGAAAGAAAGTCCAAATGTCTCATACATTCCTTTTTGTAAACTGGTTCTGTGTTTTTAATGCAAAGCAGGGCTTATATTTATTTTTTATTTTGTTTTAAAACAACTTATTCCTATTTTATACAAGTACAGCCAGTTACTCTTGTAAGTAGTTTCATTTTAGTGTTATCAATTAATCAATCTGAAAAGCTTGAATATTAACTTTTTATTTACATATAGAGATATATATACATATATATGCTTTAAGCAGCCTTAACAAATGGTCACAATTTTCAGTGGAGTTGCCAAAAACTCATTTGAAGTATGTTTATAAAACCATATTCAGTATCCATTTGAACTAGAAGACTCAACAAGTGAAGGTTGAAAGTAATAATGAACAAAATTACTCAGATCGTAGTGACTAAGAGCGCAATCCTAACCAACTTTCCAGCACCAGGTAAGAGCAAAGCAGCAAACATTCCCTTACCTTGAGGAAGTGTCTGTGATTGCCCCCCAATTGCAGGATGCAGCACATGCCCTTCAGGCACAGCTATATCAGTTCTGGAAAGTTGGTTAGGATTGCTCCCTAAAGCCTTTCAGATATATATTTTAGAAGTTTGACCAAAAATGCCCTAATAACGGCCTAACCAAATGCAATGTAGTGGATCTGTGATTGGATATCACGGTTTAGTTTCTTTTTTCATTATTTTAAAACAGGTACTTGGTGCGCCAAATTTTACTGGAACTGGGGAAGATAATGTTTAACCTTCCCCCCATCCTCCCCTCCCAGCACCATTGCGTTAATGAAACTTGGAGCCTCCTGCACCTGTTCTACAGTTTTTGTTTGAAACAGTGCAATGTAAATCTCCTTCATCACATGTGATTTAGCGCTAAATCTAATCTGCTAAAAAGTATCAGTGAATCAGATAGCCCAGGCAAGGAGGATTCACTTTGGAATACTGGTTTTTTTTAAAGACAGTTTTAATTTAGAAGTATTTAAAAAGATGAGAGAGCCACATTTCAGTCCGTAACATTCATTTATTATTCTAATATGTAGTAAATCAGAATTTCAGTAAAAAGGCAACCTCTTTGTTAAGCATCTTGAACAGAGATCTGTCCTTTGCTCATGTTGCATTCTAAAGCGCTATGTACCTTGATAGCGCTATATAATATTATAACTACCAGTACTATTTTATGTTGGAGCCTGCTGTTGAATGCGAGTGCTGTCTATAGAGACAATGTTAAAGGAAAACAGTTTGTCCTATTTTTGCGATGTACAGAATATTATTTTTTAATTAAGGAGCTGAACAAAGTAAATTTTCAGCCTTAGAGTAAAAAAAAATCAACCCAACAGCGGTGAAAGCCTCTCTGCACTATTTTGTTATCTGAAGTTGTTTTGACTTGCACACTTTGTATAAACTTAAAATGCAAAATGCCTTAGAACATTTAAAAACAGATTTAAAACTATATCTTTATGAACTCAACATCAAATCTTTAACCTAGATGACTGGATCACAAGCACCTAATCCAGTTTGCTGAGTAGCTTCAAATTTTTAGAAGGCTAGAACTACAGTTCTTCTTCATAATAGGGTAAAATTCTCTCCCTGCAGAGAGCAAGCACAATCAGAGGCAGATCTAAGGGAGGGCAAAGCTCTAAGTTTTGCAAGAAGCCTTACCTTGCAGTGGAAATCACTCCTCTCCTGCACTGTTTTAGCCAATCCTCACAGGGAACAGCAACATCTTGGCATTGCTTACTGGCTACAGCAGCAAGGGAGAGGAGGGATTTACATGACAGGGTAAGGCTTCTTGCAACACTTAGAGCTTTGCCCTCCCTGTAGATCCGCCTCTGAGCACAATGCGTACCTAATACAGAAGACCTAGTTTAAAGTGGTGCTCCTTTTTCTGGCTCTCCATTGGTACGGATTCCATCTCTGAGAATTCTCAGAGTCCTAGGGCCCATCCTACAAAAACATCTCCAGTAAAAGACCTCCTTGAAATGAACAGGAGTTGCACAATGGGGTGGCTGTACCTTTACACACCTTCCATTCATTTCACTGGGGCTTTCAGTTCCCTTACCTACAATACTTATTCAGGCAGTACTTCAGATGTATCTACGGCCATGATTTTTGTACAATAAACTGCTGCCTAAATTAAGATTTGAAATCCGTATTTAAGTATCCAAATAAAGCAACCTGAGTTTTGTTTTTGTTTGCACAGCACATAGTTAGTTATTCCTATAGGTATATTTCAGCAGAATGAGACCTGTCTGTTCGTCTAGTCCAGGGGTCTCCAAACTCTGGCCCAGGGGCCATATGCAGCCCTCAGAGAGCCTCTATCCAGCCCGTAGCAAGCCTCTGGTCCCCTATGAGCCTCTGGCCCTCCTGACTTTTCTGTCATGGACTGTGCCTTCCAAGTAATATGGCTACACACAGCCTCCCTGGCCCTCAGAATGCCTTCAGAAGGTCGAAAATTGTCACTTTTCACAATTTGGCCCAGAAATGTTGTTTGTAGGCCCCCTGAAGGCCTCAAATGGCTTTTTGCAGGCCAGAGAGACCATCCCAGCCATCAGAACAAGCTCTGGGTGTTTCCTGTGAATTGTCAGTTCTGAGATATTTACTCCAGCACATTTACGCAAGCTGCTTGTGAGGTGGGGGAATGGGAGTCCATTAAAGTGTGTGCTATAGTTCTGTGGTGTGTGTTGATGCTTGGAGGAATCCTGGAACTTTTGAGCACTTATTCTTCTAAGTTCAAATCTCTTATTTATTTATTTACATGTATTTATTTTTCCGGCCCTCAGCACTGAGCCAGATATTTGATGCAGCCCTCCAGCTAAAAATTTGGTTTAGTCAAATAGCTCATCGCATGGTTAAAACTGTTTCGGGACTGTTCCATTTCAGATTTCAGGCATAGATCACATGAATGAATGTTCCTCTGAGGTAAAAATGAAAAAACCCTGTGCGTGTGGAAAACTAGGTAATGGGGTAGAGAAGTGCACTGGAGTAGCCTTTACCCCTTTCTCATAAGTTTTGCCTCATGGTGAGCAAATGTGCACACCTGACCTAAATTGGGAGTAATTCAAATATGACAAATTTTCACATGGATAGCCCTGATATGCAAAAGAAACGCCATTCAAACTGTGTGTGACCATCTCTGTGTGTCTTGCAGTCCAGGGAACGGTCAGCCTACTATTCGGAGAACTGTACCCCACATTACTAAGGGATGTATCGATGTATTTTATTCTGGATCAGTAGGGCTTCAAAAGGAATACCTTAGGGTGGTTCATATTTTAGTTGCTGAAGCTGCTGTCCTGCACCCTCAGAAGAGTATGTAAAGAATTCCTTCAAATGTTTAAGGCTTCAAACGTTTAATTAACATTCTCAAATGTTTGAGAATGACAACTCAATCCTAACTGTTACCATGTGGCGATGCTGCAGCACCAGTGTGGGCTCTGCTTCACCCTGTGGAGGAATTTCAGCTGCTGGAGGTCTCGGGTAAGGGGACATTCATCCTTTTGTCCCAGAGTAAGTCCCAGCTGCTGCAATGGGTCAACTCTGACCTGTCCCAGCAATATCACTGGCACAAGTCTGAGTTGATCTGTGCAGATGGATCAGGCCTTGGAAGGGGGTAAAATATAGTGCATGCTGGCATCATTGCTCCTGCCCTCCTCCTGGGCCCAATCCACCAACCCACTGCCACCATTGCCCACCCTCCCTCTGCCTCTGTGCCAGCCTGAAATGTTCCAGTGGGCATTCCCGCAAGCACTGGTGCACATGGGAAGGCTCTGGCCTTCTTGCTGGTGCTCTGACTAGAAGTATTGTTGCAAAGTGCTTTATGGTGCTATGGTGCTTTTGCGACAGTGTGCCCTGGCAGAACATGTTTCCACCAGCACAGAAGAAGAATTGGGTCGTAATTTTCAAAAGAGCTGAATGTGTATGATAGAGGCATGGGTGTCCAATTCCTGTGTCCCACGGTTTCCTCTGCTCAAATAAGATGTGCAGGGTTTTGAAGCACTATAAAAAGCATTTGTTAATAGATAATGATGGTTGAATGAGTGTATTAGACCACCTACCTTGGAAAAGTTCTGGAAAAAAATGACTGTCTATACTCATAGCTTGTTTTGTGTATCAGCCTTCATCCAACTCTAGCAGCATAATTTCCTCATATCCAAATAATGAATACAATGCAATTTTATTTCAGGGGGGAAATAAACCGTATTACCAGGTATAGCCTCAGGCTTGATAGGATTGTAGTTGGTGACTTGTTGAAGTTACATGATTTTGTGTGTTGTAGGACTGAGGGATGCCCAGAAAAGAAAGAATTCGTAAATGGTGGGGTATTCCTGTAGGGATAGTCATGCATAGTTTTATGTCATGAGTCTCCTGCTCTACAGTAGTAACTCAGGGTGCAATCCTAACCTGGAGTTAGGCTGGCACAAATTAGGCCAGCAACATTTGGCTGCCACAAGGGACACCGTAAAGTATGTCTGGACCACTATCGGAGTCAGAGGGGATAGCATACAGATGTGCGCCATCCTCCCTAACTCTGAGATTGGTCCAAACGTGGCCCTTGTGCCAGCCTAACTTTGCTGGCCTAACTCCAGGTTAGGATTGCACCCTTGGAGTATTTATTAGGCTCTCAAAATGGTAAGCTTAACCAGCACCTAAAGAAATAAAACATTTCTTATGGCCTAAACATATCCTCACCTTCTGCCAATGCAGCTAGCTAAAGTGCTAGTGCAGGATACTAGCTTAATCAATGGTACAGGATACTGTGGATACTGGGGATGCCTTTTTAAAGAAAGGGGAACATCAGTGGTTTTGCTGCAACGAAGTAAAAAGACTTGTTTAATGTTCCCCTATCTTTTTAATAGAAGTCCCAGTATCCATGGATATTGAATTAGTGGATACCCGGGGCATGCCTGCTGTGTAAGGAGGGAGGACTGGAAAGGACTTGTACCTGGGGAACTGTTCCCAGTAAGATGGCTCCATAGTCTGACTGGGTGTCTCAAGCAGATTGCAAATATATATGGGCTGCCATATTTGACTGATGGGATGTGTTTAATTTGGAGGGTCATGAGTAGGGCTAGTCTATTTCATTGCAATGTTTCCAAAATTCTCAAACTTAGTCAAATGTCCCCTTGCCCCACAGTGAGTTCCAGCTGCCTTGTACCATGCATAGGATGCCACACAAGCCTGCCTGCTCCTGCCTGGGTTAGGATTAGGCTGTCCGTTTTGAATACAAGACAACAGCAAAGCAAGCTACCTCTTGTGTGAACAGGCACCACATTCTATTTTTATTTCATAAAACTCAGTTCTAATCAATTTCCTTCCAAAGACAGAAAAAGGTACATATAGGTGTGCCCCAGTATCCACAGATTTAGTAACTACAGTTTTAGTTATCCACAGATACCGTGCATACTGGGACAACTAGACAGGGGGAACATTAAACAATTCTTTTTTTTTTTTACCTTCTTGCAACAAAACCACTGATGTTCCCCTATCTTTAAAAAGGCATTCCCAGTACACAGTTCCATGTTTCCACAGGGGGGTAGGTCTGGAACGGAACCCCAGCAGATACCAGGGCATGCCTGTAATCAGAAGCCTCAGAAAAACATAGAGATTTCCATTCTCTTCTGCCCTGTGTGCATGCGGACATTTGTCATGTTGGGCCCATGGCACTGTCCCAGCACTGTCTCGAAGAGAGCTAGAAAGTCTCAACAGGGGCTTTACAGCCACAGTTACTGGAAACGTATTAGACACAATGCAGCAATCAAATCAGTCACAACTAAGACCCAGTGAATGCGAAGGTTTTTTGTCATGACTAATTTGAGTGTTGTTTTGAATGACACTTTCTCATGGCTCATTGAGGCTGGCTTGTGGTCTTTACCATTAAAGGAAGACAAAATGTCTCCTTTAACTGTGCCAGAATTTTGGAAATAAACATTTCAAAAAAAAACATTGTATTCTATTTTGATTTAAATTATTTTGCTGAACTTATTGACTTCTATACACTACCTTTTTCACATCCAAAGTTAAGCATTTTAAAGTGAAAGACCGAGAGTAAACCCACTTAATTCTTCATTCCATTGAGTTCAGTGTTCTTACATTTTAGATGGAATGAGCCCTTCATGTTTGTGCAATACTCTATTATTGTAATAACATAATGGCTTATAGTGGGCTAGACCATCTAGTCCAGCATCCTAAACAGTACAACGTGGAGATTGTGCTATACAAAGCTTGTACTGCAGCATTAAGGTAGTATAAATGATGCAGCAGATACGAACACTTCCACACAGCCTGTCCATTAAGATGTTTCTCATGAGAATAATGGAACACATAGACAACACCATTCATGGTCACACAATCCAGCCAAAGTTAAGCACTTTTAAATCCAACTGTTTAAAGTGAAGGTTAAGATCACACTTATGTCTTTCACGTTGAAATCAAAAGGGGTTATAAGTCCTTAATTTTGGCTCTGTCGTTTGTTTATTTAAATACGGAAAAGCAGATTTTCCAACTTGGCTGTAGTGTGAAAAAATTTAGGCACAGACGTTAATAAAATATGGCCATCTATAATCAAAACAGAGTTTTGCCTCAATTTTTTTTTACTTTATACAAATATTTTATGTAAGGTCACTATTTTAGGGATCATAATTAGATTGTTTTAAAATTCCAAAGATCAGTGCTCAGGGAAAAAATGGGATGTCAAGAGAGCTACCTATTACACTCAAGCGTGAATTAGTTTTGACATGGAAATTATAAGAGATTGTTATTATAACATCTTGTTAGCATTTTTTGAAACTTTTTTTTATAATTCATTGTTAAATCCAATGTGATTGTGTTTCTTTGTTTTGGGTATTAAACATACTAAAGGATTGTATTTTAGCCCTTGGCAAAAATGAGAAGAAATGCTTCACTCCTGATCCCACCAAAGTCATTGGGACTGTGATACTTAGAGCGCAATCCTAACCTGGAATTAGGGCGGCACAGCTAGGCCAGCACAAGGGCCACTGTAAAGCACATTTGGACTAATCTCGGAGTCAGGGAGGATGGCACATGTCTGTGTGTGGGCCTCTCTGACTCCCAGAGTGACACTTTACCATCAAACTTTGTGCCAGTCAAACTTGGCTGGCCTAACTCAAGGTTAGGATTGCTCCCTTAGTTCAATGACAAAAAGACGGATGGATAGCAGTTCTATATAGAAGTTAGGCAAGCAAAGAAACCATGAATGGTAAAAATTTCCTGATTCTACAAGGGAGGTATGTGCTGACAGGTATTGCCGATACATATCTTGGGGGCCATTCAACTAGGATATCTGTTGAAGTACATGAGATTACGCATTGCCATCTGGACCCATTCGTTTTGCACATCAGTAACCAGGCCGCGGATTTTCTGGTGTAATTGGATTTTCTGATTCCAAAAACAACCGACTTGCGGCAGCTTAATAGCGTGTAATACGTTTATTGCAGTAGAAGTTTTCACAGGCATGGGCCTACTTCCTTAGATATGTGGCGATAATGCCACAACGAATGTCCAACATTTGATGAATCACAACATTCACATGTGAATACAGTACTGCTGGTACTCACAGGCAAATGTTATAAGAATTTAGCAATGCGTCAATCACTGCGGACAGTCATCTAAATATAACTGGCAGCATTCACTGGTGTAACCATGGAGAAATACACATCTGTTTTTCAGACCTCCTTGATACTCATCTGGGGACTGTCAGCATGCACATGTGAATGTCAATATACAGCAAATTTTGGACATTCACAATCATGTGGACGTTATACACGTAGCCTTCTCCCTCTGCACTGGACCTCTTATGCAGGTTAACAAAAATGAGCACAAACATTTGCTGAGTCATTCAAACGAAGTCAGCCAGGTTATAGTCACACATGGGGCTGATGTGGATGGGTCCAGGCGCACACATTGACAGGCTAGTGCTAAATTTGCATGCATCAGCATCTCAACTTTTTGTTTCAGATGAAGTAGGCTCTTGCCAATGAAAGTTCATGCCAAAATAAATGTTTCTGTCTTCAAGGTACCCCAGGACTCTTCATTATTTTTGCTGCAACATACCAAGCTGTCAAATCCTATCCAATTTTCCAGCCCTGATATAGTTGTCCCAATGGGGTGTGTGCTGCATTCTGTGGTGGAGGGGGTCTCCTTAAGGGAACGTTTATTTGTTGACCTTGGGGCTATACTGCAGCTGCATCAGCTCCGGAAACATGGATAGGATTGGGCCCGAACTCAGCTGCTCTTCTAGATTTAATGCAGTGATGTTTTTATTCTAATATATGTGTTCATTTGGTCAGGTGTATGAAAACCAAAAGATAAGCAGCCTTCATCAAGTGCTGGTGCAATTTTTGAATAATTCAGGCAATGAATGGATTTGAGAATGAATCAGGCAGTCAGGCAATGAAATTAGCAGAACCAGCCATGATTTTTTTTCCCCTTCAAATGTAAAGGGACTCAAATGTTTCAGGCAATTAATGTATATAAAATAATTTCTCAATGAGAAATCTATAGACAGAAAGATAATTTCCATATATCACTAAATCATCTTAGCCATTTTAGCAGCTTTTTGGACATCACCAATTTTCATTAAGCAATAATATTAGCGCTTGTGTGAAAACCTTACCATGTCTAGGTGGAAAATGGGCTGGTGCTGGACTTGGCTGGAGGAGGTAAGGTATAAAGTGAATAAAACCTTGTTATGATAAGCACTGAATAAACCAGGCATCTCAAGCCTAAATATGCTTATTTGGAAATCACTTCTATGGATTATCATAGAAATCTACTTCCAATATCCTCAAAATTGTAGCCTAAGGGCCCAATCCTAAGTGGCCCAGTGCTGGCAGTAAGCCCTTACCACTAGCACTAGTGTTGCAAATGTGCCATAAGGCACTTCTAGCGCTTACTGCCAGCACTGGCCCAGAGGACAACCTGGTGCAGACTTGCCCAGTGAAAAGTCTCACCACTGCCAGCAGTGAGCTCCTTCAGGGCAGGAGGGAGGGCGTGAAGAGGGCAGAAGTGCCATTTTGCGAGTTCGGCTCCTATCGGACTCCTAAGTATAATTCTTTAGTACAGTGGTATTCAAACCTTGGACATGGTGGCGCAGCAGGTTAAACCGCTGTTGCTGGGCTTTCTAACCGGAAGGTTGGGAGTTCAAGACTGTGCGACGGAGTGAGCTCCTGCTGCTTGTCCCAGCTCCTGCCAACCTAGCAGTTCGAAAGCACCTAAATGCAAGTAGATAAATAGGGACCACTTCGGTGGGAAGGTAACGGCGTTCTGTGCACCTCGTCGTATAGTCATGCCGGCTACATGACTCCGGAAGCTTGTCCTCGGACAAAACGCTGGCTCTACAGGCTTTGAAACGGAGATGAGCACCACCCCCCACAGTCGGTCACGACTAGACCATTCGGTTGTGGGGAAACCTTTACCTTTTATTCAAACCTTTCGGACCGGGACCCACTTTTTAGAATGGCACTCGTGTCGGGACCCATCGGAAGTGATGTCAATAACCTAGAGATGATGTTGTGGCAGGAAGTGACATCATCAAGCAGGAAGTGCTTATCATTGTAATATAATAAAATGACACTCCTGAAATGTAAATGGGCATTCTTGGACTGCAGCAATTGTACACCCATGAAACATCCCTGACAGAAAGCAAGATTAGGACACAATATTATGTAAAAGCACTGAGCTAAAACCAATTTTTTTTAAAAAAACCCCTCACTTGAAAGTTCAAACTGTGAACACTCACAAAAGGAACGTAACAAGAGTAAGGTCTGCCGTTTCCGGGATGGCTGCTTCCAGCTTTCTGTGACCCACCTAACAGGTTGCAACCTACCAAGTGGGTCTCGACCCACAGTTCGAATAACACTGCTTTAGTAGGAAATAAATGTTAGGCTTCAAATTATTTGTGAAAAATGCCACCAGTCTACTAGCAACAGATCAGAGCTTTTTGCACATCCCAATGCCTGTTGCTTAATGCAGGCTTTTGCATTTCCACTTTAAAGGTTCATACAAACATTTTAAAAAGCATAGCCTTTCACACAAATTCTATTGAAATAGTACAATTATTACCCTTTACATTTTATTTCATTGTCCGGCATTTCTGAGACTCTAAAAGGCACTTTTAGGGCAGCATAAAACATTGACATCAAATGACGGGATCCAAACAACCATCTGGGTTTTTTTTCCTCATGCGTAATGGAGCTTCAGAGACACTCCCTCCCACCTAATGAGAGCCCCCTGTACCAAGTTCCCAAACTTCAGAAGCAATCTCCCATGTGGTGCAAAAAAAAAAGACAGAACCAAAGCTGGAAATCAGGAGGCGAACATGGAGGCACTTGAACAAACGCACAAGTCTCTTTGGATTCCAGCAGCAGTTTAATAACCAGTAAATAGTTCCTTAAATATTTAAGTGCCATAAGGCACTTAAATAGTTCCTTTGAATTAACATTCAAAAAGAATGTTAATACCATTAACAGGAACTTTCAGCATTTGATCAAATGTATATGCCCCCTGCTACACACACACACACACACAGAGAGAGAGAGAGAGAGAGATCAAGCAGTCCTAACCTGGAGTTAGGCCAACGCAGTTAGACCAATAAAGTTTGGCTGGCACAAGGGCCACCGTAAAGTATGTTTGACCACTCTTGGAGTCAGAGAGGCCAGCACACAGACGTGAGCCATTCCCCCTGACTCCGAGAGTGGTCCAAACACGCTTTATGGTGGCCCTCGTATTAGCCAAACTTTACTGGCCTAACTGTGCTGGCCTAACTCCAGGTTAGGATTGTGCTCTCTCTCTCTCTCTCTCTCTCTCTCTCTCTCTCTCTCTCTCACTCACACACACACTCACACGATAGAACCTTTTCTTGTTTGTGCCATTTAATTGGGAGACTGTTCCCCCAAAACATCATTCAGTAATACTGCAATTTTAGGATTAATACAACATGTTACAGCATAGCATTATTCTACAAAACCAACTCAGTGCTCCTCATTATAACTGTACTCATTTTGAAAACAGTAGCTAATTGTGTTATTGCAGGGAGTACGGTATAACATTGCTTTGTCTTCTCCATTACCACCTGGGTCATTTGGACCTTATTTCAGCATTTGTTTCAAGTCCCCATCAAACATGTAAAACCCTACTGGGAATTCAAAAACAAAAGATGCCTAAATGAACTGATCAATTTGGGTAGAGTTGTTAAAGGCATATTTGGGCATTCATAAAGGAACATAAACATTCCTTTGCTGGAACAGATCAAGCATTTTGAGACCAGTACAGCAAGTCCTCACTTAAAGTTGTTCAATTTAACATTGTTTTGGTGTAAAGTTGGTCAGTGGTTTTCAATCTTCTGACCTCCAAGTGCTCCCTGGCTGCACATTATAGAGCTATCAGAAGCCACTTCTGGGTTGCGCTGGGCCAGAACCCAATTCTTTGGCCTTAGCACACCACAGATTATCTTTCTGGGATGTGATAATGCTTTGCAGTGTGATAAGAAAACGCGTAGCCTGCCACCAAGTGTGAAAATGTTATTGGTTTTGTTATAAGTCATTTCACTTAGGGTGCAATCCTAACCTGAAGTTAGGTCGGCACAAGTCACTTTTGCTGGCTCAAGAGTGTTGCAAATGCACTGTAAGAGCATTTGGACCCACTCTTGGAGTCAGGGAGGATGGTGCACATCTGTCCGCTGGCCTCTTTGACTCTGAGAGTGTTGCAAACACACTTTACAACATGCTTGCAACACTCCTGGGCTGGCAGAATTGACTTGTGCCGGCCTAACTCCAGGTTAGGATTGTGTCCTTAAAGTTACAACTTTCAAGAACCTATCAGCTACTTGAGGGCTTGTCGTATTCTGTTTCCAGCAGCTAACCCAGGAAGATCACAAGCAGATACTGGTAATAAGTCCTCAAACATACCTTTCTGCAATGGTAGTTTTTCTACAATGGGGACTACACTAACAAATAGCTACTTTCAAGGCAACATAGAAGCTATATCAGCTATACAAAATTTCCGCATTTGGCAATGTGCAGCTATGTGAGCTGGTAATCACATCATCTGCCTGAAACTTGGCAGTGACTGATTTATTATGAGAGTCTAACCATCTGAGCTGTAAGCCGCAGAAGGGAGATGCCTATTCCATGAAATGAGTTTTCCTTCAGCTGTTGTGGTCAGTGTTGCCCACAGCAGCAGTTGCAAAACTGCCTGTCTGGAAGCATTTAGGGCAAATCCCCTCATTGTTTGTAGGGTTCACAAATGGCATTTGCCAGATCTGCTGATGCTGTCAGCACGTCTCAGACACAGATTGAGACGACACATTGTGTCAATCAGCTCTTGATTTCTAGCTTGGCGCTGAGTTTTCATGTTGATATCTTGCCACCTGCTTCTCCTGACCATGTCTGTGGGGACAAACTCCAGATTCGGTGACACTGAGCTTTCTCTTCTTGTTGAATTATAGAAGCTGCAAAAAGCTGTGTGCAGACTGGCAAGAAGTATCTTGTTCTGTGCCACTCATACTTCGTACAAACGTATTGCAAAAGAAAGCAGTACAGAACTTTGATGGTAAGTTGGTAGCAATGAAAACCAAAAGAATTCCCCAACCAACTTTTGTGCCTATTCCAGTAGCCTCTGCTGGTTAGGTTGCAGCATTTCAGCATCAAACTCGTAGGAAAGTGTGTATAGGATTGCAGTCTTGGTGATGAGACCAGACAGTCAGACAGAGAGCACCAGTACTGGGGATGGGTGATATCTATCACCTAATTTCATGCAGGGAAGTTTTACCGGTGAACAGGATGAAATCATTCCATATCATCAACATTCCAGGTTAGATTCAGCCCATAATTCATTCTAGGCATGTGCCAACAGACCTCAAATGGTGGGCTTTTCTCTTCATACAAGATCTCACTGATGCAGTGCTGGGTCAGTAAAAATACAGGTTGGATATCCTTTATACAATATGTTTGAGATGGAAAGTGTTTCAGATTTGTCCAGATTTTGAATCACAGTACTGTCTTCAGTGGTGGTGGCAGTACCAGTAGTGGTCTGAATGGAGAGCACCTGAAATTTCACGAGATGCTCAGCAGAGCAACTGAGAGGACCACAGGATTTCAAGTGTAGGCTTGCAAGGAGCAGCAGTTCTTTGGGCTGACAGCAGTGCCGGGGAGACCGCAGTGTCTTGCAGAGCCCTGTAGCAATGTTGGGGCCAAGGGAAGAGATGCTTTGTGGAGCGTACGCGACCATGGCAAGAGGGGGTGAGCCAAGAGATGGTGGAAAGGGGATGCCCAGTGCAAAAACTGTCAGGTTTGGGACTTTCTTATGTTCTAGCCTTCCTTGTGCTATGCCAGAAGCACCCACCACCAGCATGCAAAAGAGTCAAAAGTTGAAGAAGTAAGGTCAGTGCTAAAAAAAAATGCAGTTTTTTGAATACTTTGGATTTCAGAAATCTGGATTAGCGATGCCTAACCTGTACTACCAACTTGTCATTTGATGTGTGTGCCAGAAGTCTATCACAAGCAAAGGACACCCCAAATCCTTGCTAGATCTTAGCCTCACTTCCTGAAAAGGAGCAAGAGAGTAGTATTTTCACTGATTCCTTTCTACCTGGGATGTCTTCACTCATAGATGGGGGGGGGGGATAGAGTTCTGTGTGTGTTGAAAACCGCATTTTGGGCATTAACAACCGCCTTTTGGTGGTTAAAATATCTGAATAAAAATACAAAACACTGCATTTTGGTGTTTAAGATCCTTTCCAGAAATTAAACTAGACTACTTTTCCAATTAAAAAGAATACTGTGGCTGCATCTGCTGACACTATATCATATCATCTATCTCGTACATGAGATAGCATTTTAAAGCATTTAAAATGAATAAAAATAAGAACTTGGCTCAAGAATGTAGAAAAAAAACACATAACACCGCAATTTGCTATTTTAATCAAGAAATTTTTGGAAAAAATATCACCAAAAAACATACCCATACTCATGGGTTTTGGGGTCCCAGTGCACCCCAAAATTACCAGAGGCCTGTCATGTTAAAAGGGAGTGACAATTTTACTGCTCCTTTCTATGATGGAAGCCAACAGTGCTGATCAAAAGATTTCCCTAAATTGGTAGATCTCAGGCACATATACTGACAATGTCTCTTACAGGGAGATGGAAGCAAAACCACCTCCTCTTAAAGAGCAAGTCCAGATCCTAATAGAAAGTGGTTGGTCTTAGGCCCAGTCTTAAACATTTTGAGAGCTGTTCCCTAGCATAATGTTAATGAGATCTCTGCACCATTTGTGCCAAGGCGGAATGTAATGCTAGGGTTGCCTCCAATCCTGGGCCAAAATTAAGTTCACTGAAGCTGATTTCAAGTGGCAAAGCACTAAGCTGTTGGAACCGCAATGTGTTAATATAAGCAACATATGCTTTGTTGCCACCCTCACTTGCATCATGTCGTTCTGATCTTGCTAGGCTTTGAAGCTTTTTTGTGCCTTTTGCATTGGCACTTCATCACACACTCTGTCCATACAATTGGAATTTTATCATCACTGTGTGATTTGATCTGTTCTGCAATCAATGAGCTTGATTTCTGTTTTGCTGCCAACACCATGGTGATTTGAGGACAGCATTACCTACTCATGAAGCCTACTCACTTAATTGCAAACCTTAAGCTGCAACAAGCAAACCAACAAACCCAGAATGAATAAACAAAGGCTTGCCAGCCAAGCACTTCAGTATGAATACTGTATAGCCTATGATTAGTATGCAATAAATGTTATTACCAAAGTTATTCAAAATCAGAATTGATCTGATGCCAATGCATTATCAGCAGGGAAAATGTCATTCAAGCTGAATTCTTATAACCTCTGCGCACTTCAAATTAACCTCCATCTTCAGCATGCATAAGGTAGTGGTGCGCGGTTTCCAAAATCCATACAAACTTCATGCTGGAGGAGCATCAATGTCAGTTTCGTGTATGGTGCCATTCTTTTCATTTAACATACTTAGCATGCAATCCTAAGCGGCGCTGGAACAGCGAGGCCTGCAGGCACAGCTTGGGAGCACTCAGGTGCCTCCCCGGGGCAAGGGCACATTCGCACCCTTGCCCTAGGGGATGCTGCAGGCTCCACGATGGGCTCTTCAGATATGTGTTTGTGACCAGTACAATAGTCAAAAGTGTGTGTGTTTGTGATGATGGTGGTGTTTGTGACCAGTACAACTGTAACCATTCTTGCATGCACTCCAAAGAAGCAGCAGGCCCAACACATCCTGAAAGAGCATCATGGTGCATTTGTTCTGAGCCACATCTGCAGCAACCCACTCGGGAGCGATCTTGGGGGTCAGAACTCTTCTCAGGCAGCTGAGCTGCATGGAAGCGGGGAGAGAGTCTGCCCCGTGTGCCAGACTTGAGATGTTTTCAGTCATCAGCTGTTCCCATTTAAAATGTATAACCACATGAAGATGAGCATGGTGAACACCAGAACCAAGAAAATATGTGCCACTCATTTGTTATGCATGGGCTTCATAATCAAATGGGCTTATAGGAAAAATGGGAGCGCTCCAGAAAAGCAGGCTACAGTTTCATGACTGGAATGTTATGGAAAACGTTTGGAAGCATTTCAGCTTGCGCTTCCAAGTGACAATGCCAGCACTTACTGTCTGTAATGAGGAAGAATAAGACGTACTAATGTCTCAAGATGTCAATGAACAGTGGTCTTTCAAGACATAACGGCGGCGCTAGTCCAAGGAAATTTTGCATGGGAGAAGATTTTCAAATGCAAAATGCGTAACTAAAGCGCTACCTTCACTGAGGCTAGCTCGAGGGCAGCGGGGAGATGAATGCATATCAATCACACCGCCAAATCCCCATCTGAATTACAGAGAATTTCTGCATTATTGCAGAGATCATTTCTGTAGTGAACCAGATTGCTCCTGTGTGTATATGAAAAGACTACAATATTACAAGCGCCCCTAACACTTGGGCAACACAAGTGCTTAGCATTTTCAAAGAAACATGCAATTGAAAAGGTAAAGAGACTCAGGGCACAATCCTAATCTGGAGTTAGGTTGGCACAGTTAGGCCAGCAAAGTTTGGCTGGGACAAGGGCCACTGTAAAGCGCATTTGGACCACTCTCGGAATCAGGGAGGATGGCACATGTCTGTGTGCTGGCCTCTCTGACTCAGAGAGTGGTCCAAACATACTTTATGATGTCCTTTGTGCCAGCCAAACTTTGCTGGACTAACTGTGCCAGCCTAACTCCAGGTTAGGATTGCACCCTCAGAGTTAGCCTACAGTTTAGCGCAGCAAAGATGCATTTCCTTCATGGTCTATCTCAAATCACAGGAGCCCAGGTGGAGTGGGCAATTGGCTTTGTTTTCAGGTTGCTGTAGTATTTTCTCTCTTAATTGTGCTTTTGTTTTGATGAATTGTAGTGGGTCACTAGCAGTTCGAAAGCACATAAAAAAGCAAGTAGATAAATAGGTACCACTTTGGTGGGAAGATAACGGTGTTCCTGCGCTACGGCGTATAGTCATGCTGGCCACATGACCACGGAAGCTTGTCCTCGGACAAAACGCTGGCTCTTCGGCTTAGAAACAGAGCATCTCCCCCACAGTCGGTCACGACTAGACCATTTGGTCGTGGGGAAACCTTTACCTTTACCTTTTAGTGGGCCACTTCAGCTGTTCCTTGAGGGAAACGCTGAAATAGGTGGGGGGTTTTTTTTAATGAACAAGTTCCCTGCTGTATTAAAGTGCAATGCCTTAAAAGCACTTTGAAATACGTGTGAACACGGGAACACAACAACAGCAAGTGTTTTCGAGACCTGCCGTGTCACGTTGCACTCTGACTGGGGGCTCTTCTGGTCATGAGGCCACATCTTAGGAAACAAACACGAGGCTTCCAACCCTGAGTTGATCTCAAAATGGGAATGTGGTACTGTGGGAGATATTTTTCAAGGGTAAATGGGCAGGAGTGCGGGGGGGGGTGTTAACCCTGCTCTAATTATCTCCCACATGCCCCCTTTGACCTTTTCCCCCAGCTGGGTTTATTTCTGGCCTTGAACCCAGCTGGAAGGGAAATGAGAACGCCACTGAAGGGAAAGAGCTGCAGTATAAAGGAATGGGTAGTGGGGGGAAAGGCTAAGCTACACCCCCTTCCACTCACTGGTTCATCCCTGCTAGCATTCATTATTGTATTAACTGGGTTTCCCATGTTTGCCGCAAGAGCACAGTTCCAGCCTCAGCAGAGCACTCAAGTAGCTCTCCAAAAAGTCTTGACTTTTATTCTCTTTCCATTTTGTAGTTGTATTTCTTGTCCCATTATCATTATTATTATTATACTCTTATTAACAATTATACATTTTAAAATATTATTTTATTATTTTATTATTAATAATATGTATACTGTTACATTCAATAATAATGGTAATGATAATAACAGCAACAACAAACCATTGTGCCAATCATAAAAAGAGCATTGGGTGCAGTCCCAAAGAGCAACATCTTAAAACACTCAAACTCAAGGAAATCTCGGCCATGCAACTACAAAAGGCAGCCCTTTTAGGGACTGTCCACATACTGAGGAAATACCTCTGAACATCCCAGATCCTTGGGAAGGACCCGATGCTCGGATTATACCGCTCACTACACCTGTAGTGACTGTGCAAAAGTACAACAACCACAACAATTTATTTTAGCAACTCCTGGGCTACCAGGTAGGGAGAACACTACCTGTGCCTCTCCTCCCATGTTGCCCTCCCATGTTGCTGTGTTCCTTCAAATCGCACATGATGATTCCTCTGGGGCAGATTTATCTTCAATTTTTACAAGGCACAAAAAGAATTCAACAATGCAGCCGCCACCACTGTTCTTAAAATGTTTGGGCCGTTCAATCTGGACTATATTCAAGAGCAGCCTTTGAACCATGCTGCAACTCTTCCTTTCCACCCCACCCCACCCCGCAATGTAAAATGGTGCCCTTAAACCGTCCAAGAGAACTTCAACAAGACAAAAAACGTTATGTAAAGGCTAAGAAGTTTTGTTTCGTTTTGTCCCTGGTTGGAGAGTACAAAATTCTAGGTTGGTAGCGTGCAGGCCCAAAAGTAAGCAGCCGTTATTTATTCAAAGAAGAGCAACAACCACACAATGGAATAAAGGAACACAGCTCCCTGAGCAACGGTTAAACATGAATTTCTTCACAGGTCTTAGCAGTTTTATTGCCCTGTGGAAAAAGCCATCAGAGCCCATCTCTGAAACAAGGCTTCAGTCTCTCCACTACAGTTCAAAACATACCTAAGCCTTTAGCAGCATAATAGTCAGAGCTAAAATCCAACAGCCTAGCTCCTGGCCAACAGGGAATCAGAACTACGCTGCATCTTTCTGGATTTCTACAAAGCCTGCACATGAGCCGGAATAGGATTTAGGCCAGTAACAAGAGGGGGGAACCGTGACATTTATGCTGCAAAATGCTAGATTTGGGTCTGAGTGCATTTGAGAGCTAACCGCCCAAGCTGGCACTGCTCTCTCAGCCCAGTATTCTTAGAAACCTGAACTGTGTAAGCGCTCTCTGCAGAAGTGCACAGGGCAATTAGAATGACTCAACTCCTCTTATCTCACTCAATCTCAGTTTGCGGAAATTAAAGGTTTCAGAACTCTGTGACCATAGAGAATTCTGTTTCTTGGCCATCCTAGCTAATAGCCAATGAAAACCCAATTTTCCCTCTATCAGTCTAGCTCATCCTTTCTTGAACTCACCTCTTACAACTTACCTTGACATCCCAAGAGAACAACTTCCACAATTAGCAGCACACATGCGTGCCATTTGTTTTAAAATAGCTGTCCCTGAATTTCATTGGGTGTCCTTCAAAGCCTTGCTATGTGAAAGGGTAAGTAGGGGTGTTTGAAAATGGTGCTTTTTTTTTTTGCAGATTTTGTTGTCTGAAAGGCAGAAAGCGGTGGTATGTGTTTTATTCTAAGTTCTCATTCCAAAGTTCTCATTTTTAGTAATTTTAAATGCTTTTAAAGTGTACTAGGTAGGTGATATAGTG